>ONZH01029945.1:0-316528 GCA_900303285.1 Rhinella marina | reverse complement strand
CATAGTGCTCCTCCTCCATAGTGCCCCATAGTGCTCCTCCTTCATAGTGCCCCCATTTGTGCTCCTCCATTAGTGCCCCATTAGTGCCCCCATTGTGCTCCTCCTCCATAGTGCCCCCATGTGCCCATAGTGCTCCTCCTCCATAGTGCCCCCATTGTGCTCCTCCCTCCATGTAGTGCCCCCATTGTGCTCCTCCTCCATTGCCCCCAGTGCTCCTCCTCCTCCTCCTCCATAGTGCCCCCATTGTGCTCCTCCTCCATAGTGCCCCCATTGTGCTCCTCTTTCATAGTGCCCCCATTGTGCTCCTCCTCCATAGTGCCCCCATAGTGCTCCTCCTCCATAGTGCCCTCCATAGTGCTCCTCCTCCATAGTGCCCCATATTGCTGCTCCCTCCTCCATAGTGCTAGTCCTCCTCCATAGTGCCCTCCATAGTGCTCCTCCTCCATAGTGCCCCCATAGTGCTCCCTCCTCCCATAGTGCCCCCAGGCCCCATAGTGCTCCTCCTCCATAGTGCCCCCCATTGTGCTCCTCCTCCATAGTGCCATCCATAGTGCTCCTCCTCCATAGTGGCCCCCATAGTGCCCCCACTGTGTGCCAGATAGTTCATTTAGCAAAGCTGAAATGAAAAAAATAAACACTTACCTCCTTGCCTCTTTCAGCTACGTGATGCAGGCCTCTTTCGGCCTGTGTCCCGCGCTGTACGGCTCAGGCGGCGCGATGCCTGTGCCGGCCTTGGATAGGCTGCAGGCACTAGGCCTGTAGCCTATCAGAGGAACGGGGAAGGGAGACGCCTCTCCCTCCCTTGCCCCGCAGTATCCAGTATTTATCTGTATCATGACACAGATGATATAGAGATGAGCGCTTCTACAATGAAAAGGGCTCATCTCTCCCTGCCCTGCCGTCAGTAAGGAAAGAGCCCCCCTCCGGCCCTGGGCCCCTGTGCAGCCGAATCGGCTGCACAGGCGATATATCCACCCCTGTATCTATCTATCTATCTATCTATCTATCTGATATATTTCTATCTATGTATTATCTATCTATTATTTATCTATATAATCTATTTATCTATGGATCTCATATCTATCTATCTAATATCTATCTATATATCATCTATCTATCTAAATACAAAAACGAGCAGCACACTCAAAATGAAAGAATATAAAGTGAAGACTTTATTTCCCCATGTAGGACACGCGACGCTTCGGCTCTGAACTGGAGCCTTTCTCATGTGAAGACTATAATGGGGTCTGATCAGGAAGCTGCTCCTTTACTGGACAAATAGGTTTTCTATGTGGGACTTTTCTGTCTGGTCCTTTTTGACAGAATCTGTGACAGTGACCCGAACTCAGATGTGAATGGATGGTATTAGATCCAAGTAAAGCATCAGATGCACGTATAACACACAAATACAGAGCAAGAACCAAGATCACTACGTACATATAACACCAGAACCAAGCCTATGAGTCAAATACAGCACCAAACCCATAGGTCAAATACAGCACCAGAACCAAATACATAAGTCAAATACAGCACCAGAACCAAACCCATAGGTCAAATACAGCACCAGAACCAAACACATAAGTCAGATACATCACCAGAACCAAACCCATAGGTTAAATACAGCACCAGAACCAAATACATAAGTCAAATACAGCACCAGAACCAAACACATAAGTAAGATACATCACCAGAACCAAATGCATTAGTCAAATACAGCACCAGAACAACCAAACCCATAGGTTAAATACAGCACCAGAACCAAATACATAAGTCAAATACAGCACCAGAACCAAACCCATAAGTCAAATACAGCACCAGAACCAAACCCATAGGTCAAATACAGCACCAGAACCAAATACAATAAGTCAGATACAGCACCAGAACCAAACCCATAGGTCAAATACAGCACCAGAACCAATACATAAGTCATATACAGCACCAGAACCAAACCCATAGGTCAAATACAGCACCAGAACCAAACACATAAGTCAAATACAGCACCACAACCAAACCCATAGGTCAAATACAGCACCAGAACCAAATACATAAGTCAAATACAACACCAGAACCAAATACATAAGTCAGATACAGCACCAGAACCAAACCCATAGGTCAAATACAGCACCAGAACCACATACATAAGTCAGATACAGCACCAGAACCAAACGCGTAAGTCAAATACAGCACCAGAACCAAACCCATAGGTCAAATACAGCACCAGAACCAAATACATAGATCAAATACAGCACCAGAACCAAATGCATAAGTCAAATACAGCACCAGAACCAAACCCATAGGTCAAATACAGCACAGGATGCTCCGATGCCCTGTTCAGGCGGGCTGCCTGGGTGAATTGAAAAGTATGTCCGGGTTCAGCTCTGAACCCGGACAACCCCTTTAAATACAGCACCAGAACCAAATACATAGATTAAATACAGCACCAGAATGTCATGACCAGAGCATGTGGATCCTCTGGGTCAGCTGATAGTGGACTAGGAATTAGCCCAATATTGCTGACTGCTGACTCCCAGAGTCAGGACACTGGTGTTTAAACCAGTCACCCAGTAGTCAACTAACTGCAGGAGTGTGTACAGAGTCCTACAGAGGCAGAGTAACAGAACAGATGATCTTTACTGGCAGATGGTAAACAAAAGTCACTTGAAACAAAGGCAAAATAAAGTTCAGAGTAATACGGTTTACAGGTTCAGGCGGACTCATAGTCAGGCAGTGCAAGGTCAGAAGCCCAGACGAACTTACAAATGACGGCAATCAGAATTGTAGTCTGGCAATGCAGGGGTAAATGGTCAATGTAAACCAGGTAACAGGCAGGATAGTGGTCAGGCAATGCAGGGGTCAATAGTCAAGGTAATCCAGGTAGCAGACAGACAGGCAGGGAAGGTCGGGGTTAATGGCAAAGTCCAGAACTCAGCATGTCAGAGCAGCAGGCAGCTTCAGCAGAGGTAACTGGTATGACAACCATGCTTGAGCACTTCCTGGTCAGTGAAGCTGCCCTAAATACCCGAAACCCCGCCTCCGGTTGGAGACCTGGCAGTGAATCGGGCGGTATGCTGGCGGGTGCCTGCTTCTTCTGCGAGGTAGGCAAGAGCTGGGACTCATGGCGCTGCAGTGTGCAGGCTGCGGTCTGCCACACTGCGGTGATGTCACAGACCCAATACTGACACAGAACCAAACCCATAGATCAAATACAGCACCAGAACCAAACCCATAGGTCAAATACAGCACCAGAACCAAACCCATAGGTCAAATACAGCACCAGAACCAAATACATAGGTCAAATACAGCACCAGAACCAAATCCATAGGTCAAATACAGCACCAGAACCAAATACATAGGTCAAATACAGCACCAGAACCAAACTCATAGGTCAAATACAGCACCAGAACCAAATACATAGGTCAAATACAGCACCAGAACTAAATCCATAGGTCAAATACAGCATCAGAACCAAATACATAAGTCAAATACAGCACCAGAACCAAACCCATAGGTCAAAAACAGCACCAGAACCAAACCCATAAGGCAAACACCGCACCAGAACTAATGACCTAAGCTCTGGATAGGTCATCAGTATCTGATCGGAAAGGATCAACCTCCGACACCCCTGCCGATCAGCTGAGGAGGCAGTGCCGCTGTGGTGAGCTTAGCAGCCTCCTCCAAGCTTCACAGCGCCGTACACTGTATAGTGGCTGTGCTTGGTATTGCAGCGGAACCCCCATTCCCTTGAATGGGACTGAGATACACCTAGGCCACGTGACTGATGAACGTGACGTCACTGGCTTAAAGGGCTTGTGCCACGAAAAATATTCTACAGTTTTCAAACCAGCACCTGGATCTGAATACTTTTGTAATTGCATGTAATAAAAAAATTAGCATAGCCACTGAGTTATTCAATAACATGTATCTGTATAGCGCCACCTGCTGTTTGTTATTTTTCTTATTTATTTGGCCTGCTCACTCAGAAGGCCGCACATGCTCAGTTTCATCCTTCAACTGTGATAGGGAGAGCTGAGACACGCCTCCTGAGCTGTGATAGGGAGAGCTGAGACACACCCCCTTAGCTGCAGCAGAAAAGACACTCCCCTTGAGCTGCCAGCTTGATATACAGTAAGGCCTCATGCACACAATCCGCTTTCTTTCCTTTTTTCAGGATCCTGAAAAAAGGATAGAAAAAACGGACCCATTGACTTGTATGGGCGACGGACAGGCATCCGTTTTTTCACGGATGCCTGTCCGTTCCGTTTTTCAGATCCTTTTTCACTGGTGCATGTCCCATTTTCATCCGTTTAAACGTGACGGATGGCTCCATTGAACTCTATAGGAGTGTCCGTGAAAACGGATGGAAACGGGTATGTATCCGTTTTCCATCCGTTTTCACGGATAGGTTGCTTGGAGACACAGAACCAGTCAGAACCAACCTAAACTAAAAAAAACGGATCCGTTTAAACGGATGGAAAACGGATGAAAAACGGATCCATTTAACCCTTTCTACCCCGGAGGTTTTTTCGGTTCTGCATTTTCGTTTTGCGCTCCCTGCCTTCAAACAGCCATAACTGTTTTATTTTTCTGTTCACATAGCTGTATGAGGGCTTGTTTTTTGCGGGACAAGTTGTACTTTCCAACGCCACCATTTAATATTGCATATGGTGTAGTGGGAAGCGGGAAAAAAATTCCAAATGGGGTGAAATTGCAAGAAAACCGCTATTCCGCTACAGTTCTACGGGTTTCTTATTTACAGCGTTCGATGTGCATTAAAACTGACCGTTTACTTTCATTCTACTGGTCAGTACGAATCCGGCAATACCTAATATGTATAGTTTTTCCTGCGTTTAGATGGTGATAAAATAATTAGAAAGTTGCCCTTTTTTTTTTTTTTCCTTGTCATATCTTGACCCCTATAACTTTTTGGTATTTATGTGTACAGAGCTGTATGGAGGCTCATTTTTTGCGGGGAGTTCTGAAGTTTTTATTGATACCATTCTGGGGTGTGTATGACTTTTTGATCACTTTTTATTTAATTTTTTTTAGAAAAAAAAGCGACAAAAAACGGCGAATCGCAATTTGGACGCTTTTTTCCGCCACACAATTCGCCGTATTGGAATTTTTTTTTATATTTTAAAAGTACGGGCGTTTTCGGTCACGGTGATACCCATGATGTCTATATTTATTGTTATTTAGGTATTTACTTTTTACTTATACGGAAAGGGGGGTGATTTGAACTTTTATATCTTTTTTTTATATATTTTTTAACATTTTTTTTTAATTTTTTTGTGATTATTTTAAAGCTCAAATATGGGCTGATATATTGGGGGGAATTTATCATTAGGAGAATATTTGAAGTCAGTTTTGCTTTGGAATACTATGTTGGAGTACTTTGTGCCACATTTATCAAACGTCACAGGTTGTTTGATAAATGTGGCTTGTCCTTAAACCTAACACTTCTGTCTAGAGAAGCTACTCCACTTTTCCTACTCCACCCTCCTCCTGGAGTGAGATTGCGACTATTTTGCGACTTTTTTTAAAAAGTCGCAATGATAAATCTGGAGTGAAACTCATTAACATAGCTAACCACACCCTCTTTTCCACCCATATTACAAACTGGAGTGAGTGGTGTACACATGCAAAAAGTCGCAAAAAAATGCGCAAAAAAGTCGCAAAAGCCCTATCGTGCGACTTTTTGAAGACAGAATTCTGGAGTGAAGGTGTGATAAATCAGGGCCATTGTGTTTTGTTTTTTTTCTTTGAGCAATCATGGATTTACTGGATGCAGTTAAATCCATGAATTGCTCATTTCTTATCCTGGCCTGCCATCTAGTGGCTAGAATAAGAATTGCAGTTTGAAAACTGTAATCCTCACCAGCGAGGATTACAGTTTTCATATGGTGTACAGACACCCCGATTGGCCAATCGGGGCGTCTGTACACCACCCGGAAGCGTAGGCTTCCGGGTTCAGATGCATTCTGATGCCGTGATCACGTGTGATCACGGCATCAGAAGGCCCAGGAAGTCGCCGCCGACGGAGGTAAGAAGCGGCAAGTCTCTGCTGTGTCTGAAGCGGCGTCATGTCCCCGCCCCCGCCGTACATGTACTGCCCGGTCGGGAAGGGGTTAAATGGATGGCAGTCCGCTTTAACGGATGAAAAACGGATAAAAAAAGGATTGAAAAATACGGACCGTAAAAACGGAACGGGTGCAGACGGAACGTGTGCATGAGGCCTAAATCTAGCAGAGCAATGAATGTGGAGATCTCTGGATCCATGTGAGGTACAGAGCTGGTTCCAGCTTTGTTAGAAAGAGATTGGCATGTACTATATGATGTCTGATTTTCATTTTTTACTTTAGTAATGGGATAACCCCTTTAAGGCAAGCTGCAAGAAGGCCACGGTAATCCTCTGAGTGCTGCAGAGTCCTTAGCTCTCCAGAAGGTCTCAAAACTGCAGAATCCTTAGACAGGCGACGGTCCCAGGAATGAAACCACCACCAATCAGATCCGAAACCCTCTTTAACCAAATTCAATTGACACTTGGATCCAATCTCACCAGCCGCCCCCAGGTATGATTACTGCCAGACGTGTAGATTCTAAATGTAATTTGTAAAGAACCTGTTTGGCAATATGACACTGCTAGAAGATCTCAAAAAGATGCCACATGATGCCATGATCTAAAGAGACTCAAATACGGATGCCAATCAAGGTCACTGAAATCTAACCGACTGGAAAAGGTCGATAAGCCATCGCTAAGGCTCTGGGGCCCGGCGAACCACAATGAGGGCCATAACTTGGAACAGCGGTGAACCTTCTCATAAATTGATGGCCTACCAAAATTTCACCAAGAGCGCATCAACTGCTCCAGGAGGTCTCAAAAGAACCCAGAGGAACATCTAAAGAGCTGCAAGCCTCACTTGCCTCAGTTAAGGTCGATTTCACAAGAAGAAAGACACTGGCCAAAATGTCATCTAAAGGAGAGAAGCAAGGTGCAGACCACTGCTGACCAAAGAGGACACAAAGGCTTGTCTCACATTTTCCAATGTACAGGATTTCCCAAGAAGAAAGACACTGGCCAAATGCATTTACACCAACCGATTATCTTACAGATTTTCTGACCAATCATTGGTCACATGGCCAATTACACACACAGATCTTTTTTTATAGGTTATGTTTTGTTGTAAAGTTATGCACATGGGAAGGAATAATGCAAGTCACCAGTACATACTAAATGGTAAAACACTGGGTAATTCTGACATGGAAAAGGACCTAGGAATTTTAGTGAACAGCAAACTAAGCTGCAGAAACCAGTGTCAGACAGCTGCTGCCAAGGCCAATAAGATAATGGGTTGCATCAAAAGGGGCATAGATGCCGGTGATGAGAACATAGTCCTGCCACTTTACACATCACTGGTCAGACCACACATGGAGGACTGTGTACAGTTCTGGGCTCCTGTGAACAAGGCAGACATAGCAGAGCTGGAGAGGGTTCAGAGGAGGGCAACTAAAGTAATAACTGGAGAGGGTTATTACAGGTTATAGTTACTAGAAATGGGTCGTTGATCCAGGGAGTTATTCTGATTGCCTGATTGGAGTCGGGAAGGAATTTTTTCCCCTAAAGTGAGGAAAATTGGCTTCTACCTCACAGGGGTTTTTTGCCTTCTTCTGGATCAACTTGTAGGATAACAGGCCGAACTGGATGAACAGAGGGCTTTTTTCGGCCTTATAATCTATGTTACTATGTTATACACACCAACTATTGGTCTGATTGGACAGACATTGGTCAGATAATCTATTGGTGTAAATGCAAAGAAGAGAAGCAAGGTGCAGACCACTGCTGACCGAAGATGACACAAAGGCTTGTCTCACATTTTCCAGATAATATCTAGATGACCTTCAAGATAATATTCTGTGGACTGAAGAGTCAGAGGTGGAAATATTTGGGTCCTGTTACAGACACGGGGGGAGTGATGTGATGGTCTCGTCCAGGTCCTGGATGACTTGTTATAATTGCCAAAACAATGAATTCTGCTCTTCAACAGAAAATCCTTCAGGAGAACATCTGCCCATCGGTTTGTGACCTAAATCTCAAAGACAGTTGTGTTCAGTACAGTAGGACAATGACCCAAAGCACAGGCAAGTCCACCTCTGAACGGCTCAAGTATTTGGAGCGGCCGAGTCAAAGTCCTGACTTGGATCCCACTGAGATGATGGGGAAAACCTTAAAGGGGCAGTTCATGCTGGAAAACCCTCCAGAATTACAGAAAGATAGAATCCCTCCACAGCGATATAGACAACTCATCACAGGTTATTGCAAATTTTACTGCCGAGGGTGGCACAACCTGTCATTCAGTTTAGGGGGGCAATTACTTTCTCACATAGGTCATCAATACTGATCCTCGATAAATAGAACGATCACTGAGAAGCTGCGGTTTCCTCGTGTTGTCTTTATCTTACAGTAAAATTATTTGGATGATATGAAACATTTAAATGTGATCTATCTAAAACATAGACAGTCGTGTGCGGGGTAAATCCTGCCTCACCGCACTCTGTACGTCCAGCGAGCAGCTTCCAGGTGGACGTGTCCCCGGCTGCGGCCCAGTCTTCTGTGTCTGATAACTGAACAGATGTGAGGAGGACGAGAGCTTCATCAGAACAACGCCGCGCTGTGTCCTTGGAAACAAGGTAAGAAAAACTGAAGGAAGAAGAAACCAAACCCATGAAAAACATCAGACATTTACTGTACATTACTATTTATCTATTATCTATCATCTATCTAATATCTATCTATCTAATATCTATCTCATATCTATTATCTATCTATCTATTATCTATCTATCTCATATCTATTATCTATCTATCTATCTATCTATCTATCTATCTATCTATCTATCTATCTATCTATCTATCCATCTATCTCATATCTATCTATCTATTATATATCTATCTATTATCTATCTATCTATCTATCTATCTCATATCTATTATCTATCTATCTCATATCTATCTATCTATTATATATCTATCTATTATCTATCTATCGATTTCAAATCTATTATCTATGTATCTATCTATTTCATATCTATTTTCTATCTATCTACCTGATATCTATCTATCCATCTATCTCATATCTATTATCTATCTATCTATCTATCTATCTATCTATCTATCCATCTATCTCATATCTATTATCTATCTATCTATCTATCTATCTATCTCATATCTATTATCTATCTATCTATCTATCTATCTATCTATCTATCTATCTATCTATCTATCTCATATCTATTATCTATGTATCTATCTATTTCATATCTATTTTCTATCTATCTACCTGATATCTATCTATCCATCTATCTCATATCTATTATCTATCTATCTATCTATCTATCTATCTATCTATCTATCTATCTATCTATCTATCCATCTATCTCATATCTATTATCTATCTATCTATCTATCTATCTATCTATCTATCTATCTATCTATCTCATATCTATTATCTATCTATCTATCTATCTATCTATCTATCTATCTATCTCATATCTATTATCTATGTATCTATCTATTTCATATCTATCTATCTGTCTCATATCTTTTTCTATCTATCTAATATCTATCTATCTATCTATCTATCTATCTATCCATCTATCTCATATCTATTATCTATCTATCTATCTATCTATCTATCTATCTATCTCATATCTATTATCTATCTATCTATCTATCTATCTATCTATCTATCTACTAAACAGAAAATGGCAGCAGCACTAGATAAGCCATGACACATAAAATGAACATGAAATGAACATATGAAGAAGTAAAAAAGCATAACTGCTATATAGTAAGTAAAGTTGAAGCTCTTAGCGCATATACATGATCATAAATATGTCAGGCTCATCCACCAACGATCAAGGTGGCTTCCAATCGGATGAGTCCTACACTAACACTGACCTGCATCCTACACAAACCGGCAGGCCCATATCAGGAGAACACCATACCTGGTCAGAAGCTGCACCAGTGTGAACAGGAGTGCTAAATTCTGTTTAGTATTTAAAGAGGACCTTTCATCACTTTTTGAAATACAAACTAAAGGATCTACCTTAAAGGGCGGCCCCCACTGATGCCCTCTCTGTTTTTTTTTTCCAAAAGAGCCCCCCGTTCGTCCACAGGACCCCCCGTTGTATGTGGCGCGGATTATGTTAATTATTAGTATCGGAACAGGGAGGAGGAGACTCCCTGTTCCTCATTGGGCGTTTCCTTCTCCCTGGCTTTAAGTGCGATCCAATCAGAGCGGACCGCTCACAGCCGGGGAGAAGGAGCTCAAGTTCTCGCGAGATTCCCGCTCCAGAAGCACGCAAGAACTTGAGCTCCTTCTCCCCGTCTGTGAGCGGTCCACTCTGATTGGATCGCGCTCAAAGCCAGGGAGAAGGAAACGCCCAATGAGGAACAGGGAGTCTCCTCCTCCCTGTTCCGATACTAATAATTAACATAATCCGCGCCACATACAACGGGGGGTCCTGTGGACGAACGGGGGGCTCTTTTGGAAAAAAAAAAACAGAGAGGGCATCAGTGGGGGCCGCCCTTTAAGGTAGATCCTTTAGTTTGTATTTCAAAAAGTGATGAAAGGTCCTCTTTAATTAGCCAGCAGGTAGCTTGCACCTGACTCTCACCTGTAGGAGGTGTTGTCCGTTTTTTGCAATTATCTATCTATCTATCTATCTATCTATCTATCTATCTATCTATCTATCTCATATCTATTATCTATCTATCTCATATCTATGTATCTATCTATTTCATATCTATCTATCTATCTAAGTTCGGTCCCACATGAAGGAACCAGTTATAAATGACAAATCTGAAGGCCCTCATACACGTTCAATAGCCGCCAGCCAAGTGATGGTTCGGCCCCCCCTGTATGTGTATTCCATGAGGAGTGCACAGAAAGCTGCTGTCAGACACCTCTGGTGGAGGCTTACCTCTCGGGAGAACCAAAGGATCGTGCGAAACATTCCCATCATCTATCAGGGAGGGTCTGGAGCTGCCCACACACGGTAGATTGTCGTCTGAATCAGTCTTTCTTGGCGGGTTCAGCCAACAACAGACTCCTTTGTATGAAGCCGGTCAGTCAATGATCAAAACTAGGGACAAGCAAACTTCTATTTTGGAAGTTCACATTCGGGGATACCGGAGAATTGCGTTATGGATCCCGTGACCATGGACCATAAGTTATGGGATCCATAATGCAATTCTGCACTAACCTCAACCCGAACCTGAACTTCTAAAACAGAAGTTTGCTCATCTCTAATCAGGACGACTATTGGGAAGACATCTCATGTGCAGCTGCTGCTGATGTGAGCATTGTCTAGACTGGATACAAGCTAACTATGGAGAGGGTTACTGCCTCTGAAGAGGGTTACTGCCTTTCATTCACTGACAGCAAACACAGATCTTGAAAATGGTGAGGAACTGAAACACAAAAGGGGTCATTTATCAAACTAGTGTAAAGTAGAACTGGCTTAGTTGCCCATAGCAACCAATCAGATTCCACCTTTCATTTTCCAAAGGAGCTGTGAAAAATGAAAGGTGGATTCTGATTGGTTGCTATGGGTAACTGAGCCAGTTCTACTTTACACAAGTTTGTAAATCTCCCCCCCCAAAAAAAAATTGTAGAAGTTTTCATGTACACAGAAATATTTCCATAAAGCCGGAATACCCCTTTAAGCAGTCTTTGTCACGTACATTTACCAGGCAGTGTTAAATCATTGAGATGGACCCAGCATTACATCTGATCAGTACAAGAGCACAGGAAGAACCCCGCTGCCCTCCCCCCCGCCCGACGGACGGTCGATCTCTCTGCTATATATAGCCTTTGTCTAATAGGACATGACTGCGCCGATCTGGAAAATGGAAGGTGGGTGAGCGGCCAACAACAGCAGCACCAGGAGGAGATTATAACCTGTATTGCATACCAAGTCCTATTAAACATGGTCTGCAGTGCATGCTGGGAGGTCACATACTGCCTCTTTGAGGGCAGGTCCATTCATAGACATGGCAAAAATGACATCACGACCTCATAGAGAAGCGACATCACTGGCACTGACAGGATAATGACACTGACACTTGGGGTACAGGATAATAACACTGACACTTGGGGTACAGGATAATGACAGTGACACTTGGGGTACAGGACAATGACACTGACACTCGGGGTACAGGACAATGACACTGACACTCGGGGTACAGGACAATGACACTGACACTCGGGGTACAGGATAATGACACTGACACTCGGGGTACAGGATAATGACACTGACACTCGGGGTACAGGATAATGACACTGACACTTGGGGTACAGGATAATGACACTAACACTTGGGGTACAGGATAATGATAATGACACTTGGGGTACAGGATAATGACACTGACACTCGGGGTACAGGATAATGACACTGACACTTGGGGTACAGGATAATGACACTAACACTTGGGGTACAGGATAATGACACTGACACTTGGGGTACAGGATAATGACACTGACACTCGGGTACAGGATAATGACACTAACACTTGGGTACAGGATAATGATAATGACACTTGGGGTACAGGATAATGACACTGACACTTGGGGTACAGGATAATAACAACTGACACTTGGGGTACAGGATAATGACACTGACACTCGGGGTACAGGATAATGATAATGACACTTGGGGTACAGGATAATGACACTGACACTTGGGGTACAGGATAATGACACTGACACTCGGGGTACAGGATAATAACACTGACACTCGGGGTACGGGATAATGACACTGACACTCGGGGTACAGGATAATGACACTGACACTCGGGGTACAGGAGAATGACACTGACACTTGAGGTACAGGATAATGACACTGACACTTGGGGTACAGGATAATGACACTGACACTCGGGGTACAGGATAATGACACTGACACTTGGGGTACAGGATAATGACACTGACACTTGGGGTACAGGATAATGACACTGACACTGACACTCTTGGGGTACAGGATAATGACACTGACACTTGGGGTACAGGATAATGACACTGACACTTGGGGTACAGGATAATGACACTGACACTCGGGGTACAGGATAATGACACTGACACTTGGGGTACAGGATAATGACACTGACACTGGGGTACAGGATAATGATGACACTGACACTCGGGGTACAGGATAATGACACTGACACTCGGGGTACAGGATAATGACACTGACACACTTGGGGTACAGGATAATGACACTTGGGGTACAGGATAATGACACTGACACTCGGGGTACAGGATAATGACACTGACACTTGGGGTACAGGATAATGACACTGACACTTGGGGTACAGGATAATGACACTGACACTTGGGGTACAGGATAATGACACTGACACTTGGGTACAGGATAATGACACTGACACTTGGGGTACAGGATAATGACACTGACACTGGGGTACGGGATAATGACACTGACACTTGGGGTACGGGATAATGACACTGACACTTGGGGTAAACGGGGATAATGACACTGACACTTGGGGTACGGGGTAATGACACTGACACTTGGGTACGGGATAATGACACTGACACTGGGTACAGGATAATGACACTGACCACTTGGGGTACAGGATAATGACCACTGACACTCGGGGTACAGGATAATGACACTGACACTTGGGGTACGGGGGTAATGACACTGACACTTGGGGTACGGGGTAATGACACTGACACTTGGGGTACAGGATAATGACACTGACACTTGGGGTACAGGATAATGACACTGACACTTGGGGTACAGGATAATGACACTGACACTCGGGGTACAGGATAATGACACTGACACTTGGGGTACAGGATAATGACACTGACACTCGGGGTACAGGATAATGACACTGACACTTGGGGTACAGGATAATGACACACTGACACTTGGGGTACAGGATAATGACACTGACACTTGGGGTACAGGATAATGACACTGACACAGGTAAACCTCCTGTGCAATGCTGCTGGTTGTCGCCACTAGGGGGAGCTCACGTTCATCACTGAATACTCACTTTAATCACTTTGGCCTCTGCTGATACTTTTTAGGGAGATACTGGCGCAGATTATATGGGTAAGTATGGGGGAGACATTCTGCTGGGATTATTATCTCAAAATCTACCTAAAATTAAAATTCAGCCGGTATGCTGGACATTCACCTCTCACAATTCTGCACTGCCATTCTTTATGGCTGATACTTGCAGACTTGTCCCCCTGTGTTTTCATCATTCCTGCGCACATTTCTGACATATCTGGGAGTGCAGGCCTGCGGTCTGGCCTTCACCCTCCTCCTCCTCCATGTGCAGACTTCTGTGTAATAATTAGCAGGGAGCTCTCTTTCCCTTTTCCATCAGTCCGGACTACATTTCCCGACGTGTCCCGCGGCGGTGTTGGACACACGTGGTGCGCTGTAGGGGCGGGGCCGTGACGTCACATTCCTGCATTCTCTGTGTCAGACTGGAGCTGTCGGCCAGTGTCAGGGAGCAGGCGGCCGGCTCTTCCGGGGGAGCTCACAGGACACTGCCCAGGTACGTACCCGCCTGTGTCCGGCGTCACTGGCACTGTTCTCCCAGGGCTGAGGCCTGAGGTGTGGCTGGTGCTGGCTGGCAGGTCGCTGCCCCCATGTGGACGTGGCTGTGCCCGGCTGGCTTCTCCTGCCCGCGTCCCCTCTCAGGCTGGTGTCCTCCCTTTGTTTACCAGGGTGTGAGTGCCAGCTGTGTGACCTCCGACCCCTCAGGCAGGTGGTGCATGGGGCTGAGAGCAGGGGATGCCCAGGAGATTTCCTCCCCCATCTATTCCCTGCTCTGACCAGCATGGCACTGCCAGGGCAGACACAGAGGCTGCACTACTGACACCCAGAAACTTTTTTACTGTCCAAGACCCTGGACTCTGTTGCAGTCCCAGTGCCGCAGCGCATGCGCTCGTGATCTCAGTGTTATGTTGTGACTTTTTTGCATTCCAAGCTTTAGAGCGGGACTTTATGGTGATCTGAGGCCACGGTGCCACTTTGAGGGCATCCTAGGTCCACAACTCCACTTTGCTGGCATCCCAGGGCCATGGCACCACATTGCGGACATCCTAGGGCCACTGCGCCACTTTGTGGGCATCGTAGGGCTATGGCGCTACTTTGTGGACATCCCAAGGCCACAGCTCCACTTTGCGGGCATCCTAGGGCCACGGTGCCACTTTGCGGGCATTGTAGGGCTATGGCGCTACTTTGCGGGCATCCTAGGGCCACAGCGCCACTTTGTAGGCATCGTAGAGCTACAGTGCCACTTTGTAGGCATCCCAGGGCCACTTTGCTGGCATAACAGCGCCACTGTGCCACTTAACTGTCATCCCAGGGCCTTGGCACCACTTTGGCACTGCAGGGCCACAGCACTAGTTCACTGCTGTCCCCGAGCCATGGCATCACTGGGCCAAGGTGTCACTTTGCTGCCATCCCAGGAACCCTGCGCCGCTTTGCAGCTGTTGACAGCCGCCAGGTTGTAGTCTCATCATTTGGCTTGAAGCTGGTGAATGGACACAACGTCTCCTCCTCCTCCTCCGGTCGTCATCGTTTAGTCCCCTCCGTTCAGCAGCAGAGCCCTCAGCCGGACATGATGCCCATCACTCCTGGCACCTCTAATGTGCATTTCATTCATCTGCATGTCTTATCCTGGCACCATCTTTGTGTGACCCAGATGCCCGGCTCAGCTATAGGGGCAGGGCCCCTCATCCTCCTCTTCCAGCTGAAGTATTCTGGGAAAGCTGGCTGACAACCAATATGGCTGCCCTGTAGACGTTGTCACCCAGCTTTCCCAGAGCAGCAGGTGTGGTTTATACAGTGATACTGGGACAGGAATTGTGTGTGTCCTGTCTGACGCTTCGGAAAGCTGGGTGACAACCCAAGAGAGATCAGGGAGGTCTCGCCCTCGGCTGCTCAGTGGTTGTGGGGGTCTCCTAACTCCATTCATTTAACAAATCTTAAAACATTTAATCATAGTAGAATCAAAGCGTTCTTCCAGTCCCTGGGATACACCATCACTTTATTATGGTGGGGGGCTCCTAGCCATCCTGAGAATAAAGGGGTCTCTGTGGTAATTTAGTGCTCCAACCCTTTCTCTGCTCAGCGGTGCTTCTGCTCCTTCGCTGCGCAGGGAAAGAACAGCTCCGCGTCCCCTCATATTCTCAGGATCGGTGGTCGGACCCCTTCCATCATAAGGTGACATATTCTAGCTATAGGTTGTCACTTTAGAAGATGTCAGAAGCACTGGAACTTCTAAAATACTTTACTTTTAGTTTCTTTTCAAAATCACTGCTTGCTGTCAATGAATAGAATCACGTTTAGTTTTGTGTTAGGGCGGCTGTTGTGAAACTACAACTCCCAGAATGCTTCATTCACTTCTCTGCTAGTGTGCATGCTGGGAGTAGTAGTTTCTCAGCAGATGGAGTGCTGACCCCTGTGCTAGGATGTAGAGTGCTCTCACATGTCATGATATAAAATTCGCCATCTGACCCTAAGGGTATGTTCACACAGTACGGATTTCGGATATCGCAGGGGGCAGCAAAGTGCGCGACATTTTATCAAATCTCATCCATGTACTTCAGAAAAAACCCCACACGGACACTGACCTGCGGAGTGGGTATTAATCCGCTGCATGTCAGCAAACCCATCCTGACCTAGTCCTGCTCACGCCGCTGAAGGTTTGTTTCATTGTGTCAGTGGAGACAATCCCATGTCATCTAAACACCTCTCTCCTGTCTCAGACTGAAAGGCGCTGATACATGGTAACAAACCGCCCCTGTGTCTGCAGATAGTTTGTCAGTAGCTGGATGTGGACAAGAGTGTTGACGTTCACTGACAGCAAGCAGAGAGCTTGAAAATGGTGAGAAATTGAAACGTGAAATATATTAGAAAGTTGCAAAACTTTTCATTATGCGGTGACTGTGTTATTTTTGTAAGGCTGGACGCTCCCTGCTTGCTGACTGATGCCAATTGGCCTTGCTGGTGGCATCATGGCACTGGCTGTAGAGCGCCCCCTGGGTTATTATTGGTCATTCATATGACTTGTAGTTTTCATGTATCGTGCATTTAAAGGGGTATGCACACCGGTACTGACCCACAGCCGTACTCCTGTGGTACACAGGGCGCCAGTATTGACCTCTTCTCTAGCATGGAGCTGGAGCGTGGTCGCCCGAGGCCGCAGGACGGGTTACCAGGCAGCTGCAGCAAACTCATTCATTCAGTGCGTAGAAAGCTCAGCGCCTGCGTTCTCCGAGCGAGGCCCCGATCATTAGGTGTAATTGGTGAACTCTGGCGTTCGCTGCCGCTTCCCTTTTAAAGGCACAGAACCCCTTTTAAGTGATGATGATTACTGTTAGTATTACTGACGCTATTGGGGTGCGGTCACACCGTCAGGTTTCCTGGTGAAGTTTTGGAAGCCAAAGCCAGGAGAGAATTCAAAGCAGAAGAGAAGTGGTATCCGTCCTGTATACTACTACCATCATCATCCGCTCCTGATCCTGGCGTCCAAAACTGCGGCAGAAAACCGGAATGAGTGGCTGTACCCTTGTTACTACTGCTATTACTATTATTACTGCAAATATAATTACTACTGCGGGCCGCAATACGGGCAACGGCCGTGTGCATGAGGCCTTATTACTACTACTATTATTACTGCAACTATTATTACTACTGCTATTAATGTTACCACTACAACTGTTATTACTGCTGTTAGTACCACTGTTACTACTACTATAATTACTACAACTATTACTGCTGATATTAATACTACAACTATTACTGCTGATATTAATACTACAACTATTACTGCTGATATTAATACTACAACTATTACTGCTGCTGCTATTATTACTACAACTATAATTACTACTGCTATTAATGTTACCACTACAACTGTTGTTACTGCTATTAGTACCACTGTTACTACTACTATAATTACTACAACTATTACTGCTGCTATTAATACTACAACTATTACTGCTGCTGCTATTATTACTACTACAACCATTACTGCTGCTGCTATTATTACTACAACTATTGCTGCTGCTATTATTACTACAACTATTGCTGCTGCTATTATTACTACAACTATTGCTGCTGCTATTATTACTACAACTATTACTGCTGCTGTTATTATTACTACAACTATTGCTGCTGCTGCTATTATTACTACAACTATTACTGCTGCTGCTATTATTACTACAACGATTACTGCTGCTATTATTATCACTCCCATTATTACTGCAAATATAATTGCAATTGCTGTTATTACTGCTACTATAATTACTACAACCATTACTACTGCTATTACTACTAATATTATTACCAGTATTATTATTACTAATCCTATATTACTGCAACTATACTTACTAATATTATTACTACAGCTATTAGTACTACTACTATTATTACTGCCATTATAATTACCACTATTATTACTCCTGTTACTAATTATAAAGGGGCTTTCTGAGATTTTTATACTGATGACCTACCTTGATCTGATCGGTGGGGTTCCGACAGCAGGGACCCCCGCCGTTCAGCTGCTTGAGAAGGCGCAGTAGTGCCACGGCCTTCTCTCTGCTTTCCTTGACCAGTGATGTCACGTTCATCGGTCACGTGGCCTAGGAGCAGCTCAGCCCCATAGAAGTGAATGGAGCTGAGCTGTAGTACCAAGCACGGCCACTATACTATGGACGAAGCTGCGCTTGGTGAGCAAAGAGATGGCCACGGCCCTCACAGGAGAGCTGGTGCCTTCTCAGACAGCTGATCTGCAGAGGTCCCGGGTGTCAGACCCCCACCAATCAGATACTGATGACCTATCCTGGGGATAAAAATTTCAGAGAACCCTTTTAACCCTTGTGTTGTGACCAAAACCTGCTTGACTGACACAAATTTTGGATTCCTTAGTCTTTCTGTCAGCAGTTTGCATTAACTCTAGATAATTATGAAGAGTGATCGGTTGAATTGCAAAGTCATTCATTCCTTTCCATGTAAATGGAAATCATTAATCACAAATCCCCCATTTCCACCGCGTTTCATCCCGGCCACAATATGTCCTGCTCAGGAGAAAGTCTTATCCCAGTGTCACGCTAATTGAGCAGACTGGGATACTTGGAATCACTGGGGGGAGATTAAGCAAACTGGTGTGAAGGAAAACTGGCTCAGTTTCCCATAGCAACCAATCAGATTCCACCTTTCATTTTTCACAGCTCCTTTGGAAAATGAAAGGTGGGATCTGATTGGTTGCTATGGGCAACTAATCCTGTTCTACTTCACGCCAGTTTTCCTCATTGTCTTCTGTTAAGGCCTCGTTCACATCTCCGTTTGTGGATCCGGCAGGCTATTATGGCACAGAGCAGCCCTCCGGATCTAACAGTGCCAGTGTTCCTGGATCTGATGCTTCACCGCCGGATTCCCTTTGACTGCAATGGGGTCCCATGGTGATCCGGCTGATTTCCACAAAGAATGCGGGGTTTCGGACGGAAGAAAGCCCAAAATTGCATTGCAGTTAATGGGAATGCAGAGGGGAAGTAGAGGATCTGGCAACCTGCTCTGTGGTGGAACAGCCTACCGGATACTCAAACGGAGATGTGAATGAGGCCTAACCGTGGTTACCTCCAAGGAAACATGTGCGGTCATCATTGCTTTGCATCAAAAGGGCTTCACAAGCAAGGACATGCTGCGTGTAAGATTGCACCTAAATCGACCGTTCATTAGATCATCAAGGACTTCTTGGAAAGAGGTTCAGTTGCTGTGAAGAAGGCTTCAGGTCACCCAAGAAAGTCCAGCAAGTACCAGGAGGATTCAGCCACGGAATCTGGTCACTACAAAGTGCAAAGCTTGCCCAGGAATGGCAGCAGGGAGCTGTGAGGGCATCGGCACACACAATGAGGCTTTTGGAGGGTGGCCTGGTGTCAAGAAGGGCAGCAAGGAAGCCACTTCTCTCCAAGAAAACCATCAAGGATAGATGGACTTTCTGCAAGAAGTACAAGGATTGGACTACAAAGGACTGAGGTCAAGTTATTTTCTCTGATGAAGCCCCTTCAGACTGCTGGAGATGTCTGGAAAAAGGATTGTCCGGAGATGAAAAGGTGAGCACTACCATGAGTCCTCCTGAGACCATTCATGTGTGTGGTGGCTTCTCATCCAAGGCCGTGGGATCTCTCACAATTCTCCCTAAGAACTCTACTGTGGATAAAGAATGGGGTGAAAACCTTCTCCACGAGTAACTTCTCCCAACCATCCAGGAGCGACCTGGTGATGGACAATGCTTCTTCCAGTATGATGGACACCACATCACAGGCAGAAGTGAGAACTAAGTGGCTCGGTAAACCTAACGTTGAAATTTTGTCCATAGTCAGGAGACTCATCAGATCTCGATCTCATAGAGAACCTGTGGTCAGTCCTCAAAAAGTGGGTGGGCAAACAAAAACATAGAAATTGATTAGGCAAGAATGAGCTGTCATCAGTCAGGATTAGGCCCAGAAGCTGACATCCAGCGTGTCAGAGCGAACTGCAGAAGTCTTGAAGAAGAAGAAGAAAGGTCACTACTGGAAATATTGAGTATTTGCATAAACTTGATGGATTTTCAATACAAGTTATGAAATGCTTATAATAGTACTCCGGTTACCATAGAAACATCTGACACAAAGATCCAAAAACACTGAAGCAGAAAACTTTATTAAAACAAAAATCTGTGTTGGTCTCAACCTTTGGTCACAACTCTACTATTAGTACTAAGTATTATTATTACTACTGCGCCTATTACTATCAGTATTACTACTGCCATTACCAGTTTTACTACTATAATTATTCTTAATATTAAAGGGTTATTCCCATCTTAGACAATGGAGGCATATATCGCTAGGATCAGATCAGATCCCACTGCTGAGACCCGCACCTATATCGAGAATGGAGCCCCAAAAGTTAAGAAGGGAGCACTGCCCATGCGCAGCCGCCCTCCATTCATTTCCATAGCTCAGCTTCGGCGGCCGTGCATGGGCGGTACACTCCCATTCATTTCTATGGGAGCAGCGGGGGAGCTGCGCCTGGTGGTGGCCGGACCCCGGGATACCTGGGATCCTCCAGGAGCAGCGCTCCCCCCTCCGATCTCGATATCGGTCCGGCCACCACCAAGCGCTCTCCCCATAGAAGTGAATGGGAGCCTACTGCGCATGTGCGGCCCCAGTGCTCGGCTATTTTTGCCGGCCCCATAGAAAATGTGCAGTGCGCCCTCCTTCACTTTTGGGGCTCTGTTCACTATATAGGTGCGGGTCCCACTGCTGGACAATGGGGGCATATCCTAGCAATATCCCCCGATTGTCTAAGATGAGAAAGCCCCATTAACAGCTGGACAACCCCTTTGATACTACTATTATTACTACTATAAATATTCATATCACTACTATTTTTTAGTACTACTATTACTATGAATATTACTACCACTTACTATTATTACTCCTATCACCATCATTGTGGCTGTGCTGACCTGACAGCTGCTTCCATTGAAATGAATAGAAACTCTAACCCTTGTCACGTTTGCTGAAGTTTTTCATCTTTTTTTTTTTTTTATTCCATGGAAAAACTGCATTGTCCACAGACGACGTAACCACAATGCAGCGTGAGCACCTGGGTTCTGCAGGGTTAGCAAACATGGGGACACACAAAGCTGGCCGTCCTGGCTGACAACCTCCTTTTCAACCCTCACAGTAGGGTGAGACCTTTCCAAGTATGGCCACCTTAAAGGGGTATCCAGGAGATTGACTCTTATCGCTTATTTCTAGCACACGCCATACATTTCTGCCACCCCTGCGCTTCTAACTTCAGTCACAAGAGGCGCTGTGGGGTGGGAATGTTTATAGGCAGAGTACCCCTTTAAGGATGTGGCAGATTGTTAGGATTTCTGGATTATTGGTTGCATGACCATTATATTATAGTCCATTATGTACTTTATATTTAGCGTAGGGTTAAGTGGGGAGCCTTGGTACTTGCTGCCTGTGACCCGTCTGCTATGCCATGCATTCCTTGTCACCCTGCCATCCAGCATGCATTTATTGCTGATGTTCCCGGCCACAGCGTACATGGTTACAGGAGCTAAATATACACCGGCACATTGGCATCTAAAGCCACAGGGGTTCTGGTGCCCATAAAAAGGGGGACATGTTAGCCCCATACTGTTTGGCAGTATTGGGGATATACCCAGCGTCTGCCTGTGGCATTGTGTTGTTGGGAGGGCGTTGTGTCTGGCCTGATGCCAATATCACAGCATCTGCCAGGCCTGGTGCTGCAGACATTCCTGTCCCTGCCCTCCTTCAATTTTTTTTAGTTTTTTTTTTTTTTTTTTTTGGGGGGGGGGGGGGCGGGATGCAGAATATAATTTTAACATTTTTTTTTTATTTTTTTCCTCCACTGTTCTCATGTCCTGCGGTGGTTTGCAGTTTCCTTTCCATTATTAAAGAGGACCTCCAGCTTCCCTGACTTGTCTGTTTTAGTAAATACTTGTATTCTCCATGAAATAGTTGTGCTATTCCTCTGCTATTCCTCCTGGAAACTGTGTGTTAGGACTAAGTTGACAACTGGGCGTTACCGAACCCCTGTTTTAATAGGTTGTGTCCTTATACACAGTGACGATCAGCACTTTTTGGAACCTAAAACTTCTGGTTGCCAGTTTAAGCCGGATTCAGGGGGGCCGCTCTGACTCCATCTGCAAAACTCAAACAGCTATGGATGTCGTGCAGCATGCAGGTGCATCCATTTTTTATTTTTTTTTTCTGTACCCATTTACTTTAGTGAATTGGTTTCTGAAGGAAAATGAAACTGACTGATTTATGGCTAATCCAGTTCCTGTTAGAACATTTGCAGTAGGAATAACAGAGGGCGCGACACAGATCTCTAACGCTCCAAAATTTACAAAAAGCAGACCGGTCGGAAGATTTTTCTGGTCATATCGTTTGAACAAATGTCTGATATCTTAGTGACAAGTCAGAAATTTTAATTGATGGGGTGGGGGTCCAGGTGCTGAGCGCTTGTCCCCCTCCCTCCATTGCAGTCAAAGGGAATCCGGCAGTAAAGCATCGGATCCAGCAATGCTGGCACTGTGAGATCCGGAGGGCTGCTCTGTGCCGTAATAGCCTGCCGGATCCAGAAACGGAGATGTGAACGAGGCCTTAACAGAAGAAGACAATGGGGGAGATTTATCAGACTGGTGTAAAGTAGAACTGGCTCAGTTGCCCATAGCAACCAATCAGATTCCTCCTTTCATTTTCCAAAGGAGCTGTGAAAAATGAAAGGTGGAGTCTGATTGGTTGCTATGGGCAACTGAGCCAGTTTTCCTTCACACCAGTTTGCTTAATCTCCCCCCAGTGATTCCAAGTATCCCAGTCTGCTCAATCAGCGTGACACTGGGATAACACTTTCTCCTGAGCAGGACATTTTGTGGCCGGGATGAAACGCGTGGTAATGGGAGTTTGGTGAGTAATGATTTCCATCATTGATGGGGTGGGGGTCCGGGTGCTGAGCGCCCCACCGCCCTCCCCCCGATCGATATAACGAGCAGGGATATGCTCTCGGTTGGTGTTATGTAAATGAAGCTAATACACTTTTAGGTCCCCCTCCCCCCACGTGACAATATGAAGGTGACGAGGGTCTGAACCCCTTCTCTTGACTATGGAGCTAGCACTTGGCAGTATCTGTGTGCCCCTCCGCCCTGCAGGTGTACATAGGCTGGATAGGAGTGACTAGGCTCTGTGCATAGAAGGGAATGGACCGTTGGTTTAAAGGGGTACTCCACATCTGGATATCTATGGTGTATTAACAGCAGATAGGTGTGGGTCCACCTGGCTGCACTATACAGGGGTTACTCGCTACTCGTGTAAGGGGGACGCCCATTTTCCAGAAAGGTGTGACCCTCATCTGTTAGCTCTATATAGCATATCCTATGATTAATGTCCATGTGGGGAATACCTCTTTAATAAGGCAGATGTAATCTCGCGCTCCTCTACGTAGATACAGCGATGGCGTCCTTGGCTCGTGCACAGCAGCGCTTATGTCGCCGTGTACAGGGATGAATGAGGCGGCACTGTGTATTGTCACTATAGTACGGAGGTTTTCTTACAAGGTCACCACGTTTTATTCACAAAGAATTCAGTCCCATCATGGTAACTGTTCTTACGTCAGGATAACGACGAGATGTGCTGCGTTCTCTTCCCAGTGAAAAGCTCGGCCTTGTACAGGATCTCCGCTGACTGTCAGAAAATAGAAACAATGACAGGTTGTGGTAAAGGTTTGGTACAAGTGTGTGATCCATTGTGGGCAAACAGGCTGATACAATATAACTGCGCTGATACATTGTAACAACATGGACAGGAGGGAGGTTTCTGCTGCTGGCTACGTTTTTCATGGCCATCTGTGTGTGCATCCGTTTTCTGGCCGCCTGTCAGTTTTAACTGCCTTTTTGCATCAGTTTTAGGGCTCATTCACACAAACGTATTTTCTTTCTGTGTCCGTTTTGTTTTTGTTTTTTTTGCGGACCTTATGCGGAACCATTCATTTCAATGGGTCCAATGGGTCGTATGTCCGTATTTCCGTTCCGCAAAAAAATAGAACATGCCCTTTTATTGTCCGTATTACGGACAAGGATAGGACTGTTCTATTAGGGGCCAGCTGTTCCGTTCCGCAAAATACGGAATGCACACGGATGTCATCTGTATTTTTTGCAGATCCGTTTTTGCAGACCGCAAAATACATACGGTCGTGTGCATGAGCCCTTAATCAGATGAATTTCATGGGCTTTTACAAAAAGATAAAATCATAACCCCTCAGTGCCCTCAGTATAATGCCCCCCATGGTGCCCTCCAGGGCATCAAATGGTCTCTATAGTGGCCCCCAGTATGAATAATGACCACCTTCGTGTCTCCAATTAGGCATAATGACCCCCTTTTTTACCCCCCTCCATAGGAATATTGGCCCCTTTAGTGCCCCCCATTCTGCTGTTGCCCAAAAAAACCCCAAAAACCTCACCACTTGAACAAATACACTATTGAAAAAAACAGGCCTTTGAGGGTTAAAATAAAAAATAAAAAAAAACTCACCTCACCACTTGTGGGAACGCTCGCCCCTCACGAGGAGGCAGCAGAACCTGATGTTCCCGGTGGGATCATGTGACGTCGCCACAGAGGGAACGTCCGGTCCTGCTGCCTCCAGTGAGTGGCGAGCGTTCCCACATGTGCAAGTGGTGAGGCTAGTATTTTATTCATTTATTTTTTTAAATTTTAACCCTGAAAGGCCCCTTTTTTTCAATAGCGTATCCGTTTTTAACATTAAACAGGTGAACCCCCGTCTAAAAGGATGTTTATTGGTGTCCATCAGGCCGTGAAAACAGCCAAAAATAGGTCATGTCCTATTTTATGACAGCTGCTATTGACTGAATTGCCCAGTAGACTGCAGTGGTTGTAAAGGCGGACACTCAGCAGCCTCTGACTGTATCGCCCATTATCCGTACCACACACACACGCTTGTTTGTGATGATCTTGGTGGACACTTTTCACTAGGGATATAGCAGGACCCACAACCCTCCGCTGCTCGGTCGCTGCGCTCACCCTGCCCTGCCCCGTCCTACCCCGTACACAACAATCCATGGGGCTTGGCTGCCATTGTTCTCCACTAATTGCAGGTTTCACTGCAGTTATAGGTGAGATGCCACCCTCTGTATCAATGGAGGCCTTCTTTGAAGTGTTTTATAGTCTAGGATAGTGATATTCTTCTCAGGATTAGGAGCGGTGAGTGACTCCCAACCTCCTCCGGATGCCTCGTCTGTCCTCGTAAAGTATAGACTGATGGATGGAAAAGATCAGCCGTAATGTTAAAGGAGTTGTCACTTCAGCAAATGTCTCCCATATGCCCGGGCCCCTCACACTGAATCTACTTACCTGGCTCCCCGCACCGCCGCTGCTGCTTCTCCCTGTGAAAACAATGGCAGGGGATGACAGGGACAAGCCTCCCTAGTCACCTGTGATGCCAGGGAGGTTTGTCCCCGTTACCGCCTGCCATTGGCTGCTCCTCTCCTCGACACCGGATGTTTTCATCCGCACATGTGGAGAAGCAGCTGCGACAGTGCGGGGACCAGGAGTGGCGCGAGGATTCAGGTAAGTAGAATCAGTGTGAGGGGCCCAGGCATATGAGGGACATTTTTTTTAGTCTTGGATAACGCCTTTAATACAAGACACTTACAAATGTATTTTGATTGTCTGTATTACCTCCTTTGCTGGTTTGATTAATTTTTCCATCATATTATACACTGCTCGTATCCAGGAGTTATGACCACTTTGCAATCCAGCAGCGGTGGTTGTGCTTACACACTATAGGAAAAAGTGCCAGCCTATGCACGCTTCGGCGGTCCTGGACGCCAGAGGGGCCGGCACTTCTTCCTGTAGTGCGTAAGCACGACCACAGCTTCTGGATTGCAGGTGGTCGTAACTCCTGGTGTAGTGGAGCAGTCTATAATGTGATCAAAGGAGGCAATATAGTACTTCTATAGGTCTGAGCTACTCCTAGGCCATGTGACCGATGAACGTGTCGTCATTGGCTTAGGAAAAGCTGAGAGAAGGCCGCTGTGCTCACACGAGAGTTGCTGCCTTCTCAAACAGCTGGTTGGCGAGGGTCCTGGGTGTCGGACCCCCACCGATTACGTACAGACGACCTATCCAGACGATTAGTCATCAGTAAAAAAAAAAATAATTTTAGAAAACCCCCTTTAAGAGCTTGCAGAAGGGGAATCGATAGACTGCTTGCCATTTATTTTTATTTCTTCTCTTATATTGTTAAGCATATTGTTCCTTTAAAGGGGTTTTTCGGGATTTTACTACTGATGACCTACTGAGTATATGATGTTCTGGCATTTATTGGCATTATTAAATTCGGGGAGCCCCTTTAAATGGGTTTTCCGGGATTTTACTACTGATGATAGATAGATCATCAGTATCTGATCGGTGGGCGTCCGACACCTGGGACCCCCGCCACTCAGCTGTTTGAGAAGCCACCGGCGCTCCCGGGAGAACCGCGGCCTTCTCTTAGCTTTTCCTAGGGCAGTGACGTCACATTCATTGTTCACGTGGCCTTTGAGCAGCTCAGCCCCATTCACGTGGCCTTTGAGCAGCTCAGCCCCATTCACGTGGCCTTTGAGCAGCTCAGCCCCATTCACGTGGCCTTTGAGCAGCTCAGCCCCATTCACGTGGCCTTTGAGCAGCTCAGCCCCATTCACGTGGCCTTTGAGCAGCTCAGCCCCATTCACGTGGCCTTTGAGCAGCTCAGCCCCATTCACGTGGCCTTTGAGCAGCTCAGCCCCATTCACGTGGCCTTTGAGCAGCTCAGCCCCATTCACGTGGCCTTTGAGCAGCTCAGCCCCATTCACGTGGCCTTTGAGCAGCTCAGCCCCATTCACGTGGCCTTTGAGCAGCTCAGCCCCATTCACGTGGCCTTTGAGCAGCTCAGCCCCATACAAGTGAAGCTTGGGGAGCAGGGAGAAGGTGGCGTCGCTCACAGGAGTGCCGGTGCCTTCTCAAACAGCCGATCGTCGGGGGTCCCGGGTGTCAGACCCCCACCAATCAGATACTGATGAGATGAGATATCTGTAGTAAAATCCTGGAAAACCCCTTTAAGAACTATATTATTGGACTGTCCATGCTAGTACTTGTAGTTCCACACCTGCTAGAGTACTACCTTATGCCTCTAATGTATGTGACTGCCTGGCAAAGGCAAATGGCACGCTTCCAGTGTGGGTATACTGGAGCCGGATCTTTACCTGCAGTACGCACAGATGCATGGGAACGCCACCGCATCTGTCACAAAGCATAAGAGCGAGAGCTTGTCCGCCCAGTTCCCAGCTGCTATCGTGGGGCCCATTCAGCCTGAACAGAGAGGCTGGATACAATAATGCTGTCACTGCGAGGCTGTACATGTCTGACAGGCGTGCCCTGATGGTACAAGCGGCAGATTTGCATCATGCGCTAGGAGAAGACGCTGCCTGTCACCCGGCAGTGACAGTGGCCCTGTGATACGGAGGGCATGCAGCAAGGTGCCAAAGGGGGAGCAAAGAAGTGAAAGGAGAGAAGATTTGGCTTGAATTTTCTAAAATATCTCTTATTTAAATTCTTCACCATTTTGGAGATCTCCGCTTGCTGTCAGGGAATAGGAACATGCTTGTTGCTGACTTAAACCGCAGCTGTATGTTTTGCACGATAGAAAGTTGTCAGGACACGCAGCCGGGGGTCAGCACCTCCTGCATGGTACAGACGAGGCCTGGCACCCGTAGACCCGTGCATTGCCAGCCTCTGATTCTGTGCATGTTGCCTCCTTTTGTTTCCAGCCCAGATCCTGGCAGCCGGCCCCGATTTTGGAGCGATGTGATTTCAGTAAGCGCTTCAGGTCTTTGTTCAGTCTCCAGTCATATAAGGATGTTCCTGCTGCTGGCAGTGTCAGAGGAAGGGGGTTAGGAAATGTTCTGAAATCAAAAACCAGGCGGAAGAATGCGAGGAAGACTCAGAAATACAGGAAAGAACGGCCTGCTTCTGCCTAGTGCAGGTTAAAGGGGTTATCCAGGATTGTTTTCCTTCAAAAGCAGCACCCTACCCCATGAGTTGCAATACTACACACAACCCATGCACCGGCGTGGAGCTGTTTCTGGGAGAAAATGCATGTTTTTCCAAAATCAGATGCTTTAAAGGGGTTCTCCAGACTACAGATATTGAGGACCTATCCTCAGGATTGAGGACCTATCCTCAGGACCTGTCCTCAGGGGTCTTTCAGACTACAGATATCAGGGACCTATCTTTAGGGTTTCTCCAAACTACAGATATCGAGGACCTATCTCCAGGGTTTCTTCAGACTACAGATATCGAGGACCTATCTCCAGGGTTTCTTCAGACTACAGATATCGAGGACCTATCTCCAGGGTTTCTTCAGACTACAGATATCGAGGACCTATCTCCATGGTTTCTTCAGACTACAGATATCGAGGACCTATCTCCAGGGTTTCTTCAGACTACAGATATCGAGGACCTATCTCCAGGGTTTCTTCAGACTACAGATATCGAGGACCTATCTCCAGGGTTTCTTCAGACTACAGATATTGAGGACCTATCCTCAGGATTGAGGACCTATCCTCAGGACCTGTCCTCAGGGGTTTTCCAGACTACAGATATCGAGGACCTATCCACAGGGTTTCTTCGGACTACAGATATTGAGGACCTATCCTCAGGGGTTCTCCAGACTACTGATATTGAAAACTGATCCTCAGATATTGAGGACCTATCCTAAGGGTTTCTCCAGACTACAGATATCGATGCCCTATCCTAAGGGGTTCTGCAGAGTACAGATATTGAGGACCTATCCTCAGGGGTTTTCCAGACTACAGATATTGAGGACCTCTCCTCAGGGGTTCTCCATAGAAACATAGAAGATTGACAGCAGAAAAAGACCACCTGGTCCCTCTGGTCTGCCCTTTTATTATCCTTTTATTGTTATCTTAGGATAGATACATGTTTATCCCAGGCATTTTTAAATTCAGTTACTGTGGATTTATCAACCACCTCTGCTGGAAGTTTGATCCAAGCTTCTACTACTCTTTCAGTGAAGTAAGACTATAGATATTGAGGACCTATCCTCAGGGGTTCTCCAGACTACTGATATTGAAAACTGATCCTCAGATATTGAGGACCTATCCTAAGGGTTTCTTCAGACTACAGATATCGATGACCTATCCTAAGGGGTTCTGCAGAGTACAGATATTGAGGACCTAACCTCAGGGGTTCTCCAGACTACTGATATTGAGTACCTATCCTCAGGGGTTCTCCAGACTACAGATATCGAGGACCTCTCCTCAGGGGTTCTCCAGACTACTGATATCGAGGACCTCTCCTCAGGGTTTCTCCAGACTACAGATATCGAGGACCTCTCCTCAGGGGTTCTCCAGACTACTGATATCGAGGACCTGTCCTCAGGGGTTCTCCAGACTACAGATATTGAGGACCTATCCTCAGGAGTCCTCTAAACTACAGATATTGAGGACCTCTCCTCAGGGGTTCTCCAGACTACAGATATTGAGGACCTCTCCTCAGGGTTTCTCCAGACTACAGATATCGAGGACCTCTCCTCAGGGGTTCTCCAGACTACTGATATCGAGGACCTGTCCTCAGGGGTTCTCCAGACTACTGATATCGAGGACCTGTCCTCAGGGGTTCTCCAGACTACTGATATTGAGAACCTATCCTCAGGATTGAGGAGCTATCCTCAGGGGTTCTCTAGACTATAGATATTGAGGACCTGTCCTCAGGGTTTCTTCAGACTACAGATATTGAGAACCTATCCTCAGGATTGAGGAGCTATCCTCAGGGGTTCTCTAGACTATAGATATTGAGGACCTGTCCTCAGGGTTTCTCCAGACTACAGATATTGAGAACCTATCCTCAGGATTGAGGACCTATCCTCAGGGGTTCTCTAGACTATAGATATTGAGGACCTATCCTCAGGGGTTCTCCAGACTACACATATCGAGGACCTATCCTCAGGGGTTCTCCAGACTACAGATATTGAGAACCTATCCTCAGGATTGAGGACCTGTCCTCGGGGTTTCTTCAGACTACATATATTAAGGACCTGTCCTGAGGGGTTCTCCAGACTACAGATATTGAATGAAAACACAACCAAGTCACAGGGGAGTCACGTGTTGCACACAACTTCCATTAAAGTCAATGGAGAAAAAGTCATACGCAACGTGTGATACAAATTCCTTTGTGTCTGGATTTTTCGCCAATGATGCAGCCTCAGCATTTTGAAACAGCTTTGACTAACATTTTATGATATGTCGCTGTGTAGCCTCACCCTTAAATATTCTGCCGCTGTCTGGCAGATCTGTTAGGAAACCTGAGGCTGCTATCTATGGCAGTCTGTAGTCGGTCAGTGGACTTTAGACCACTGGCTGGAGAGGACACCACAACCGGCCTCGCATTTCCCTTGCAGCTGGGAAATGCACTGAAATCACGTCGCTCTAACATGAAAGGCCGGCTGCCAGGATCAGAACAATAGGAGGCAACATGCGAAGAGTCAGCGGCTGGCAGCGCACGGCCTACGGGTGCCAGCCCTTGTCTGTACAATTCAGCCTGTGCTGGAGCTGTGCGCTGCTGACCCCGGCTATTGTCTGCACGCCTCGTCCAGAAAACCTCTGTTGTAGAATTACATTACGTCTGTTCAGATGAATGACCGTCCACGTAATCAAAGGACGCCTCAAGTCTGCCAGAACAGAGGCCGTCTCATGGGGACGGGGGTACCACTTTTTCCACCGAATATCATTCCGAAATAGAAACAGCACTCGGAGAAAGTTCCTTGCATTTAGAAGTCTCTTTAAGTCACCGCCATCATGTTGTATGTATAGTAGCGTTACGATAAAACGCTCTTCTTCAGGCTAAGTTTGCTATGAAGAAAGAGATGATGGTGGCTTTCCTATGTGCGATCAGATGGAAGTGGGGAATCCTGTTAGATGGCATTGTCTCGCACTTTCGGCTCCGTGTTTTGTCACTCCCGCTCCACAACGCCCGGTGCTTTCTCTTCCTCCTTTACAGCCCAACAGACCTAATTTTTTACATCACTTCGCTATCTTTTAAACAGAGCGGTTGTGGTTAGCAAACTGGCCAAAAGCCTAGGGCTTCTATTTCCTAAGGGGCACCCAGAACTGCACAACTTGAGTGCGACCAAGCTTTCACTGCTTTGGACCACCAGGGTCTTATTTAAGCGTTGTATAGCAGGGTTATTTGGGCACTGAGTGGCGGTATTTTGTAGGAAATAAAGTATATGGCTAACTGGGCAATTGCCTAGGCCACCCATTTCATAAGGGGCACCGTACACTGGACAACCAGGAGTTAAGTGTGTAAGCTATCACTTATTTGGACCACCTTGGTCTAAGTAGGCGTTGTATGGCAAGAATTATTTGGGCACTGAATGGCAGTATTGTGTAGCAAATATAGTATATGCCAAAGTGGGTGATTGCCTAGGGCTCCCATTTCATGGGGGTAGGTGGGCAACAACAAGAACTAGACAACCAGAGGTAACTTGAGAGTGAAGTATGTAAGCTTTCACTGCTCTGAAGCATCAGGATTAGGCATTGTATGGCAGGATTATTTGGGCACTGAATGGCAGTATTATGTAGGAAATATAGTGTATGGTGTCCCGGACATAAGGGGCACCAAGAACTTGAAAATCGGGAGCAACCTAAAAGTGAAGTGTGTAAGCCTTCACCATTTTGGACCACCACAATCTTATTAGGTATTGTATGGCAGGATTATTTGGGCACTGAATAGCAGTATTATGTAGGAAATGCAGTGTATGCCAAACTGGGCAGTTGCCCAGGGCGCCCATTTCATAGGACAGGGCAACCAGAAGTAAACTGAGAGTGAAATATGTCATTATTCGCTGCTCTGGACCATCAGGATCTTGTTAGACATTGTATGGCAGGAGTAGCTGGGCGGTATTGTGTCAGTATATGCAGTATATGGCAGTGCTTTTGTGCCTTTTGTATAGTATTATCATTTGGATACTGTTTGGTTTAGTTGGCCACGAGGTGAGGGTGGACCCACCACTCCGGGCGATGTAAATGTAATATACTACCATAACGTAGTTAATAATAAGGTTCCGGTTGTGCCATGAGGCTGCTAATCAGGAGATGCGGGTGCTCGGTCTAGATGTACGCTTTTCTCGAGACCCTTGGCGCCGAATACAGAGCTGTAATCTTCAGTCTGTTCCCAGGCAACCTCTGCAGACCTCTACTAAGACGGCTACTTACACGGCTAATTATTACATGGCTTTCCACTCGGCCGTCACCGCTGACAAGCTGCATCCGCAGAGCTGAATTCACACAGAGCAGGTTTTTCTTCTATCCAATGGAAACGTACTGGACAAGTGGTTGATCGTTATGTGACCTTCTCCCGTCACATTGTGAGCAATGATTGACTATTGAGACGATGTTATCACTGGTTTATTACGACAGATAAGATCCACAAGCACACAGCGGCGCAGAGACAGACTGAGGCTTATATAGTAGAAGGAGCCTGCATTGTACTTCAGAGCTGCATGCGCAATTCTGCACGCCGATATTTCCCAGCATTCCCTACTTGTTCAATGTTTTCCTCAGAGCTTGCGTGATTTTAGTGATTTTTCCTTTCTAAAATGTATCTTTAGGCTGAGTTTTCACGTAGTGGCTGAATCCCTGTCCACCTACAGCGGCCAATGGTCGCACAATTTGAAAGTAATATCTCAGCTAACTCATAAGTTCATGCAGCCATTGGTTGTAGCGGGTGGACAGATGTTTGGCGGCATACCCCATCTGCATTGCAGCTGCTACATGGAAATCCAACCTTAAAGAGGACCTTTCACCACTCCTGACATGCCTGTTTTAATATCTTCATGCATTCCCCACGTACTAAGAATTCTGGAACATCTTATGTCTGTATGTTGTGCCATTCCTTTATTATTTGCACTAGAAGTTATGAATGAATTGCTATTTGCCTTCAGTAAAGGAACAGAGGGGAGGTGACCAGTTGGGGGTGTGTCCCTGCACAGACTGACTCTAGCCAATCAGTGCTGTCATGTTCAGACTCTGCAGGTACACACCCCCCCCCCAACTGGTCACCTCCCCTCTGTTCCCTTATTGAAGGCTAATAGCAATTCATTCATAACTTCTAGTGCAAATAATAAAGGAATGGCACAACATAGAGACATAAGAATAGATGTTCCAGACTTGTTAGTACGTGGGGAATGCATGAAGCTATTAAACCAGGCATGTCAGGAGCGGTGAAAGGTTCTCTTTAAGGGGGTTGTCTCTTCTGAAGCAGTATGCCACTTATGGCTCAGATGAAACAACCCCTTTAAGTAAAGCTCATGAGCTGCATTCTATAAGCTCACCTATTAGGGATATGTCCGACAACCAACTTACTGACTGTTTCTAGTAGTAGACCGCAAAGTTGCCCTATACATTGCACAGATGGGGGTGGCCATTATTCATGCAGAAAGGAATCTGACTGCAGAATCTGACTACACAGGTTTGTTTGTAGTCTGTAACCATGGAGACGTACAGGTATGCATACGAGATGTAGGCAAAAATGGGAGAATATCTATACGCAATTTAAGATGCTACGGAGCAGTAAGAAACTGTGTACGTACCCTCTTCATAAGCCACTTAAGATGCCCTAGTTAAAGGGGTGCTAGCCCACCGGTGAGATCCGTAGGTCTTGGAAATGCCTATCCATGGACGAGGAGAGCCAGAATTCAGTATCCAACTCATTAAGGCTAGGGCTACACGGCGACAGTTGTCGCGCGTCACCCGTCGCAGCCAGGATCCCTGAGTAGCGGGGATCCCATAGAGATGAATGGGATCGCCGCTGCAGTCGCAAGAAATCCAACCGTGTTGGATTTCTTGCGACTGCCGTGGCGATCCCATTCATCTCTATAAGATCCCCGCTACTCAGGGATCCTGGCTGCGACGGGTGACGCGCGACAACTGTCGCCGTGTAGCCCTAGCCTAAGGCACAAGAAGGGTGGCGGCACTTTAGTGAAGTAAACTCCTTAAAGGGGTTTTCTGACGTGTTTCGGTCTGATTCTATTAGAACGATAAAGGGTTTTGTGACATTTTTATACTGATGACCTCTCCTCTGAATAGGACATCGGTATGTGATGGATGGTGGTCCAGGCAGCTGATTGAGAATGCTACAGCCTTCTCACTGCTTACCCAAATCCAGTGACGTCACATTCATCGGTCATATGACCCAGACGCAGCTCGGTCCCATTCAATTAAATGGAGCTGAGCTGTAATACCAAGCACGGCCACTATACAGTGGACGGCGCTGTGCTTGGTAAGCTGAGAGGAGGCTGTGGCAGTCACTGGAGTGTCGTGGCCTCCTCAAACAGCTGATCGTCGGGGAGTCCCGGGTGTCGGCCCCCTGCTGATCAGATACTGATGACCAATCCAGCTGAAAATTTTCCGTAGCATCTCCTACCAATGGTCCATGAAACACAGACGAACCAATGGTCCATGACAGAACACAGACGTCATCCGTGTTGTGTCAGTGGTTTTCAACTGACCCACAGATTTCAGTGGGCGTGTTTCCTCTGCAGTGCATGCTCCCTTTGGTTTTCCGTGAAAAAAAAAACAACTCATGTGTGAACAAATACATTAATATCAATATCAACTGAGCGGTCCATAGAAAATGCAGATGGGCGTGTAAAAATGGAAATGTGAACAAGGCCTAAGAGTAGCAGCTGATGGGACTGGCCACATACCTGACATTCCTCGCATTGCTCAGGACGGACTGTTACAGTGGGAAAGGACCATTTAGGAACGAAATATCATTGCAAACGACTAAATTTGAGTCATGCTGACAATTTTTTAAAATCCGCAGCATGTCAATTTATTTTATTTTTCCTGTCCGGATTTTCTCCATTCACTTTAATGGGGACAGTAAAATCCACATGCGGAAAATCTGCATCAAATCCGCATGCAAATCAGCAGCAATTTATGCGCATTTAGCCTTAAAGGGCTTGTGCAGTGTCAGGATATTGAGGACCGATCGTCAGGACTCCCAGCATCCCATTGATCAACTGGATGATGAGTCCACAGCACTTGTGCGAGCGCTGCCTCCTCTCCAGTGAATGGGGTGGGAAGCTGTAATTACACCGCACCACCGCTACAAGGGAGACGGCGTGCAGGAAAATTTTAAAGACGATGCAGGGCTTGCACTGTCTGTCCAAGTTTCTGTCTATCTCCTATGTCTGCATTTGTACACAGTTATGTGTGTTATAGCACTTTTACGCCGTTCCCATAACCGTTACTGTACACTACACCGACCTTATCTGGATGTTTATATTGTGATATTGTCAGCGGTCAGGTTTGGACTGTGGCCCAGTTACACAGAGATAGGAGTGTGCGGTTGTACAGAGCCTCAGCTGTTCTCGGCACAGGTACAGAATAGGAAGCCGCCGGGTGACTGACATCAATCACTGAACAGCAGAGCGGAATGCAGAGCTTCAGGACAAACCACCATTCATCAGCAATGACAAGAGTGTCCTTAGTATGAGGAGCAGGCGGCAACTGTACAGTACATACTGAACACTACTACATCATACACCACCTACCACTTTTTATAGTAGACACCATATAGATCAATTGTTTTTCTTTTATTACTGCTATAGTTTATACTATGCTATTGTTACTACTATAATGTCTCTTTCTATGTACAAGAATATAACTACTATAATACTGCTCCTATGTACAAGAATATAACTACTATAATACTGCTCCTATGTACAAGAATATAACTACTATAATACTGCTCCTATGTACAAGAATATAACTACTATAATACTGCCTCCTATGTACAAGAATAGAACTACTATAATACTGCTCCTATGTACAAGAATATAACTACTATAATACTGCTCCTATGTACAAGAATATAACTACTATAATACTGCCTCCTATGTACAAGAATATAACTACTATAATACTGCCTCCTATGTACAAGAATATAACTACTATAATACTGCCTCCTATGTACAAGAATATAACTACTATAATACTACCTCCTGTGTACAAGAATATAACTACTATAATACTGCTCCTATGTACAAGAATATAACTACTATAATACTGCTCCTATGTACAAGAATATAACTACTATAATACTGCCTCCTATGTACAAGAATATAACTACTATAATACTGCCTCCTATGTACAAGAATATAACTACTATAATACTGCCTCCTATGTACAAGAATATAACTACTATAATACTGCTCCTGTATACAAGAATATAACTACTATAATACTGCTCCTATGTACAAGAATATAACTACTATAATACTGCCTCCTATGCACAAGAATATAACTACTATAATACTGCCTCCTATGTACAAGAATATAACTACTATAATACTGCCTCCTATGTACAAGAATATAACTACTATAATACTGCCTCCTATGTACAGGAATATAACTACTATAATACTGCTCCTATGTACAATAATATAACTACTATAATACTGCCTCCTATGTACAAGAATATAACTACTATAATACTGCTCCTATGTACAAGAATATAACTACTATAATACTGCTCCTATGTACAAGAATATAACTACTGCAATACTGCCTCCTATGTACAAGAATATAACTACTATAATACTGCTCCTATGTACAAGAATATAACTACTATAATACTGCTCCTATGTGCAAGAATAGAACTACTATAATACTGCCTCCTATGTACAAGAATATAACTACTATAATACTGCCTCTATGTACAAGAATATAACTACTATAATACTGCCTCCTATGTACAAAAATATAACTACTATAATACTGCTCTTATGTACAAGAATATAACTACTATAATACTGCCTTCTATGTACAAGAATATAACTACTATAATACTGCTCCTATGTACAAGAATATAACTACTATAATACTGCTCTTATGTACAAGAATATAACTACTATAATACTGCTCCTATGTACAAGAATATAACTACTATAATACTGCCTCCTATGTACAAGAACATAACTACTATAATACTGCCTCCTATGTACAAAAATATAACTACTATAATACTGCTCTTATGTACAAGAATATAACTACTATAATACTGCTCCTATGTACAAGAATATAACTACTATAATACTGCCTTCTATGTACAAGAATATAACTACTATAATACTGCTCCTATGTACAAGAATATAACTACTATAATACTGCTCCTATGTACAAGAATATGACTACTATAATACTGCTCCTATGTACAAGAATATAACTACTGTAATACTGCTCCTATGTACAAGAATATAACTACTATAATACTGCTCCTATGTACAAGAATAGAACTACTATAATACTGCTCTTATGTACAAGAACATATATACTATATTATTAAATGAGTAGAATGATTTTAGTAATTGAAATTAAGTAAGAAGATTGGTAATTATGAGATGACAGGTGCTGTGTACAGTGCACATCAGTCAGGGATCTGTACTGTATTTGTGGCCCAGATCTTTCCTGGCCGGGTGCTGTGTCACTGGAGCGGCACACCCTAATTAATCACCTCTCCCTATGATCATGTTTCCCGTCACCCGCTCTGTGGACACGCTTTCTCCACACTTTAATATTCTAATCCTTACGTCCACTTAACAAATAGCTTGGCTTTAACGCTAATGAAGCCGTCTAATCCCTCCTGTCAGTATGTGGCGGTGATGCTTCTGCATGTTGAGAGCTGTGGTTGTCCAGTGTGGTGCAACTAGTGATTTCCAACTGGTGACTCTTCAGCCGTTGTGAACTACTACTCCCAGGATGCAGGCACACCCCCAGAGCTGAACCAGCCAGGGCCCATGCCGATTTGCTTCTGAATGGTGACCTTCCATCAGCTGATCCCTCCGGGTTCCATTCCTGGCAACCCTGTCGGAGAGATGGTTTTGCATAGGGATGCCACCGTCTGCCATGCTGCAGAAGAAGTCCTGTGTAATAAATGGTCCACCACAAGAGACGCTCCTATGGATGAGACGACCCATTTGATCAGAGGTGGAGGTCCGCTGTAGGTGATGATGATGAATTGTGTCTGTGTATTTCATCTGTATTACCTTGTGTTTTCTAGGTATGTCATATACAAGGTGAGCGGCGTCTTGGTGACCCACAGTATGGAGTAAGCCTGGCGGCCGGCTGATTACATGCACGTTCACGGTCTCGGATAAAGGTGAGAGCTCTGTTGGGATTAGCCGGCCCATTGATAATCCACCTAATCCGCTCACATGCCTGTAGCTTGCACTGTCCCTCCTATACTGAACTGCGCTCATATCTATGAAACTGATACAAAGTAACACTTTATTGATCTAGTTTTAAAGGGGTTGTCCCGTCTTGGACGTGAGGGGCATATCGCTAGGTGCAGGTCCCACCTCTGGGACCTGCACCTATCCTTAGAACAGAGCACGCGCGGCCACCCTCCATTCAATTCTATAGGACTAAGTCCTGTTTAAATGAATGGGAAGTGCACTGCGCAAGCGCGGCCACCGCTCCATTCACCTCTATGGGGCTTTTTTGGCAGTCCTTATAGAAATGAATGGAGGGTGGGCGCGGTTCACCTTCCTGCTCTTTGGGAGCTCTGTTCTAAGGATATTCTAGCCATATGCCCCTTATGTCCAATCACCCATAACCACTATCCTAATGCATTCCAGTGAGCCACAAGTTCATGCTATCCTTGTTACCTCAGTCCCGTGTTTGCCCTGGATTTTAACCCTTTAGTGACCACCCATACACTTTTTTAGTCTAAGTTCTGCACAGGCTCGGCTTTCCCTTGAGAGTCAGGCTCCTGATCTAACAGCCCAATGCTCTAATAGCAGAACCGCTAATCTGTGCCATTTAACCCCTTCGATGCCGTGGTCAAAAGCGAGAGGTGTAGAGGAAGGGGGCTCTTTGTGTCTCCCATCGGCACCCCACAAATGAGATCAAGGGGTGCAGATGTCTTTACATGGCAGTCTGCGGATTAATAAAGGCCCCCAGGCCTGCCTGTGGTGTATCCCTATCAGAATGCACCTCTCCAGTGACTATCAGTATAATACACTGCACTCCATTTAGACTGGTAAATTGTTTAAAATAAAGTTAGATTTTTAAAAGTAAAAAAAAAGTTAAAAAATATACTTTTTCCAGTGGAAAAAAAAGCTTTTCAATGGAAAAAAAACTCTCTATATAATTATAACGACACTCTCTATATAATTATCACTTAAAGGGGTTGTCCGAGTTATTTTTTTGTTCTTTATATGTTTCTAACTTGTCAAATATAACAACTTTCCCATATACTTTGTGCTTCTGAAGCTGCTGGTTTCTCAGATTTCACTGAGGGTCACATGACCTGTGATGTCACCTTATCTTCCTGCTGTTTCGTGCACAAGCCTCAGAGATCAGATAACAGTCTGTACAGGAGACGTCACTGGCCACGCCCCCTTTCTTTGCCGGGCTGCTATCTGCTCTCTCCCTGCACTCCTTCAGATAAAACATTAAAGGGTTATTCTCATCTTGGACAATGGGGGCATATCGCTAGGATATGCCCCCATTGTCTTATATTGAGAACGGGACCCCCAAAGTGAAGGAGGGCGCACTGCGCATGCGCAGCCGCCCTCCATTCATTTCAATGGGGCCGGCGAAAATAGCCGAGCGCTGGCTTGGCTATTTCCGTCGGCTCCATAGAAATGAATGGGAGCGCACAGCGCAAGCGCACTATGAGCGCAGCGGGGAGCTGCGCCTGGTGGTGGCCGGACCCCGGGAAACCCGGGGTCCTCCAGGCGCAGCACTCCCCGCTCCGTTCTCCCCGCTCCCCGCACCTATAAAACAATGGGGGCATATCCCCCATAAAAAAATGATTAAAAAGCATTAAAAAATATTATGTACTGTACCCCAAAATGGTACCACTGAAAACTACAAGCCCTCACACAGCTCCTCAGAATGGAAAAAAAAAATTGGGATGCAGCAAAAATATTTTCTTTTTTTTTTTTTTTATAAAAGGGTCCAAAAGTAGTAAAATGTAACAAAAGTATACTGTCTATATTTGGAATCGCTGTAATCATACAGACCCACAGAATAAAGTTATAATGTTATATATACCAAAATATGAAAGCAGCAAAATTCATAGTGTAAGAAGTCAATGGTTGTATTGCTGGTTTTTTCCCATCCACCCTCCTTTCCAAAAAAAATATTAAAAGTTATTGTTTATCCCCAAATCGAGCCATAAAAAAACTACAACTTGTTCCGCAATAAACAAGCCCTCATGTGTCTACATCTGTGGAAAAATAAAAAAGTTATAGCTCTTGAAGTGCGGCAATGAAAAGAATTCCTTGGTCACTAAGGGGTTAATGGGCGTTCCCATGTAATAGTCCTATGGCATTTTGCTACGATACGTTGTAACATTCTGACCTGTGGCGGTCCAACCCCTGGGACAGGCACTGACTCGCCAAATGGATGGACCACGGTCTCTGGCGTTTCTTCCGCACAGCAGCACGTCCAGTGGGCGATGCAGCGCGGCTCCATTGCTGTAGATAGGGATGAGCACCGCTCCCTCTGTCAGAGTGTGAATGGAGCGGCAGTGTGCGTGGTGAGAGACGAGAGGTGGTCGTGGGTCTTGTGGTCTGCAGCCTGTAGATGTGTCTGCATCCTGAGAGTGGTCACAACAGCTGAAGAGCCGTAGGAACAGACTGAGATCGACTTTATATAGGAAGACAGCTCCTGAGGTCCTGCAGTATTAACCACTGTGCCTCTACATACACTCATTGACAAAATACCGCAGCCAGATAGAAATGTCTGATTACTGCAAAACTCAGCATGCAGATATGTAAATCATTTCAGGGGACACTCAGTCCTGCCACAAGAGGGCATTAAAGTGCTTCCCTGCTGCTCTCAGAGGCCACTTTTGGGTAGTGTACCTCTTGGTTACTGATAGACATGCCTCTACAACACACTCGAAGACATTTTGCCCAGTTGACATACTTTGACAGGGGATGCATTATTGGACTGAGAGAAGCAGGGTGGTCGTTTCGACAAACGTCCTGCAACCTAGGGCGTTCTGACCAAGTTGTTAGGATGTGTTGGGAGCATGAACACATGGTGAACAGTCCCAGACAGACACCAGTAGTGAGGATCATATGATCCGACGTCAATCATGAGTAACTTCCACAGTTTCGTTGTCCACCATCCATGTACTATTGGCCCCTTCATTACACCTCCTGTCTCTGCCCGGACCATTTACAGGCGCTTAGCAGAAGGAAATTTGGTGTCATGGTTTGGTGTCCCCATTACTTGTCCCACCATTGACAGTCAGTCATCATTGCCTTCATATGCAGTGGTGTCATGAACGAGAAACCTGGACTGCTATAGATGAGAACCATATTGTCTTTAGTGATGAATCCAGGTTCTTCTTGAGATCTGATGGTTGGGTTCCCTGGTTAGGCCTCTTCCCCCGACTGCTGGTGGGATGATCTGGGAGCCATCACATAGGACAGTCGGTCACCCCTAGTAGTGATGCCAGAGACACTAACAGCTCAGTGATATGTGCAGGACATCCTGCCCCCACATGTGTTCCTCTCATGGCAGGTCTTCTGACTGGATTTATCAGCAGGATAATGCTCGCCTGCACACAGCAAGGGTTTCCCAGGAATGTCTCCTCCAGATTACAACACTTCCTTGGCTGCCCGGTCACCAGATTTATCACCAATCCAGCATTTATGGGACCAACTGGGACATCAGCTTCAGCAACCTACAAGTGTGCAGGATCTACAGGCCCAAATACACACAAATATATCATTCTAGTGTTTGCGCTATGTTCTTCCTCAGGACCAGCCTGCAGAGCGGAGTGCGGGCAGCACACCTGGAGTTACTCACCTCTCGGTCTGACACTATGGCATGCTGTAACTGTGCACATGCTTTATACCTGTCATTCCAGGAGGAGAAGAAAGGCATTACTGACAACCAGCAGTTATGGCCTCTTCTTTACTAGCTGTAAACAATGTAAAGAGGCCGCACTGTGAACATAGCCTTCTATTCTCCAGGGTTTTATAATGTATTAAAGCTCCCTGTAAACTAAAGAATTATTCTATTGTGTTTTATCTATTTTATTGCATTGGTCTCAGAATTTCTGTCTTTGAGGAACAGACTGCTGGAGTTACTGTATCCAGAATAACTGGGAACCGCCGAATCCCTATTCACTATAATGAGATCCGGTGAGTTTCCAGCATAAATGCATTCAGTGGTATTTCTATGGACGAAAGCTGGCATTTATAACGGAACCCGCCGGATCCCTATTCACTATAGGCGGTGTTTGGCTTTGACAGATACGGAAACTTCGGTAGTCTTTACCTCTGTCGCAACAAACTCCCGGATTTTTCTGCCGGAGATGTGAATTTAGCCTTATTAGAATGGGAGCGGGGGGGGGGGGGGCGCGCATGCGCGGTACACTCCCATTCATTTCTATGGGGAGCCGGCTTGGTGGTGGCCGGAGTCCTCCAGCCAGCACCTTGCGGGGCTCCGTTCTGGATATAGATATGGGTCGCAGCGTTGGGACCCGCACCTATAAGACAATGGGGGCTTATCCTAGCGATATGCCCCCATTGTGCATCATGAGACAACCCCTTTAAGCTCGGGGAGCACCTTTAAACTGTCCATACAGTGTAGATAGCAATTTTCCAATTTCCCTTCGTTCACATGTAAGATGTGCATGGCTCAGCATGTTTTCTTAATAGGGAGAGGAGGTCAAGCTGCTGCCAAACGTCAGATCGACAGCAGTCTACCTCCTTTGCCACCTTCTTTTCCTAGACATCTGCTGTCATCGCAGAGTGGGGGCCCCACCATACAAATTAGATCGTTGACCAGACCCACCAAAATCAGCAGCTTTGGCCAACATTCATCTAATGTGTATGACCTGCTTTAGTATCTCATACTCCACTATGTTTACCTTTCTTCTTGTAGCAAAAAGGGCCCAGGATTAGGCCAATTATTGGGAGGGAACGTCCTTATGAACCCTCATTCCCGACAATTGCACCATCTAAATGTGTTCCCCACATCTGCCCATGTAACAGGATCCTAACTCTGTTTTTTCAAGTCATGGTACTTGGGGTTGCCTAGTAACCACTTCAGGTACTGTCTGAGTGACCACCATTTGAATACATATGGCAACATTTGCTGAAGTAGTCACAAAGTTTTTTCACTCCTTTCTTCAAAAATATCTGAGCTTTTCCAAGAAGATTTTTCCAAACTAGTCCAAGTAAAAAAGTAGAGTAGTTGCCCATGAAGAACTACTTTATCTTTGAAGGTAAAAACTGGAATCGGGTTGCTTGTATGGGCAGTTGCACCAGTTTGTCCTTGCATTAGCTTTGATAAATCTTCTTCCATTGGGTAGAAAGTTGGGATAGATTATGGACATCTTGTGAGCCAAGTGCACCTTCTATAGGTCTAGATAGACCTTCCCTCTCACTTGTACTTAATGCCATCTTCTGTCTTCTTCAGGGTGCAGAAGTGATGGAGAACTCGTCCGTGGCCTCGGCCTCCTCAGAAGCCGGCAGTAGTCGTTCCCAAGAGATTGAAGAATTAGAAAGATTTATCGATAGTTACGTCCTGGAGTATCAGGTTCAGGGGCTGCTGACGGACAAGACGGAAGGTGACGGAGAGAGCGAAAAAAACCCATCTAATATTTCCCAGGTGAGATCATGGATCCAGTCATACATGGTGATACGTCTCACTGACGACTAGGATTTCAACATCCGTTATTTGTTGGCGGCCTTGGGTAGATATGTTTGGCACCCAACACCACAATCTGATGGGGTTATCTTCATGTTCATGGAAATCTTCATGTAGTAGCTAATTTACTGCATCTTTAAAATCCTGAGGATGTTGTCATGGTCGTCTGCTGGTAATTACCTATTAAACCCCCCCCCCCCGGCCCTGCAGGGGCCACCAGACCGCCATCTCTAGGAGTAGTCTCCAATCAGAGGCTGCTGACCAAGGTTGGTCAAGAGACACAGGCAGTCGGCACAGGCAGTCGGCAAGCCGAGGTGAGGACTAGCTGAGTTCTTGCAATACAGTAAACAGGCAGTAGATCAGGACAGGTGGTACTCCTTTATGTGCTAGCACCCCTAGGCAGGACTATACAAGCTAGGAACCTTCTGCTCAGGCACTGCCCATAGGTGAAGGCGCCCTGTATACCCCAGGGAACACTGCCATTGGATAGGGACAAATTAGCCTTCGCTCCGCTCACCAGCCTTTAAGAGCCGAGAAGAATGCACATGCCCTATGGGAGCATGCACCAGCCAAAGCAGGACTAAGGAGGCGGGGAAGGCCACGAGTGGCCTGCAGTGTAGAGCAACAGGAGGGGTGAGTACTTGGGCGGTTGTGCCCTCTGGAAGAGCAGCGATGCTTGCGGACATGGACCACCGGCATTACAGTTCTACACCTTTTTATCACTGATGATCTATCCTCTGGACAGGTCAGTAGTATCTGATCATTGAGGGGGACTGACACCCGGGAACTCTGCCGATCACCTGTTTTCGAAGGCAGTGGCGCTCACAGTAGCGCTGCAGCCTTCTCGCTGTTTCCTGCAGGCCCAGCAACGTCACAGCCATTATCACTGGTCTGGACACGGCACAACCATGTTCACTTCAATGGGGCTGAGCCGCTCCTAGGCCAGTGATAATAGTCGGCCTGTGGTGAACAGCGAGAAGGCTGCTGTCATCTCAAACAGCTGATCGGCAGGGGTCTCGGGTGTCAGATCCCCCACTGATCAGATACTGAAGACCTATCCCAGGGCTGGCAAACGAGGCTCTCCAGCTGTTGTAAAACTCCAACCATGCCCTGCTGTAGGATGATAGCTGTAGGCAGACTGGGCATGCTGGGAGTTGTAGTTTTGCAACAGCTGGAGAGCCACAGGTTGGCCAGCCCTGACCTATCCGAAGGTTAGATCATCACTATACAAAAGGTACAGAACCCCTTTAAGTTTTATTCTGCCAGATTCTGCTCCTTCAAGTGCCCTGGAGGTGGAGCTTCAATGTGAAGTGCACTTGCAGGAGCAGAACCTGGCAGAATAAAACTTCCTATTCACACTACTCCTGATAATAAGAGGTATGTTTGTCCCCAGCCCCTGCCTAGTGCATGGTCGAAACTGCTGACAAACTCCCTTTAATACAATCTTTTATTCCCTGTCATCAGCCCTATGTGACTACTGAGAGGCTGAATGTAAGATTCTTCAATGGGATGACTGTCAGAAGCCTGGGAAAACTCTGCTCACTAATTATATCCAATTCTGAGAACCTGTAGGGGTTACTCATACCATTACCTCCTCTTATAGCACTGCTACGCTGTTATCAGCTGCAGGATTTTGGTTTACCGCCCCTTTAAGCCGGGACATCTCCTGATCTCCCCCTAATATGTACCAATGGCCATGAAAGTGATTGTAATAAGATATTGATAGCTCCCCATAGACAGCATTATCTGCAGCCAGGTTGACCACTAGGGTGCGTAGGCCGGGGTTCTCCCTATTATCGTCCCTCCCTGCAGAAGTGATAGGACTTAGCTTCCTCCCGTGTGTGCGCCTCGCTGGGTGTAAATGATGAATTCACTCTCCTGTAAAACCTTCAATGACAGCTTCTTGTCCTGTAAGTAGAAGAGATAATGCTTAGTCCTTCAAGAAAACAGCTGACAGCACCCAGCTCAGAAGAAAGCCGTCCCCTCCACCCGTCTGCCATAACCTGGTATATTGATCCAGTGGATGTATACTGGTCCATGAACGGATGTCCCCTCGGAGAATAGCGCAGTTCTCATTTATATGCTAATCATGGTGGTTTTTAGAGGGTATGTCGACTTGTGCAACATTTTTTATATTGTTCTAATGGCGTTAAAATAAAAAAAAGAAAATATTATTTTTTTTTACTTGTGTGTTTCCATGGTTACAGACTACAAACAGCCTGTGTAGTCTGATCCCCCAGTCCTGTGTTACTCCAGTCTTGGCAACCTACAGACACTGACTTCGATGTCACTGACCTGTATTATTTTTGTATTATGCAGTGGACGGTGGAATGTAATGAACAATTGGATGTAAACCGGACTTCACCGAAAAAGAAATCGCTACCAACAACCACAGCCAGGTAACATGGATAATGCATTACATCAGCGTCCCTCTGTTGCAGGTTTCAGGCACAGTGGAGACCTCAGCAGGACCGGATCCACATAATGCTCCACTGAACGTGGCTGGTGACGGATCCAGAAGAGCGGATACAGAACCCACATGGGCCAATAGAGCCGCCAATGATTCCTGTCAACCTTCCTTCCAGATCGTTGCCCCTCATTAACTGCACTTACATGCAGCATACATCACTGCTGTATAGGGGATGAATGATCGTTACTGTGATCATTCGTCCCCATGTATTTTCCTTCATTCTCAGTAGCACATCGCAGCGATGTGCTACCAAGGATGGAGAATTTTACGTGCCCCTTGAAAGATTCGATTTTTCTCTCGATGAACGGTGGCACCTTTACTTGGGCAACTATCTGCAACGAGCGTTCGTTCAGATGTTTGTCCATGATCATTGTCCCAATCCTCACACCACGTGAAACGACCTTTAGCTTTTTTCACATTAATAATAAAAGAAATATAAAAGTTTAATTTTGCATCTTTCCTTAGAATTCTGTATTGTGTTGTTCCTCTTTTATTCCTCCTGGAAATGTATGAATTAATTGACTACACAATGTGACACTATAAGCAATGATTGTGCCAGGCTTTGTAGGGGGACACTTCATTGACAAGAGAAATCTTATCACCCAGTTGTCATTGTATTCCTATATTTCCTGGAGCTATAACAGAGGAATGTCACAATGCAGAGTTCTAAGAAAAGATACTACAGCATTGTTCATTTGCGGATGAAACCGATGTGTCAGGAGGGCTTATGGATCAATCCTGTTAAATCCCTCCCAGGTAAGAGCAACAGGCAACTTAAAGGGTTTCTCCATCCCCCATGACAAGGTTTTTTTTTTTTTTTTTTTTTACACTGTGCCGTTTCAGCCTTAACCCTTAGACTCCCAGCGCTGGGGCAATGGGGACACATGGAGCCCGCTCGCACGTGCGGTGGGGTCGTCATGGCCGGCAAGTCTCTGCTGTTTCTAACAGCAGAGACTTGCGGGTACTTACCGCCATCGGCGGCGTCTTCATAGGCCTTTAGATGCCATGATCACGCTTCCGGGTGGTGTACAGACACCCCGTGTGGCCAATCGGGGTGTCTGTACACGATCTGAAAGCTGTAAACCTCGCTGATGAGGTTTACAGCTTTCAAAGTGCAATTCTTATTCTGGCCACTAGATGGCAGGCCAGAATAAGAAATGAGCAAATTCGGTCATTAATTCAAAATTAAAAAACCCTGATTGCTCATAAAGAAAAAATTAAAAACACAATCTATTTGCTCATATCTGAGCTTTAAAATAATCACAAAAAATTTTAAAAAATGTAAAAAAATGAAAAATATAAAAGTTTAAATCACCCCCCTTTCCGTATAATTAAAAAATAAATACCTAAATAACAATAAATATAGACATCATGGGTATCACCGTGACCGAAAATGCACGTACTTTTAAAATATAAAAAAAAATTCCAATACGGCGAATTGTGTGGCGGAAAAAAACGTCCAAATGCGATTCGCTGTTTTTTGTCGCTTCTTTTTTCTAAAAAAAAAAGTGATCAAAAAGTCATACACACCCCAGAATGGTATCAATAAAAACTTCAGATCGCCCCGCAAAAAATGAGCCCCCATACAGCTCCGTACACATAAATACCAAAAAGTTATAGGGGTCAAGATATGACAAAAAAAAAAAAGGCCAACTTTATAATTATTTTAAAACGCAGGAAAAACTATACATATTAGGTATCGCCGGATTCGTACTGACCAGTAGAATGAAAGTAACCGGTCAGTTTTAATGAACATCGAACGCTGTAAATAAAAAAACCCGTAAACTTAGCGGAATAGCGTTTTATTTGCAATTTCACCTGATTTGGAATTTTTTTCCCGCTTCCCACTACACCATATGCAATATTAAATGGTGGCGTTGGAAAGTACAACTTGTCCCGCAAAAAACAAGCCCTCATACAGCTATGTGAACAGAAAAATAAAACAGTTATGGCTGTTTGAAAGCAGGGAGCGCAAAAAAACGAAAACGCAAAGCCGAAAAAACCTCCGGTACCGAAAGGGTTAAATGTGTATCAATGATACTCATGTCGTTCTGTGCTCGTTTTTTACATGGCGATGCAAATTGAATGGGGAATGAATGATCGTCACTTTGCATATTGTTAGCTGCACATCTGATAGCATACATGGCGCTAGACTTCCATGTATGTGAGGTGCTGTAGGGATGTCTGCAGACACGGGGCTGGGTCCATTGTACAGCAGTCAGGTCAAGGCTAGTGTCTGCATTGTGCCCCATTGTGCACCTTGCCTTGTTATTTGCTTACAGATAGATGATGAGAGGTGAAGCTTTTCATTGCAAACCTTTACCCAGGTGGAGTCAAAGGTCAAGGACCTGACCCCCTCCTTCCCCCTATTTAGAGGTGGTGACATAACATACCCCCATGATGTGAATACATTGTGTGATGAACAGTTTGGCGGCTTTCTACTATACTTTGTATTTGAAACCATCACCGTTTTCAAGACCGCTGCTTGCTGTCAGTGAAAGGGAGCATTCTTATTTATATTCAGCATCTACAGACCTACCTGTGTCCAATTAGTGCAGACCCCAGACCGATACATTTTACTGATACATTGTAGCAGAACTATTTTCCTCTGGCATTGTCATTTGCTCTGCCATTATTCTTTGCTCACAGACGTTGTCTAAACTGAATTCAGTTGTAGCAAACCCTCAGCTTGTGACAGTTATTAAAGGGATTGTCTGAGTGTTTAGTACTGATGTCCTGTTCTCAGGACAGGTCATCAGTGTGTGATCGGTGGGGGTCCGATTCCCGACTTCTGGGCTCCGGTGAGTGCTGCGGCCTTCTCACAGCTTGCCAAGCACAGCGCCGTACATTGTATAGTGGTTGTGCTTGGTATTGCATCCCGTTCACTGGAATGGGACTGAGCTGCACATAGGCCATGTGACTGATGAACGTGAGTTCTCTGGCCTAGGAAGAGGCTGCAGCACTCACCGGAGTGCCGTGTTCTCTTCAAGGAGCTGATCATTGGGGGTGCCCGAAGTCAGACCCCCACCGATCAGATCCTGATGTTCTATCCTTAGGATAGGTCATCATTAGTAAATACACAAACAGTCCCTTCATGGTCCCCATATAGTGTAGATGTCTGTCGGTCCCCAATAAACATGCGCCTTCGGATTGTGTTTTTTGCACTGCTGTCTAGAGTCTTAGGCCTCATGCACACGACCGTGTGTGTTTTGCGTGTCTGCAAAATACCGTTACTCTCAGTATCGCATCTGGATTTTTTGCAGACCAGTTGACTTCAATGTGTCCATGGTCCGCCATTTGCTGCCAGATATAGTACGTGTTCTATGTTTTTGCGGAACTGACATATGGATGCAGAAAGTACACGGATTATCCATATGCTTTCCGCAACGCAAGAAAATTAAATGAGTATTCCCGTCACAATGGGGACATATCGCTAGAATGTGCCCCCATTGTCTGATAGCTGTGGGACCCGCACCTACAACAAGAACGGAGCGGGGAGCGCTGCGCCTGGAGGACCCCAGGTTTCCCAGGTTCCAGCCACCACCAGGCACAGCTCCCCCGTTGCACCCATAGAAGTGAATTGGGAATGCACCGCGCATGCGCGGCCACCGCTCCCATTCATTTCTATTTGGCCGACGGAAATACCTGAGCCAGCGCTCGGCTATTTTTGGCGGCCCCATAGAAATGAATGGAGGGCGGTTGCGCATGCACAGTGCTCCCTCCTCAACTTTCCCCGTTCCATTCTCCATGTAGGTGCAGGTCCTAGAGCTGGGACCCGCACCTATCAGAAAATGGGGGCATATCCTAGCGATATGCATTGTCTATGATGGGCCAACCCCTTTAAATATGTCCGCAAAATGCGGTCCACGGACTGTATCCATATTTTGCGGATCTACACATTGCGGGCCCCAAAACGGATACTGTCATGTGTCTGAGGCCTTAACCTGTTCATACGCCCGAGATAAAAGTTGTCAGACCACATTTTAATGGGATTGTCCAGTGGACTTATGTGTATGGGGGATCTCGCACTTTTCTTCCCAGTGCATATGCATAGGGAGAAGTCGGATGTATAGCTGTCAGCCGACTGTCATGTAAAGTGTATGGCCGACCGTCGCTCCAGCAGCCTCTATTCTTCCCAGTAATTACATAATAATTAAATATCAGCATTATGACTAAATCTCCAGGAATGAGATTACCGCTCCCTCACCGGCTGTAGAGAAAACCTCAAGACCTTGTTCTGTAGAGGAGTATTCATGTAGAGATACCTAGGGAGCCGTAAAGGATTACTCCACTTAATTGAAGAAAATGTAAGAAATTAGTCTTCACTTTTCCCTGTATTTTAGTCATTTTACTGTCGGTTCTTTGGGTAATTTAAAGGGGTATTCCAGAATAGGGCATAACTATCAGATTGGTGGGGGATCCTACAGCTGGGACCCCCACTGATCACAAGAATTGGGGCCCGTACCCCTGCTGCTCCCCTGAAATGTGTGTGGCCGCTCCATTCATTTATATGGGAGTTCCGGAAGGGGGTACGGGACCCCCCATTCTTGGGTCCCAGCGGTAGGACCCCCACCAGTCTGATAGTTATCCCCTTACCTGGAATACCCCTTTTTATTTGAGTTCGGCTACATTCACACGACCGTATGAATGAGTCCACACCCGTTTTGTGGAACAGGTGCGGATCCATTCATTTCAAGGATGCTGCAAAACATTCGGACAGCCTACGACAGCATCCATAGTTCTGTGGCCCCGCAAAAAAGATAGAGCATGTCCTATTCTCATCCACAATTACGGACAAGAATAGGCATTGTCTATGGTAGCGGAGGCCGTGTGCGGTCCGCAAATTGTGGAACGCACACGGGCCGGTATCTGTGTTTTGCGGATCCGCAAAACACTACAGTCGTGTGAATGTAGCTTTATTCTAATAATGTCCTAAAAGTTCAGGATGGGCTCCGTGGGCCGATGGTCAGCACCTTCAGTTCATGTCTGATCTGCTTGGAGTTCTACGCTGGTTTCAACTTCTCTCCCCCAGAGGGGGGCAAAGGATCACGCATGTTGCAATCCAACTTGACAATCCTTCCCGCACCTTCTACCAAAATAGTCGCTTCGACCAGTATTTATCAAATATGTATGGGGACCTTTAAAAGTGACCTCTTCATGAGGGTTAGTGTAACTGACAGCTCAGAGTCCTGGCAGCAGTCATTTAGGGAGAAGGGTAATACCGTATTAAAGGCTATGTACACCTTTGGGGGCAATTTTTTTTTATTATTGTCTTCATTAAAAATATGGAGCCCTTTTTTCTGTACAGAGCTGAGATGCTCTAGAACAGTGATTTTCAACCAGTGTGCCTCCAGCTGTTGCAAAACTACAACTCCCATCATGCCCAGGCAGCCTACAGCTATCAGCCTACAGAAGGGCATGGTGGGAGTTGTAGTTTTGCAACAGCTGGAGGCACACTGGTTGAAAATCACTGCTCTAGAAGGAGCCTCTGGATTTTCTCTTTTCCGTCAAGTAGGGATCTGATGGGCTCCTTATCTCTGTTCTCTGACCTCCTTACGGCTCAGTTCTTATCTTACTGATAAGAACGTGGCTTAAATAAGTGTTTATAACCTCTTAGTAGTTTACAGATAAGGTTTATTAGATGACCGGCACAAAGTGAAAGTACCAGTCACACAGCCAGAAAAACAGTTAACCCTTTGACAGAACGGCTCAATATTGATAAAGGCCAATTGAAAATATTTTAGCCAAAAATGAGTAAAATGCAATCATAAACAAAAATTGTCTCCGAAGGTGTACATAGTCTTTGAAGGTAGTTTGGGAGTCTGGGAGTTTAGGAAATGTTGCAAAGTTAAAAAAAAAATTTACCAGTAACTCACCTTTTAAATTCCCTGCTGTTACAGCATGGAAGAATCATTCGTCTTTGGTGTTCATAATTCTCCTGCATTAGTGACTTACATCCACGTGCCTGCTGCCGCCACTGATTTTGGGGGTGACATACAGTACATGCCACTACACCCGGACGGTGTAATTTTTACCTATTTTTCCTATTTCCTGACTACATTGTTGGCTGTTTATCTGATTTTTAGCTCTTCTGTATTAGGGCACAGCTACGATCAGTGGCGAAAGTTTAGCGCCATTGCCTGATGTGTGTCTGAAGTATTAACAAATCCGCCTCCTATGTGCTGCTCTACCCATCCTCCATGCTTTACACTGCATCACTACTTGCTCATCTCTGTGTATACATACCCCTTGCTCAGTGATTTTGGCTAACACTTTGGTCAAATATTATAATTCATTGCATATCAGCTTGAATCCTCACCCTCTGTGGAAACAGGATAGGAGAGAGTTGGCTTGAACTGTGCTCGGTAAGGGGAATGATCTTTCTGTGTGCTGATCTAGCAGTAGTTTATGGATCAATGGGACATTAAAGTCACTCTGTTAATTAATGTTGTAATTTGGAGCCCAAGTTGTTGTTGAGCTGCATGAACGGCCATTACTCTGCCATGTAATAAACTTTCCACCCTCCGGACAAACAGTGCATCTAATGCAAGAGGTGCTGGGTTATACGCAGGGGCAGAGCTCCCCCTAGTGGAAGAAAAGCAGAATTACAAGAAGAGTTCTGAAAAGAGGATTACAGTGCAGTACCACTGCTTGGTGTGTGTAATCCTCATCATCTGACCTCATCCTATACTTGTCTGTGTTTTTGTGTAATTTATTATAATCTTTCTATGTGCAGAGACAACTATGCTGTCTTATTTCTGCTTCATTCGTGTAATTTTATATATTCTTTATAATAAATAATGTCTTTTTTCTTCTATAGAATGGTAACAAGGATGGCGCTTTTGACATGCTGGGGACAGAAATTTGGGCAGCGAGCACATTCGATTCCATAAGGTCAGATTTTATTTTTTGTCGCTTACCTGCTCCTTTGTCTTTCTTTACCATTTGCTTTTTTTGCAGGTTTACATTGACTTCATGGACCATAAATGGGACATGTTCCTCCTGCTGCCCCCTTGCCACATAAAATATTTCACTTCTGGGGTGGTCCATGATAAAGGAGCTTACGTAGAAACATACGATTATTGATTAGGTCCCCCTCATGCTGCCCTGATCCTTCAAGTCAGTGACTCCACAAGACGTCTGAAGGTGTCCTGTGGTGTCTGGCACCAAGACATTAGCAGCAGATCCTGTAAGTTGTGAGGTGCCACCTCCATGGATCACACTTATGACGATCAGATTGACATCTGGAAAATTTGGAACCAAGTCAACACCTTGAACATGTTCATCAGACCAGTCCAGACCAACACCTCTGTTAGGGAATATCTCAGCCCTGAAGAGGGTACTTATCTATACAATGGTTAGGTAGGTGCTCACACCCTCATGATGCCAGGACCCAAGGTTTCCCAGCAGAACTTTGCCCACAACATCTCACTGTCCCGTCTTCTTCTCCTAATGCATCCTGATGCAATCTAATCCCCTGGTAAGAGATGCCCCTGGCTCTCCACATGATGATTCATCAGACCAGGACGCCACCTTCCATGGTCCAGTTTTTGTGCCCATTGAAGGCACTTTTTGCAGTGGACGGCAGTTAGTATGGGCACCTTGACCGGTTTGCAGCTACAAAGTCTCGTCCACAACAAGCTGCAATTTCCTGGTTTTCCCAACACCTTTGTATCATAGCAAGCAGTATTGTTGTCGGCAGTTTGTTCTCCAATATCAGTCTAGTCCGATATTGAAGCACAAACTGCTGAGAACAATACTGCTAGCTATGATATAATGGTGTGTGGGGAGTGAAGGGGCTAGCCTTCACTCTCCACACACATCAATGAGCTTTGAGAGCCCATGACCATCAACAGTTCTTCTCCCTTGAACGTTTTCACCTCCGACACATCAGCTTCAAAAACTGTTCACACCCCTCAACAGACAGCAGTGTGTGACCACCACTGCAGCGCAGATATGAGATGGCTGGGATGTGAGCTGCTGTGCATGCGTACCTATGTGCACTCCCATGGTCTGGGCCACCAGAAAGGCCAGCGATGGTCATTATCCCTGGATTCAAGCAGGTGTATATAATGCAGACAACACCTGCAAGGGATGACACGGTTGCAGCAGGGCCGCCAGGACATATTTGTGTGATACAGTGCAAGAAGGGGTTAATAGCTACCATCATGTCTATGACCAGCTTAAAGCAAAACTCCATTATTTGACCTCACTTTCCAGCCTTCCACATTGAAATCTCTTGATGTTTTCTTCTCCATTTATGCCTAAAGCTAAATTTTGCACTCCTGGGAGCAGCACTTTGTGGGAGCTCAACTGTTAGGTCACATGTCTGACAGCAGGAGGTGGAGCTAAACCCCCCATCTGTTTCCATTGGCTGCCAGCAGAATTTTTAAATTTGCGCTAATTTAAATGGAGGATAAGATACTAAGTAACTAAAATTGGTGCAAAAACAGTGACGCAAAGGGTTTACAAAATTGCTATTTTTTATGTAGATTTAAAGGCTATGTACACCTTTTGGAGGTAATTTTTGTTTATGACTGCATTTTACTCATTTGTGGCTAAAAATCATATTTTCAATTGGCCTTTTTTAAAAAATATTGAGCCATTGTGTTACAAAGGGTGAACTGTTTTTCTAGCTGTGTGACTGGTACTTTCACTTTGTGCCCGTCTTCTAATAAACGTAATCTCTAAGAGGTCATAAACACTTATTTAAGCCACATTTAGTAAGATAAGGATTGACCTTTAATGATTGTTTATAAGGGCAGAGAACAGAGATAAGGAGCCCGTCAGCTCCCCAAAATCTGCAGGCAGGTAGTAGAGCATATCAGCTCTGTACAGGAAAAAAAGGCTCCATATTTTTAATACAGACCTATTAAAAAAAATTATTTTAGCTCAAAATAAGCCACTTGAGCTGCACCTGTGCAATTTGACCGATGAGCATGAAGGAAGGGGCCACACCCCTCACCCGCCTCTTCAAACAGCTGATTGTGGATGTGCGCCTGTTAAAATACTGGTGTGCCTGGTCATACATTTTAAACTCTTGGAAACCCCCTTTAATTATGACAATGCTTACTGGTGTTTGTTTGATGATATATATGACTTTTTCCATTTTTTTTTTCTTTTAGTGGAGCAACATGGGACTTGCAACCAGAGAAATTGGACTTCACCCAGTTTCACCGGAAGCTCCGCAACCCCCCGAAACATCCCCTTCCTCAGATAGACCGAGAAGGGTGAGTGCAGTGCTGACCATGGTCTGTGACTCCAGCCTGGCTGCATTCTCTGTTGGGGTCTAAGGTAGTCTCAGTCTCACTGCAGATCTGTGTGTTCTGACTGACTGCTCTGTGTATGCACAGCCCCACCACAAGCTCTGCAGACTGCCCCGGCAATCTTAAGATTTGACAGATTGCGCAGATCGGTCTCTTGCTCCCCTTGGGCCCTTGTAGCACATGGCTGACCCTATACAGGTTGAGATATATGTTGGTTATATTTTGCCTGGGTCCATAGTGGTGGTGGAGGCCGGAGCTCACTACACCCAAGGGTCCCTGTGTTGTTTATAGACTGGTCATTAGTTCCTCCTGTCACACAGCCGCTGTAGGACTGATTCATCCTTTCTTTCTTCAGGTTTGGTAAAGGAAAATGTGAAGATGGAGGAGATGAGATCAACCTCAATGACATAGAGAAAGTACTTCCCACCTGGCAGGTAAGTGGTTGCCATTGGTTGCCCCTCACGACACACCTGTTTTAGCGATATAACAGTTCGGGGGCATCTTTTCTTAGAACTCTGTGTTAACCCCCTAACTATTTTGCCAGAGTGGAGCTCCAGCAGTGGGAAAAGTAGCTAACTGGAGTGGGGAGGGCTGCTTTAGATGCTGCTACTTCCTGAATGGTAGCAGCTAGAAGCATGCAACTGATCTTGTTAGAAAGCTGACATTCCAAGCTTTCAGACAATAAAACAATAGAATGACAGCAATATGTGCAGGACAGAGAAAGATATCACTGATAGAAATTGGGATGCTGTGAATACAGCTGAAAATGAAAGTAAATACAGGTTTTACTCGCGATTATTCCTGACTTGATTTCTAACAGTGATATCTCTTGTCAGCTTTCAAACAAGACCAGTTGCATGTTTCTAGCTGCTACCATTGAGGGGATATCACCATCTAAAGCAGCCCCCCCCCCCTCTCCAATTAGCTACTTTTCACACTGCCCGAGCTGGACTCGGGCAAAACAGTTAGGTGGTTAAGTGGTTCCTCCATTATTCCTGCTGGACTTCAAATAAGCAATTGTGTGATACCAGTCCCTTTGTCCGTAGTCTGGTATTGCTAAACCAGTGCTTACAATGTTAGACTGTGCAGGGACACATCCTGTTGACAATGGGAATGAGGACACCTGGTTATTCATATATTTTCATTAGAAATAACAGGGGAATAGCACAATGCAGAGTTAAAGGGGGTTCTCCAGGATTTACATATTGGTGATCTATCCTCAGGATAGCTCATCAATTGGATCTCGACGGGGGGTCCAACACCTGGCAGGCACCCCCACCTATCAGCTGTTTGAGAAGGCTGCAGGGTCTGAAGTTGCTGCCCCCTGATGTAGAGGCCACTGTCTCTTAAAGGGTTATTCCCATCTTGGACAATGGGGGCATATCGCTAGGATATGCCCCCATAGTCCCATAGGTGCGGGTCCCACCTCTGGGACCCACACCTATATCGAGAACGGGGCCCTGAAAGTGAAGGAGGCGCACCGCGCAAGCGTGGCCACCCTCCATTCATTTGTATGGGGCCGACGAAAATAGCCGAGCACCGGCTCGGCTATTTCCGTCGGCTCCATACAAATGAATAGGAGCGCATCGCGCATGCGCGGCCCAGCTACCATTCATTTGTATAGAGCCGACGGAAATAGCAGAGCAAGAGCTCGGCTATTTTCGGCGGCCCCATACAAATGAATGGAGGGCGGCCGTGCATGCGCGGTGCGCTCTCCTTCACTTTCGGGGCCCCTTTCTCGATATAGGTGCGGGTCCAGCAGTGGGACCGCACCTATAGGACAATGAGGGCATATCCTAGCGATATGCCCCCATTGTCCAAGATGGGAATAACCCTTTAACCCTTGGTTCAGTTCTCCGTATGACTTGACCCTTATGGTCTTTTTTTCCATATTCTTTAGCGCCATCTAGTGGAGAAATAAATAGTGATTTTTATTTCCTTATTGTCTGGGGTCTTTATGCATATACTAAGTTAAAGGGGTTGTGCACCAATTTATACTCCTGACCTATCATCAGGAAGGTTCATCAATATCTGATCGGCGGGGGTCCGACACCAGGCACCCCCGTAGATCATCTGTTTGAGAAGGAGGCGCTGCTTCCTCGTCATTACACTGCACGTCGTCTCCTGTGGAGTGGCACCTCCTCATCAAACAGCTGATTGCCGGGGGTGCTGGGTGTTGGACCCCCGCCCATCTGATATTGATGACCTATCCCTTTAACCCTTCAACGGACATTGGTTAGAAAGGTAAGACAGGGCGTATATTGCCTCAGCCCGGTTCGCGTCGCCTCCTTTTGCTCTGTTTGTATTTGCGCTGTGTTCACTGAGCTTTAATAGTGAGCTTTTACATTGCTAAGAGTCATATACAGTGATCTCCCATCTTAAGAGTGTGGGATAATAAGTGTCAGTCCCAACCCAGTCCTGCCCACGTATACAGTTGCTCAGCAGTGTAAACCCTGGGGTCAGCAACGCAGTAACTAGTACAAAATCCTTTTTTTTTTTTAAGCTAGAAGGCGACAAATGGTGATGATTCTGATAATCGGCCATAAAGCTTAGTGCTAAATCCCCCCAAAAATTGGGATAATTTTTTCCATCTCATTATACACTTCTCGTTTCCATGGTTACAACCACCCTGCAATCCACCAGTGGTGGTCGTGCTCACTATCTGAAAACGCACCGGCCAGGACCGCTGGAATGCGCATAGGCCGGCACTTTTTCCTATAGTGTGCAAGCACGGGTGCAGGGTGGTCGTAACCATGGAAACAAGACATGTATAATGCTATTGAAAAATGAATCCGGCCAGCAAAGGAGGCAATATGGACAATCACAACACATTAGTAAGTGCCTTATATTAACTTTCTCTACATGATAAATGCCCTTTGCTGAAGTGAGACAACCGCTTTAAGCTCTTTTCACATTGTGACTCGAGGGTCCATTTACCATACGTGCCAGAAAAGTTTTTGGTGCATCCATTAGGTGGATCTGTGGACCCCCAATGAGTGTTCTGTTGGCCTCCATTCGGTGGGCTTTCCGATTTGGTGGCATGTGGGATAACACAGAAGACTGTGCTATTCCATACCAAGGCATTGGGTAAAATACATACACCACACGGCATACCAGGTGCATAACTACTATAGTGACAGACCATGCGACTGCTATGGGGCCCAGGACAAGAGGGGGCCCAGTCTTAGTTGGGATCATCTCCTCTTCTACTGGAGGTGAAAACTTGGTCAGGACTCTACCCTCTAAAGCAGGGATCTCAAACTCGTGGCCTCTTGCCAAACTACAACTCCCAGCATGCCCCAATAACTGTAGGCTCTCCTAGGATGATGGAAGTTGTAGTTTTACAAGAGCTGGAGGGCCACGAGTTTGAGATCTCTGCTTTCAAGGAACAACTTTTAGTAAATGAGGCAGTGGAGAAATGGCCCAAGGGTCACTGAAAGGGGTTTAGGCAGAAACCCTTCTGTCCTGTGTGGGGGGCCTGGTCTGATCTTTCTCTGTACGCCTTTCCGGCATACTTTTTTTTTTTTTTCAACATGGGCCCCTATGAAGGATGAATACCCTGCGTGCTTATGGGTTCATTTAGCAATGAACCTGAGCTTTCCTGGCACGTGCTTTAGATGCAGTGTGAAAAAGGGAAAAAAATCCTCAAAATAGCCTATAAATAGCCATGTTTTTTTCCACCACATTTGTAACTTTAAAGAGATTGTCTCACTTCAGTAAGTGGCATGTATCACTTACAGAAAGTTAATACAAGGCACTTACTAATGTATTGTGATTGTCCATATTGCTTCCTTTGCTGGCTGGATTCATTTTTCCATCACATTATACACTGCTCGTTTCCATGGTTACGACCACCCTGCAATCCATCAGTGGTGGTTGTGCTTGCACAGTATAGGGAAAAGCACCGGCCTATGTGAGCTCCCATGGTCCCGGCCACCAGAGAGGCTGATGCTTTTTCCTATAGTGTGCAAGCACGACCACCACTGATGGATTGCAGGGTGGTGGTCGTAACCATGGAAACGAGCAGTGTATAATGTGATGGAAAAATGAATCCAGTCAACAAAGGAAGCAATATGGAGAATCACAATACATTAGTAAGTGCCTTGTATTAACTTTCTCTGCATGATAAATGCCACTTACTGAAGTGAGACAACCCCTTTAAAAGGCCCACGCTATGGAAGGTTGTAATTACTATACAAAGTGGAAATCTCTGTATCTCACTTTGCCCTCCCAGGAGATTTTGCAGCAATTGCGATATAAGCAATTCCCCTAATCCACCGTCAGATTGTTTAGCGCAGTCTCCCCTCTGCTATACTGAGCAGTGACTGGAGGTTTTTGCTTCTTTTTCATCATCGCCCAGGTTTTGTACTTTTAATAAACCCGTGGGTTTTCCTTTAATGCCGGTGTCGGCGCCTGCCAGCGCTCGTCCCACTCACGTCCAGGGTCCTGTTATCCTGGTCCAGCTCTCATCGTGTCTGTCACAGCTCGAAAATTATATCATTGCCTTCCAGCAGCTCTAAAGATAGCTGAGGCGCACACCCCTGTCATTTAGTGCAGACGGTGGAGGACACGTCAGTCAGGATCCGTCCCGGCACCGCACGGGGATATAATTAGTGGTGTGACACCTCCTCTCATCAGCCTGGAATAGGCCGGGCAGGGGGTTCACTAATGGCCGCCATGAAGGTGATCCGTTTAGACCCTGAATGGCATCATCTCCTTCTTATATGCTTCGTACATTCTGTTTCTTCCTCTTCAAACTTCCAGTGCAAGTGTCAGTCTTTACTGAACTTTGGAATTCTATTCCAGGTCAGGTTGAATAGGTCTAGGTTGCATGCACATAGGGAAGTGCTGCAAGTCGAATTGAAATGGCGAGATGATTACCATCGGTAAGCAATGCTGCCCTTGAGGTTGCTGATGTCTGCGGTAGGAGAAATGTAAAAGTTTCATACATCGCTCTTGTTCCAAAGTGCACTAGAGTGAGATGCAATAAATCTGTTAAGGGACTCTGGCATCTTAGAGGAGTTTTCCGGGAGGAAAATATTCATAAGCCATCCTCAGTGTTGTTCAATATCTGATCGTCAGGGTGTCTGAAACCCTAGACCCCAATGATCAGCTGTTTGAAGTGGCGGTGGTGCTCCATTGAGTGCTGCAGCCTCTTCACAGATCACCAAGAACAGCGCCGTACATTATGTAGTGGCTGCGCTTGGTACTGCAGCCCAGGCCCATTCACTTGAATGGAACTGAGCTGCGCCTAGGCCAGGGATGGCCAAACCGTGGCTCTTCAGCTGTTGCAAAACTACAACTCCCAGCATGCCCAGACTGTCTACAGCTATCTGCCTACAGCAGGGCATGCTAGGAACTGTAGTTTTACAACAGCTGGAGAGCCGCAGGTTGAGAGAGCTCTGGCCGAGGCCATGTAATCAATGAAAGTGAGGTCAGTTGCCTAGGAAACGGCGGTGGCGCTCTGGTCTTCAAACAGCTAGATCGGTCGGGTTGATGGTAGTCGGACCCCCACGATCAGATACCGATGACCTGTCCTGGGGATAGCCCATCAGTATTGAACTCCCAGAAAACCCCTTTAATAGTCTTAACTTTGCCTTTCTATGTGTGCCAGAAATGCAAATCAAATTTGTAAATGTAGTAAATCTGTCCGGCAACCGGAAGCCACACCTCTGCCACCAGGCCCCACCCCCTTTTCATTTTTCTTTCTTTTTTTTTTTATATATATAAAATGGCAAGTGATCACAAAGTTGTACATTGTTATGCAAAAACCATATGTGCCAAAATTTGCAACTTTTTTTGTACCAATTTTGTGGTGCAAGGCAAATGATCATTTCCCTCCTAGGAAGCTTGTTTGCGCGGGGGGACTATCGGATCCAAATAGAATATTTAGTGTATCTGACATTATGACCTATTGTACACAACTAGATATTGGACATGTCTCCTCCAGCGAGTCTCTTATCACTTTTCATTGGCTAGCATTGCTAGCCAATGATTACAGCTATCAGTCACCAAACTTTGGCTGGGCTGTTGCATAGCAACAATCCAGGTTCGTACTAGGTGACTACTGCACATCTACATGTAACACTGTTGTATTCTTATGTTGTAACATCGTAACATAGTTTATAAGGCTGAAAAAAGCCCTCTGTCCATCCAGTTCGGCCTGTTATCCTGCAAGTTGATCCAGAGGAAGGTAAAAAAACCCTGTGAGGTAGAAGCCAATTTTCCACACTTTAGGGGAAAAAAATTCCTTCCCGACTCCAATCAGGTAACAGAATAACTCCCTGGATCAACGACCCCTCTCTAGTAACTATAACCTGTAATATTATCACCCTCCAGAAATACATCCAGGCCCCTCCTGAACTCTTTTAGTGAACTTACCATCACCACCTCCTCAGGCAGAGAGTTCCATAGTCTCACTGCTCTTACCGTAAAGAATCCTCTTCTATGTTTGTGTACAAACCTTCTTTCCTCCAGACGCAGAGGATGTCCCCTCGTCACAGTCACAGTCCTGGGGATAAATAGATGATGGGAGAGATCTCTGTCACTGAGTCTCCTACAGAATGTTTCCTGCAGATGAGCCGCCTCGTCCTGCAGCGCAGCTGGAGTTTTACCACTGCCTGTGACATGCATGCTGCTGCGCAGGCGCAGCCTGCAGCCTCTCCTGTGCTTTAAATTAGTTTTTGTGCTTCTTTAGAATCCTGCTCACGATTTATAAAAATCTATGTAACTTTAACTTCTGGTCAATGTGATTTCTAGCCATATCAGCTTTGGTCATTTTGTGATGCCTGCTCATGAGGCATATAGTGACAGCGAGTTCTGTAATCAAGCTGGTTAACAGAAGCTGAATTATTCTTTTTTTTTTTTTTTTGCATAAGGGAAAATACACTATTGGTGTTATAATATAGACTGCAGTGTTTAGGGTCTGAGTTCATGTGACCTATCTGGAAACTTTGGTAAAATTTTATTTAGTGCATTTTCCCTCCTGGTCACTAGGAGGAGCCAAAACCCCATCTTCAGCTCCTTTTTTCCAGCTGGCACCAAGCGGTGAATTATGCACAGAGGAAGCAACACAGTTCTGTAATCTCACATTTTCCACGTTGCAAGGTCCGCTATTTTGGCTCGGAACACGTAACAGCAAAGCTACATCTACACTGTAAACAGAGTTCAAGTGTCCGAACAACAAGCGTCCCAGGCCAGAAAATTGCAGACATCTTGGCACCAGCGTGACTCGGGTATTGTCCCAGGGATCATATGATCACTGAGGAGTCACAGGCGGTTCTGTTATGACCAGACCATAGAGTAACAAGGACGCTGCAGGGTCTCCTGTAACGGAGCGTGACCCCTGTGTGACGACCACCTACATGCCAGTCGGCTATAATGGGCCTTTCACCGAACCCTAGGCAGGAAGGGGATGACTTACCTGTAATAGCCTGGCATTGCCTTCCTAAAATCAACATATTCCCAGAAGATAGAAGCCAATGAGTCCTTATGAAGTTGTTTTTTTTAACCTTTCTTTTCCTGGGAAAGCTGGATGACAACGATCCCTGGCGCTGGGAGAGATGGGTGATGATAACCACACTGGAGAATGTAATGGTGACCATGGTGGTTGTCACAGCTTTCCCAGGTACGGATTTACTGAGAAACTGCTAAGTATAGTATTTAAAGGGCTTGATTAAACTTATCCCATAGTTATGGTAAGAGTATGACAGTGGGTGTCCGACCTCTGGAACCCCCACTAAACAAGAAATGTATCCCCTCTTTATGAATGGGGCATCAGTCGAGTTTTCTTGATGTCGTTCCATTTACCTCTTTGGAAAATTAGGCCACATGCACACAATGTTTTTTTTTTTTCCCCGTGTCCCGGATAAGAAACGGAAATGATCATTTCCATATGTTTGCAAGTCCGTTCTGCAAAAAACATAGAGCATGTCCTATTCTTGTCCTTTTTGCGGACCAGAAGAGGAGGCATTTTACAATGGTTCCACCAAAAAACGGATGCAGTACGGATCTCACTGTCATCCTTATTTTTTGCGGATCCGTGTTTTGCAGACCGCAAAATACATACGGTCGTGTGCCTGAGCCTTTAGATCGTTAGGTTATTTCTGACAGTCTCATACAGATGAATGGAGCAGTAAGGTGCATGCTCGAGCTCCACTCTGTTCACACAAGGGGGCACAGGACCCCCATTCCTGTGATATTCCCATGATCATCCCACCCACATACTTATCCCCTACATGGCTTGGGGATACATTTACGTTTTAGGACAACTCCTTTAACAGGAGTGAATGACCATTAGGAGGAGAAGGGAGACAGAAATGTAACCCCCTTTAAAGGGGATGTCTCACTTCGGCAAATGTCATTTATCATGTAGAGAAAGTTAATACAAGGCACTTACTAATGTATTGTGATTGTCCATATTGCTTCCTTTGCTGGCTGGATTCATTTTTCCATCACATTATACACTGCTCGTTTCCATGGTTACAGACCACCCTGCAATCCATCTGTGGTGGTCATGCTTGCACACAATAGGAAAAAGTATCAGTGTCTCTGGTGCCCGGGACCATGGGAGTGCACATAGGCCGGTGCTTTTTCCTATATTGTGCAAGCACGACCACCACTGATGGATTGCAGGGTGGTCGTAACCATGGAAACGAGCAGTGTATGTTATGATGGAAAAATGAATCCAGCCAGCAAAGGAAGCAATATGGACAATCACCATACATTAGTAAGTGCCTTGTATTCACTTTCTCTACATGATAAATGCCACTTACTGAAGTGAGACAACCCTGTTAAGCCACTTCTTCTGGAATCCGTTTTTTGGGTGCTGCTGATTTCTTGTATATAAAGAGTTAAAAAAAAAAAAAAAGAAAAAAAGTTTTTTTTTTTAACTGGAATGTAAATATTGCGGATGTATTTCTTGAAGACCGCCAGACTGTTTGGTGAAGCTTCATCCAGGCTCCCGTTGTAAGATCAACATTGCAGACCTAAGATGACCCCAGGAAAATCTAAGCTCTCGACGCTCTATGTATTTCTGTCCAGCCGTCGGAATGGGATCTTCAGAAATTTGCGCAGGGTGTGGCGATTTCACTTTTCACGGCAGTCACAATATTCTACACGTTGTCAAATTGAAGGGGTCAGCAATCTTCGGCACTCCCGCTGTTCTGAAACTACAACTCCCAGAGAGCTCTGTTCACTTCTATGGGAGTGTCAAGAACGTGTGCATGCTGGGAGTTGTAGTTTCACAGCAGCTGGAGTGCTGAAGGTTGCTGATCCCTGGTCTATTGTATAAGAAGCAGAATATGGCCATTGTCCTTGTATGTAACCAGAGGCACAAAGGAGCAAATTTACTAAGCCTCCTACTCCTCTCCATGTTCAGCCGGGTGACTTTGTCGGCAGGGCTTATATTGCCCCGTTCTCTATTTAAACAGTGCAGTAGGTTTCTGTGGCAGCAAGCTGCCTCCCAGCCAAATATTAAAGGGTTATTCCCATCTTAGACAAAGGGGGCATATCGCAAGGACCCGCACCTATATCGAGAACAGAGCCCCCAAACTGAAGGAGGGAGCACTGCGCACGCGCAGCCGTCTTCCATTCATTTCTATGGGGCCAATGAAAATAGCCGAGTACTGGCTCAAGTATTTCCAACGGTTCCATAGAAGTGAATGGGAGTGGTGGCCGTTCCTGCACGGTGCGCTCCCATTCATTTCTATGGGAGCAGCAGGGGAGCTGCGCCTGGTGGTGGCCGGACCCCAGGAAACCTGGTGTCCTCCAGGCACTGCGCTCCCTGCTTCATTCACATCTCCTAGTATTTTGTATGTACACATAAGATATGGTAATGGCCGTGCCTCCGGTATATTGTAGACCTGGTTCTTCAGTTTTCTCAGTGGGCTGGCAGCAGAGGAAGTGACCCTTGATTGACATGTATTGTGTGTTCCATGTATCAGTAGACAGGAAACACTTCTCCTAACCTCCAAAGACACTAAAGTGAGCGAGATGTTTACTCAAGGCTTCATTACCCTTCAGCCGATCAGGACACTGGAGCAGAGTCGGGAAGGACCTGCTTTCTTAACCACTTGTATTGATTGCAGAAGTCACCATTTACATAGTGAATCATTGAAAAAAAAAGTCATCTGTCCACCCAATTGAGCCTTCAGTTTCATTTCCTTAAATTTTCCTAAAAATATTACATATAAAAACATGATTTGTGACGTCTTTTTTTTTATTCAAGTCTTCATTTTTCTTCCCTTGTAATGTGGGAAAAAATAGTTCCCCCATGTATAAGAATATAATTACTATAATGCTGTGTCCAATGTATTAGAATATAACTACAATAATACAGCTCCTATGTACAAGAATATAACTACTATAATACTGCCTCCTATGTACAAGAATATAACTACTATAATACTGCTCCTATGTACAAGAATATAACTACTATAATACTGCTCCTATGTACAAGAATATAACTACTATAATACTGCTCCTATGTACAAGAATATAACTACTATAATACTGCTCCTATGTACAAGAATATAACTACTATAATACTGCCTCCTATGTACAAGAATATAACTACTACAATACTGCTCCTATGTACAAGAATATAACTACTATAATACTGCCTCCTATGTACAAGAATATAACTACTATAATACTGCTCCTATGTACAAGAATATAACTACTATAATACTGCTCCTATGTACAAGAATATAACTACTATAATACTGCCTCCTATGTACAAGAATATAACTACTATAATACTGCTCCTATGTACAAGAATATAACTACTATAATACTGCTTCTATGTACAAGAATATAACTACTATAATACTGCCTCCTATGTACAAGAATATAACTACTATAATACAGCTCCTATGTACAAGAATATAACTACTATAATACTGCTTCTATGTACAAGAATATAACTACTATAATACTGCCTTCTATGTACAAGAATATAACTACTATAATACTGCTCCTATGTACAAGAATATAACTACTATAATACTGCCTCCTATGTAAAAGAATATAACTACTATAATACTGCCTCCTATGTAAAAGAATATAACTACTATAATACTGCTCCTATGTACAAGAATATAACTACTATAATACTGCCTCCTATGTACAAGAATATAACTACTATAATACTGCCTTCTATGTACAAGAATATAACTACTATAATACTGCCTCCTATGTGCAAGAATATAACTACTATAATACTGCTCCTATGTACAGGAATATAACTACTATAATACTGCTCCTATGTACAAGAATATAACTACTATAATACTGCCTCCTATGTACAAGAATATAACTACTATAATACTGCCTCCTATGTACAAGAATATAACTACTATAATACTGCCCCCTATGTGCAGTATTCAGAACACTGGCATTTATATCTGGCAGGATGCGTATTGCTCTTTGAAGCATTCTGGTTGTTTGTATTTGCAGCTAGTTCTGCTCCGCCGCTCGCTCTCTAATAATGGTACATTCCACGTGACGTCTCCTTCCTGCGCGCCAGAAGTTGCTAAATACTTCCCCGTTCAGCTTTTAATTCTGTCTCCATTCAAGAAAACAGAGACTCCTTAATGTGTGTTATTGTGTCATTTTCCCAGACTGTTCCTCGGCCGTCCTTGGTGACAAGGCAGCTCCATATCTCCTTCAGTCTCTATGCTTCCCATTGTCTGTGGCGCCCGCAGACCCCCCCGGCCCCCCCTCCCCTTTATGTTTGTGTCTATGGGAAATAAATCCTGAGTTTTATCTATCCTGAGAAACCTTTATTTTTTCCAATTCAATCAAACAATCCTGGCCGGCCAGAGGAAATAATGCAGCGGAGCATTTCCTGCCTCTTGAGAGTGCCTGCCATTGCTAGGAAAGTCCTCGTAGTCCCCTCTCCGCATTTCCTCTCCGGTTTATTAATAGGCACAATGTAAGAGACTAGGATTTCTTTACACCGCCAGCTTCCTGTCTGCCGCCACCAGGTAAAAGGTTCAATACGGAACGTGACCTAGTGAATGTGAGCGCGGATAGACCGCTTGCTTAGTCATTAACCCTAAGGGTCGTTGGCATCCTTGTAGAGCATGCCCACAAGCATCCTGAATGAACACATTAAAGGAGGGTTGTGTGGGCATACATAGACATCAAAGGGCCCAAAAAACATCTAAAGGGAGTAAATAAATAAAAAGCCAAATAAAGAAACCGACATGGTTAAAGGGGGTATAAAAATGAAAAACAGATGTCCTATAGTACAGAACATTTTATTTATTTATTTTTTGTAATAAAGCTAGAACCAGCCCTGTACCTCCAATGGATCCAGAGATCTCCCCATTAATTGCTCTGCTAGATTTATATCAAGCTGGCAGCCCAAAGGGTGTGTCCTTTATGCCGGAGCTCTCTCCCTATCACAGCTCAGGAGGCAGGCCAAGTATAGAACAGAGCATGTGCGACCAGCTTAGCGAGGTGGACAGAGAAATAAGAAAAAGAACAAACCGCAGGTGGCGCTATACAGATAGAGTTTATTGAATAGCTCATCATAATTACACAATTGTTCAGATCCAGGTGCTAGTTTGAAAACTGTAGTATATGTTTTACCCTTTAAGGTCCACCTTTGATTGAAATTCTTTCTCTTTTGATCATCGAATTGAAAGTCTTTTTTTGTTTTTTGTTTTTTACCTCTTTATGCTATTCTCCGTTTTAGAGTCCGTTTTTACTCTTTGCTGTATAGAAAAATCTCTCCTTACATCATTGAAAGATTCAACAAGCTGCAGCTGTTGGATCTATTTTCCTATATTATGCCCCTTGTACTATACTGTATGTGTAAGGGGCCAATTCCTTAAAGGGGTTGTCCCACAAAAAAAATATTCTATAGTTTTCAAACCAGCACCTGGATCTGAATACTTTTGCATTTGCATGTAATCAAAAATTTTGTATAGCCACTGAGTTATTCAATAAAATGTATCTGTATAGTGCCACCTGCTGTTTATTTTTCTTATTTCTTTGACCTGCTCACTAAGATGGCCGCACATGCTCAGTTTCATTCTTCAACTGTTTCCAGAGCTGTGATGGGGAGAGCTGAGACACGCCTCCTGAGCTGTGATGGGGAGAGCTGAGACACGCCTCCTGAGCTGATGGGAGAGCTGAGACACGCCTCCTGAGCTGTGATGGGGAGAGCTGAGACACGCCTCCTGAGCTGTGATGGGGAGAGCTGAGACACGCCTCCTGAGCTGTGATGGGGAGAGCTGAGACACGCCTCCTGAGCTGTGATAGGGAGAGCTGAGACACGCCTCCTGAGCTGTGATAGGGAGAGCTGAGACACGCCTCCTGAGCTGTGATGGGGAGAGCTGAGACACGCCTCCTGAGCTGTGATGGGGAGAGCTGAGACACGCCTCCTGAGCTGTGATGGGGAGAGCTGAGACACGCCTCCTGAGCTGTGATAGGGAGAGCTGAGACACGCCTCCTGAGCTGTGATAGGGAGAGCTGAGACACGCCTCCTGAGCTGTGATAGGGAGAGCTGAGACACGCCTCCTGAGCTGTGATAGGGAGAGCTGAGACACGCCTCCTGAGCTGTGATAGGGAGAGCTGAGACACGCCCCCTGAGCTGTGATAGGGAGAGCTGAGACACGCCCCCTGAGCTGTGATAGGGAGAGCATGGACACGCCCCCTGAGCTGTGATAGGGAGAGCATGGACACGCCCCCTGAGCTGTGATAGGGAGAGCATGGACACGCCCCCTTAGCTGCAGCAGAAAAGACACTCCCCTTGAGCTGTCAACTTGATATAAATCTAGCAGAGCAATGAATGTGGAGATCTCTGGATCCATGTGAGGTACAGGGCTGGTTCTAGCTTTGTTAGAAAGAGGTTGTCATGTACTATATGATGTCTGATTTTCATTTTTTACATTAGTAACCGGATAACCCCTTTAATGTCTTAATTTCCCCCACAAACCAGTCCATTAACCCAACAGAACCCGAACCTTCTTTGACACAAAATATTTCAGCTTCTGCACAAAGCCATATTACAAGCGTATGAATGACCACTGAATGTCAGAATATATATGACCACCAAATATTCCTGTGGCTTTGCTTTTATTTGTATATGAAAATTTATAATTAGATCTGTCTGCGGCGGTTAGACAACTTGTTGATGGTTTCCAGTGCAAAAGGAAAAAAAAAATACACTGTACTTTTCAAAAGTTTTAGGCGGGTGTGGAAAAAATCCTGCAAAGTAAGAATGATATAAAAGATGGAGGTGTTAATAGTTATTTATCAGTTAAGAAAATGCAAAAGGGGAAATCTATATCCAACCAATATTTGATGCAACGACCCTTTTGCCTTCAGAGCAACATCAGTTCTTTCACACAGTTTTAGAAGGAACTTAGCAGGGAGGTTTCTCCAGACATCTTGGAGAACTAACCGCAGATATTCTGTGGATGTAGGCTTGCTCAGATCCTTCTGTCTCTTTTTGTAATCCCAGACAGACTGGATGATGTTGAGATCAGCGCTTTGTGGGGACCATCTCATCACTTCCAGGACTCCTGGTTCTTCTTCATTCCAAGCATAGTTCTTAATGACATTGGGTTGTATGTTTGGGGTCGTTGTCCTGCTAAAGTATAAATTTGGAGACAATCAGACACCTCCCTGATGGTACTGCATAATGGATAAGTATCTGTCTGTATTTCTCAGCATAGAGGACACCACTAATCCTGACAAAATCCCCAATTAAATTTGTTGAAATTAGGCCTCGTTCCTGTAAGGAACCTCCACCATGCCACCTGCTGCTATTTTTCTGCGCTCCAGGTCCTATGTTTTCAAGCATAGTTGAGGCTCTTGTCCTTGTTTCCACATCGAAGGTATGGTCTTTTTGGCTGGAGACATCTCCTAACAGTAGATGGGTATACCTGGATCCCACTGGTTTCCCACTGACACTGCTCAACATCTTCCGATTTCGGAGGGGACTAAGCATGATGTGTCATTCATCTACTGTTTCCTTGGCCAATCACGGAGTCTACAGTCCTCAACATGATCAGTGTTAATGGTGTCCTCAATGCTGTGAAGTACAGAAAGAGATACTTATCCATCGTGCAATACCATCAAGGAGGAGTCTGATTGCCTACAGATATTTCCTGCATCAGGACAATTACCTCAAACACACAGTCAATGTCATTAAAGGGGTTATCCGAGACTAACAAATGCTCCCCCATATGCCGGGCCTCTCACACTGAATCTGCTTACCTGGCTCCCCACTCCCCTTCTGGTCCCTGCACTGCCGCAGCTGCTTCTCCCCGTGCACAGATTCGGGGGGGGGGAGCAGCCAATGGCAGGTGGGGAGGGGGACCAGCCTCCTTAGCGTCACCCGTGATACTGCGTAGGCTTGTCCCCATCACCCCCTGCTATTGGCTGCTCCCCTCAGACACCGGATGTTTTCATCCGCACACAGGGAGAAGCAGCTACAGCGGTGCGGGGAGCCAGGTAAGTTGATTCAGTGTGAGGGGCCCGGGCATATGGGGGAGCATTGGTTAGTCTCGGATAACCCCTTTAGGGCCCATTCAGACGGCCGTAGTGCTTTGCAGATCCCCCAAAACATGGATACCGGCCATGTGCGGTCTGCAAATTGCGAAAACATAATAGAAAATAAAGAATAGAACATGTTCTATCTTAGCCGCGGAATGGAACCACGGATTCGGACAGCACACTGTGTGCTGTTTGCATCTTTTGCGGCCCCATTGAAATGAAGGGGCCCGCACCCGTTCTGCAAAATTGCGGAACTGCTGCAAACTCATTCATATGGCCGTCTGAATGAGCCCTTAAGGAACTATCTTTAGCATAAAGAAGAAAAAGGAGTCCTTGAAGTGATGAGATGACCTCCACAGAGCCCTGATCTCAACATCATCCAGCCTGTCTGGGATTACATAAGAGTCCGAAGGATCTGAGCAAGCCTACATCCATAGAAGAGGTTGGAAACAACCTTCCTACAGAGTTCCTTCAAAAACTGTGTGTAAGTGTACTGAACTGCACGATGCTCTGAAGCCAGAGGGCGGTCACACCAAATATTGATTAGATTTACATTTTTTTAGAATTCATAAAAATAAACTATGAGCACTTAGTTCTAGTTATTTATATGTTTATTTGTTCTGTCGCCGCGCATCCGCTCCTGTTTCTTTGCTTTGTTTGTCTGGAATTTCTGACCGTCAGAGATAATTTGCCACCTTCCACTTTTGGAACAATTAATAAAGACATAAAAATTCCACTTCGTTATACTTCCTCGCAGCCGAGCGGCCGCGTACGTGATGAGGCGCAGGTATTTATGAATGACTCTCCGCTCCGCCGACTCTACACGACCAAAAAGTGACACGGCGTGACTTTTAGCCAGAAAAAGAGCGCGTGGCGAGGAAGCTTGCTGCAGGACTGCGAACAATACTGGGGTCAGCAGTGTGAAACTCCCTTGTCCACCCTCTTCCTCCCATTGTCCGGCCACTGTGCAGGTCTCTTCTGTGAGAGAGTTCAGTGCCGCTCTTCTCATTGACAGGTGCTGGAACCAGCCGAAAGGGCCAAGTGTGGTGGAGCATAACCCCCTAAAATTATACTCGTCAGTCATAATAAAACCTCCCATGGTGGAGCTCCTGAACCACAGATTTCAAATGTGACAGCAGAATGAACCCTATTAAACCACCCATAATGCCATTTAGGGCTACCCTGCTGATTAATAAAATACCTTTCTTCCTCTTATCCACTTTTGTATTTAGGAGAAATAAGCGCTATTAAAAATATGCAAATTAGGGATTAAAGGCCATAGACACCTTCAGGGCAAAGCTTTCATTTTGGGCTAAAAATATTTTTTTCAATTGGTCTTTATTAAACATTTCCATCCGTTTTTGACATCCAGGGGTTAACAATCAGTCTGCAGAGTATAACTTCCCAGTCCCGTTAGCTCTGATCTCCTGACGTCATAAACATGCAATTTAGCTATAATGAGTGTTTCTGAGGTCAGGAGATCAGTAATAAGGCGTCACAAGAGCAGTCAGTTGATGGGACTGAGGACTGATAACCTGTAAATAGACTCTGTATCTCAAAAACCATTAAAATTTTTTAATTAAGACCAATTGAAAAAATGAGCAAAATGCAATCATCAAAAAAATTGTCCCTAAGGTGTCCGTAGCCTTTAAGTGCACTGAAGGCATAACCTAGCCACTCGGCACATATTATTTCCTCTGCTTTTGCATCCCTGGATACTTTCCTCTCACTTGATTGAGAGGGCCCGGAGTCTAGGTAGAAGGGAAGCAGAGGAAGTAGAGGGGAGTTGCTAAGGTGCAGTGAGTGGCAAGAGCTCGCCTTCAGTGCACTTAAATTCTAATTTGCATAATTTTAGTGGTGCTTATTTTTCCTAAATGTAGCAATGGATGGGGGGGGTATGTTTCTTATTCAGCTGGTTCAGCGCTGTGAGGCGTTATGGCTGGTTTTATAGGGTTGATCCTGCTGCCCTTATAATGGAGCAGCATGTTGTCTACATTGTAGCATTTTTTTTCCAGGACACCAAATAGGTGTCAAGCTCCACCCCATATGTTTTTTCACTACAAGGACTAGTTGTAGCTGCTGCTCAAAATCCTGTGCCTTCCAAAACTGGATTGGATTATATCATGGTGGTAGAGGAACCATCATGGGACATTAACATTTAAAGGGGACTTTCAGGAAAAACATCCAGACTCTTTCCTCTCCCACACCGCCCTCCCCCAGCCCGGACTCATAGATTCCCCCCCCCCCACCAGCCAGACTCTTTTCTTGCCCCCAGCCCAGACTCTTTTCTTTCAAAGCGCGGACTCTTGTTTCTCCACCACGCCCCCCGAGACCGGAACTCTTTTCTTCCCCTCCCCCCAGCGCGGACTCTTATGCCAAGATCACGCAGCAGAAATTTTCCTATAGGTTTGTTGCAGATTTTGCTGTAAATTTTACCCTATCGGTAGCATGAATTGAAATGCTGCAGTTTTAATATGTGCGCCTCATGTCAGTATTTTTTTACCCAGCATGTGGATGAGATTGAAGTCTCCTCCATTTTGCTGCTCCTGTAAATCCACCGCGTATACATCCCACGTGCTCGTACTCTACAGGAATCTTCTTGTGTTTTGAACTCTGAAGATGATTACTAGGCAGCAGCAGCAGAAGATGAGGGGATGACCGGGATTTCTAGCATGGGGAAGGCTTGGCAGCGGCTCCCAGCTGTGGCCCTAAGAGTTAATGTATATGCAGCTGGAACGAATACAATCGCGGCTCAACTTCCTCAATTACTCAGATCTTTCAGCTTTCTATTGCCAGGTTTCGGAAATGTGACTCATGGTATGTATCCCTCCATGCAGATCCACTCTCCGCCCCATATGGCAGTTTTTTAATCATTTTCTTTGATTTTCGGTCTACTGCTCCCATTCAGAATATTAGTCTTATGTACAGAAAACTTCCCAAAATCCTATATAAGATAAATCTTAAAGGGCCATTCTATACTACCCAGATATGTCACCTCCTATATTATCCCATTTGTCATGTTATCTGTTTCCGGGAAAGCTGGGTTATATGGACCATACTGCTCAGCTGGTATTCTCATCCAAGTTTCTATGCATGGCAAAAAAGCAAGCATTCAGGAGTCTAGGAAAGCTGGGAGATGATCCCGTTGGAGGCTGTAATAATGATTAGATTGGTTGCCACCCTGCTATCCAAGACACAGATATAACCCATTGTGGATTTGTTGCGCTGCCCCATTGAGAATGAAAGTGGAAAATCGTAGCATTAAAGAGGGTGCCCACCTTTGACTGGACCGAAGCTGTCCAATAATAAGCTGATCGCAGGGTGTCCTGGTGTCACGATCGCCAATGATCGGCTCTGATCTGCTCAGAAGCATGGCAACAAGTGTTCAGTTCTCCTACAGCACCACCGCAGGCGAAAAGTGGCATTACAACATGTTCATTGAAATAAATGGGCTGTCTATGTGATTTAGGCTCCATTCACACGTCCTGTTTTTCTTTCCTGATTCGAACCTGATCCTGATCTGGATCCATTCATTTCAATGGGTCCTGAAAAAATCAGGATCGAATCAGGAAAGAAAAACAGGACGTGTGAATGGAGCCTCACTTAGATACCAGATCCTCAGAGATATGCTCTTTTTAGCCAGTGTCTGATGTCTCGAGTAGATGGGGTTTCTAAATGGGGGAACCCCTCTCTATTAACCCCCTAACTGTTTTGCCAGAGTGGAGCTCCAGCAGTGGGAAAAGTAGCTAACTGGAGGGGGGAGGGCTGCTTTAGATGATGCTACCTCCTGAATGGTAGCAGCTAGAAACATGCTGGTCTTGTTTGAAAGCGGACATTCCAAGCTTTCAGACAGTATCAAAATGACAGCAATATGTTCAGGACAGAGAAAGATATCACTGATAGAAATCGGGATGCTGTGAATGCAGCAGAAAATGAAAGTAAAAACAGCTTTCACTAGCAATTAATCCCGACTTGATTTCTAACAGTGATGTCTCTCCTGTTTCTTGGACTTTAGCTGTCATTTTCTCTTGTATTAAAGCCTGGACTGTCAGCTTTCAGACAAGACTAGTTGCATCTTTCTAGCTGCTACCATTGAGGAGATATCACCATCTAAAGCAGCCCTCCCCCTCCAGTTACTTTTCACATTGTCTGAGCTGGACTCGGGCAGAACAGTTAGGTGGTTAAAGGGGACATCAATATTGTACTCACACTTAAAGGGGTTGTCCCACGAAAAATATTCTACAGTTTTCAAACCAGCACTTGGGTCTGAATACTTTTGTAATTGTATGTAATTAAAAATTTTGTACAGCTGCTGAGTTATTCAGTAAAATGTATCTGTATAGTACCACTTAATTTCTTATTTCTTTGACCTGCTCAACGAGAAGGCCGCACATGCTCTGTTTCATCCTTCAACTGCCTCCTGAGCTGTGATAGGGAGAGCTGAGACACACCCCCTGAGCTGCAGCAGAAAAGACACTCCCCTTGAGCTGTCAGCTTGAGATAAATCTAGCAGAGCAATGAATGAGGAGATCTCTGGATCCATGTGAGGTACAGGGCTGGTTCTAGCTTTGTTAGAAAGGTATTGTCATAGACTATATGATGTCTGATTTTCATTTTTTACTTTATTCGTGGGACAACCCCTTTAATCTAATAGAACTATTTGCACATCGTCAATAGGATGTTTAACAATATGTAAGCCTCAGCAGCAATTCTAAATGTACTTTTCAGTGTACACTTTTGCTACACGAGACACATAGTAGGAATATCGGACACAACAGCAACAACAACAAAAGCTTGTTGATGGTTTCCAGGTAGGAACAAAATCACCTTCCTTTCTGCTGTAAGCAAATTAGCTCTCCTCCATAATCTCATACCAGACAATCCAGAGGCCCATCTGCTGATCAGTCTGGTTTGGCTTGTATGAGAGAGTTCTTTCTTTAGGAGGAGAATTAATTTGCATACTATTTTCCCTTGGTGCATTGCATGAAAATATGTCTCCATACACTGCTGTGTCTCCTCAAGGAGAAGTAAAAAAAAGAGGTATTAGGCTAGGTTCACATCACCGTTTTGTTTACCGTTCTTCATATCCGTCAGAAGAACAGAAAACAACCAAAAAAAAACGGGTCCGTTATTTTGAGCATCCGTTATGCTCATTTTGCATCCTCAACTTTTTTTTTTTTCGTCTAAAATAACAGATCTCAGACAGAAATGGCTTAAACGGATGCAAAATGCCCAGAGCAGCCATGCCTGGCGTACTATACTCCTCATGCATAATAGACACTCTCCATAATGAGAAAGAGTACCCCACCAGACCCTGACAAAAGCCTCTCAACTACCTAAGTCAATTCTGTCTGCTCAGCTCTGGTAAAAGGCGATCACCCAAAAAGAGCTATTTGCAGATGAGGTGTTGACTTTGCGAGTAGCCAAGTTGTGCTTTAAGGCCTGTTTAAAAGTCTAAGCATTGATCTGCTGGTGTGCGACTTCCTTTTGGAAAAACTGGTTTGCACATCTTTTTCCAGAGAAGTGTTACGCGTTGGTCTCTCTCTCCATGTAGCTGTATTCAATAGGGAGAGGGAAGAAAGACGTTGCTAGATGCTTCTGATGGTGGCTTGTCTCCATGGAGAACAAAAGGATGGGTGCAAATGTTCACTCCACCAAATTTTTCTCTCCCCTGACATCATCTATGGGAGCTCCCCATACACATCATACTGTTGGTTGAGCCACCATTCTCTGGTGGGTTGGGGGAGTTCATCTGATGCACTGATGTGTACGCAGGCCTTCATGCTCAGTTTTATTCTGGTCAGAATAATTGACAATCGGAATGGTGATGCCCGTTATCAGTTTGTTCATACATTTCCAGGAAGAATAACAGAGGAACGGCACAACAAAGAGTTTTATAGAGTTTATAGAGAATGGTGTTACTAGCAAATTTCTAAATCACATAATTTAAAAAAATCTTCCTTCATCCACCTGAAAAAACGCTGTAAAGTCATGACCACTAGGGGTCGCGCTTTCACCTAAGTTGCAGTCCACTGCCTGTTGTCAGGCAAGATCCGTCCCTGGTTAGAGAGACTCAGGCATTTGCTGAGAAGAAGTGGGGGCGTGTCAGAGCTAGCTGAGTTTGTAAACCTGATAAAACAACTGTTTCTACGCTGTTTCTGAACATCACCGGAGTCTCCTGCCTTTCTGTATGGGTGATTTACCCCTCCTTATCAGCTTTCTGAGCTCCCTAGTAGAAAAAAAACATAGTGGGAAGTGAGGTTATTGCATACAGTATTGGCAGAAGGGAGACACCCACTGCTTCTGAGTGAAATGCATCTAGCTGTGCAGCTGAAACAGGAAATAATATGGCTGAAAGAGACATTAGGGAAGCCCGAAAAACACCAGTTCCTTCACAGTTGTGATTGTGCAAAGAAGCAAAGACAAAATGCAAACTTTTTTTTTTTTAAGGCAAGATGTTATTTTGTACGGACTGCAAGTACGGTAATTATTCAGTCACATGGTAGGAGTATCGTGCACCTTTTACCTTTAAGTGGAGTACACCTTTGACCATTGGCAGTACTTGGAATGTATAGGAGCTGCGAACACATTTATTATCTGTTGTAGGCTGGGAAGGAAACATTTTACAAGCTCACTTCCTATCATTGTTTGGGCTTCATCTGTAGAGTTTAAGTCAAGGATTTCTGCCCATCACTGAGCACCTTGGGAGTATAAAATGAATGAGATGGGCCCCTTGGCAGTCGTACAGCGCTCTGCTCCAGGCCGCTGGAAAATGTCGATGATCTCCTCTTCCTAATTAAATTACCTGGAGCCTCCAGAACATTTTTGTATTTTTGTGCAGGATGCTCGCTACCATCTTTAGATTTTCTTCTGTGCTCATTGTCGCCCCCTGCTGGATAATACCATTTATCTAAACTGCTAAGAGAAGTGAAGGAAGGGGAGTGACAATCGTTCTGAACACATTTCTGGTTTACTACCATAGTGGTTGTCACTTAAAGGGGTTATCCCATGACTCTTTTTAACAAAGCTAGAACCAGCCCTGTACCTCACATGGACCCAGAGATCTCCTCATTCATTGCTCTGCTAGATTTATATCAAGCTGACAGCTCAAGGGGAGTTTCTTTTCTGATGCAGCTCAGGGGGCGTGTCTCAGCTCTCCCTATCACAGCTCAGGGGGTGTGTCTCAGCTCTCCCTATCACAGCTCAGGGGGCATGTCTATGATCTCCCTATCACAGCTCAGGGGGCGTGTCTATGCTCTCCCTATCACAGCTCAGGGGACGTGTCCATGTTCTCCCTATCACAGCTCAGGAGGAAGTTGAAGGATGAAACTGAGCATGTGCGGCTTTCTCAGTGAGCTGGACAAAGAAATAAGAAAAAGAACAAAGAGCAGGTGGCGCTATACAGATACATTTTATTGAATAACTCGGTGGCTATGCCACATTTTTTAATTACATGCAATTACAAAAATATTCAGATCCAGGAGCTGGTTTGAAAACCGTTAAATATTTTTTGTGGCAATACCCTTTCAAGCTCATTCAGCCATCTCATAATTTACAGGATCTTCATGTAGAAGATAAAAATGGACCAAGCAGCGGGCGAATCTGCAACCGATTAAAACTTTTATTAATTAGGTTACAATTAAATATTACATTTCTCTGTTAGATCACATAAAACATCATTTAAAAAAAATTATCCTGTGGCCGATGCATGGATGTTCACCTAGAAACACATGTTTTCATTTTAGGGGTACTTGCTCTTTAAAGAGAATGTGTCTTCAAAAAATTACATGTTTTTATATCGTACATATTTTTTTAAAGAATTTTTCATCATTCTTTCTCTGATATTTCCACGTCATGATCTATATTTAAGGGTTTTTCCAGGAGTTTGATATTAATGACGTATCCTCAGGATAGATCATCAGTTTCAGATTTGGGGGAGGGGGGGGGGTTTGACTCCCTGCACCCCCGATAAGGATAGGTTATCGATATTTTATTCCCTTTAAAACCAAAAAAATAAAATCCTGAAATCTTGGTAGTTTCTACACTGGATGGCGTACAATAAGAGGTAACACCTGTATATTGATGGCAAAGGATCCACTTTTTGCAATAGGTGATCTCACAGCTCGTCTCCTCCCCTTCCCTGCACAATAACCACTGCACAAGTCACAGAGCATGCCCACAACACTCTCCAATAGAAGTCAATGGGACTACAGGCACCTATGTGGCTGCTATAAAGGTTTTCTCTGAAGGCCGCTAACAGCAGCTCAGGCAAGATGGACACCCCTATACAGGGACGGACTGGCCATAGACCCTACAAGGAAATTTCCCGGTGGGCTGACGCCCAGAGGGCCACCTAAGCCCTCCTCTTGGCCAAAAGCCACGTACATGAAGATCTGATGCTCTTATTTGTGGTGCACTGTGGTATCTGGGGCCACTTTTAGGTTTTTTTTTTTTCCAGGGCCACTTTAAGTTCCCAGTGCGTCCATGACCCTATAACTATGTACAGAAAATAGAATTTTATAAAAAGTACAATTAAAAATATGTACCAGTATCTGACTGTAATTAGTAAAAAAATAATAATAGGCGATGCCTTCTCTTTAAAGGGGTGTTCGGAGATGTTGATATTGATGGTTTATCCTCCGGATAGGTCATCAATAACTGATCTGTGAGGGTCCAACTCCTGGCACCCCCGCCCTCTCCCCTGATCGCTTATATGAAGAGGCTGTGGCGCTACCTATGTGCTTACGCCTCTTCCTAGGCCATTGACGTAACGTTTACCGGTCACATGGCCTAGGCGTTGTTTAGTCCCATTGACGTGAACGGGCCTGAGCTGCAGTACCAAGCGCGGCCACTATCCAATGGACGGCGCTGCGCTGTAAGGAGGCTATGGCGCTTACCAGAGCTCCAGGTTCCCCAAACAGCTGATCGGTGGGGATGCCGATCTCATATTGACCTATTCGAAGGATAGGCCATCCCTGGAGTACCCCTTTAAGGTACCTCATTTACATTTTTAAAGGGAGTTTTTTTTTTTTTTTCTATTTGGAAGAGCGCTCTCTGTATGTTTGTGGGAAAATGATTGTTGAAGAAATGAGAATTATGGGCTAGGGAGGCCGAGTACGCAGCAAGCCTGTTTAATGAGCTGTTTCTGTACTCCGTCCAAAGGGCCTTTGTTGTAAGTAGAAGCAGACGCTTTCATGTTGTAAGTGTTGCTTTTCTTCGTTTGACGGCTCTTTTGTATCACCGGATGATCTGTAAAACATTGAGCTCGGCTAGAAAGTCTTCACCATAATTGCTTTTTCATTAGCTCGGAACATCTCCAGAGGGAGGGGGGAAAAAGAACCAAATAGGATTCTGCAATTTAGACTGAGGGTGAAAAGGGCAGGACGCAACGTGCTTGTAACGTTAGAGAGCGAAACGAAAACTCGCCCAGAGACTCATTCCCCCACCAGTAATGAGGGCTCTGTTTCTTTAAGAAGCTAAAAAAAAAAAAACAAACTTTTATTATCCAGATCCTGATGTTTGTTCTTCCCCATTGAGTCCTCATTACGCTGCTGTCTGAACCGTTTAAAAAAATTCAGCTATATTCAGAAAAACAACACATCGGTGGTTTTTGAACTTCGCTACATCTGCCCCTTCTGTAATGGCGCTTTTTGTAGGACGTGTGTTATACTCCATGCACCTCCAAAGCTGCGCCAGTTCTGCCGACAGGAAGTCAGCCGCTTTGGATGTGACTAGAGTGTGCTAAAGCAGTGCGTTCTTGGGTGTTTGGAGTTGTGAGCGTTCCTTTTAATAATCTGCAGTCTATGCTGCTGTCTTCAGAATTCTGCTGACTTCCAGTTAGCTCTCAGACTTCACGACTGACGCATCTTCCTGCTGCTAGATCAGTGTCTCCGCAGTGCAGTGCAGCACAGCAGAGCATGCTACATGCAGACACTGATCTGACAGGTCACAGCAAGTCATGAAGCGTTAGTGCTTACATGAGTCAGTAGAATTCTAAATGCAGCTTTGGATGTGACTAGAGTATGCCAGTGCAGTGCGTTATGGTTGTTTTGGAGCTGTCTGCACACTTCGTCTTTGCTAACAACTCCTAATATCCTGCAATGCGTTCTTCAAACCTATGCAAAGCTGCCTTTAGAATATCACCGGCTTCCGGTTAGCTCTCAGGCTTCTCGACTTGACATCTCAGCCTGCTGCTGGATCAGTGTCTCCACAGCGCAGTACCGTAGAGCATGCTATATGCAGACACTGATCCGACAGATGTCAGCAGTGTCAGGTCATAAAGGTTTAGTACTGACAGGAAGTCAGTAGATTTTAAGCGCAGCTTTGGATGTGACTGTAGTAGAAAACTAAGCGAGTATTGATGTATGTGCATATTGTATTTTGGTCCAAGTTCTCTCGTTGAATGTATAACCTTCACGGAGGATAGGGACCCCTCAATCAGTCATAACCGAAAGATCCTCTAAAGCAGGGATTCCCAACATGCGGCCCTCCAGCTGTTGCAAAACTACAACTCCCACCATGCCTGGACAGTTTACAGCCATCGGCCTACAGCAGGGCATGGTGGGAGTTGCAGTTTTGCAACAGCTGGAGGGCTGCAGGTTGAGCCTCCCTGCTCTAAAGAATGGAGGGCTTGAAGGGACCATTTATTACAACAAAATCTGGTGAGGATCCCCTCCAGTCACTGCTGGGCATACAGTAACTTAAAGAGGACCTTTCACCGTTCCTGACATTACTGTTTTAATAGCTTCATGCATTCCCCATGTAATAACAATTTTGGAGCATCTATTCTTATGGCTCTATGTAGGGCTGGGCGATTAATCGAATTAATCCGATTAATTCGCCAATTCAAAGCCTAACGATTTTATTTTTAAGGAAAATCGTGAATTCGATTTTCCTAAAATGGCGCCCGCCACACTGTACTAGCCTGGCCAGTGTCCCTCCCCCCGGCAGGCAGCTCTCCGGCCCGAGCTCAGTGTCGCGCCCTCTCTCTCTCGCTCCGTGTGTGGAGCTCCGGACATGGCGGCCGAGCAGCAGCAATTCTACCTGCTTCTCCAGAACCTGCTGAGCCCCGACAACGGCACCAGGAAGCAGGCCGAGGTGAGCCGGGCCGGGGGAGGATGTGTGCAGTCGTGCGGTTCCTGTGCTAGTCCCCGTCTCCTCCAGTCCCAGACGCGGCCCACGTGTTAGCAGAGAGCGGTGCTCCCCATCTGCTCCGCCCGACACGGGCTCCTTCCCAGCCCTATTCATCAGCCTATTCCACAGCACCGTCCACTCTCACAGGAAGCCAATTAACCTTGTGCAAGTTAATAAAAGGGTTAATTTAACATTTCCTGGTGGCAATCAACTGTGTCTTGTTTTTTTTATTTATTTTTTTATATTTTCAATAACATAAGAAAATCGAGATTTAAATCGTGAATCGTCCAAAATGTTAAAAAAATCGAGATTTTTATTTTTTTTTTTTGCCATATCGCCCAGCTCTAGCTCTATGTTGTGCCATTCCTTTATTATTTGCACTAGAAGTTATGAATGAATTGCTATTTGCCTTCAGTAAGGGTACAAAGGGGAGGTGACCAGTTGGGGGTGTGTACCTGCACAGTCTGAACATGACAGCACTGATTGGATAGAGTCAGTCTGTGCAGGTACACACCCCCAACTGGTTACCTCCCCTCTGTTCCTTTACTGAAGGCTAATAGCAATTCATTCACAACTTCTAGTGCAAATAATAAAGGAACGGCACAAGACAGACACATAAGAATAGATGCTCCAGAACTGTTAGTACGTGGGGAATACATAAAGCTATTAAAATAGGCATGTCAGGAGAGGTGAAAGGTCCTCTTTAACTGGGTGCCAAAGGCAAAAGATCACGTGATCCGCGGTTTTATATGGGTCATAGAGGTCCTCCATGATAACGGCTGAAGTGCCATAGCCCGCTTGCATGTCTTGTAGTACCTGAAAATTTGGTGATCTTATCGGTTTCTCTGGATAACATTCAGCTCCTTAATGAAGGTGGATCACTGCTTATGTTAAAGGGAACCTGTCATCTCCAAAAAAAATCCTGAACTAGAGTAAGCGTTGTATAGTGTAAGTGATGCTGAATCCGAATATGTAAGTTTTATCTTCATACTCACTTCCATTCCGACGCTGTGCTCCCACAAACCTGCAGTAACATGCACTCAGTGGACTCCAGTGCTCACTCACATAATGGAGAGGACTCAAAGAAGAGTCCTGTCAATGCATTTTACTGCAGGTTTGTGGGAGCACAGCGTCAGAATGGAAGTGAGTATGAAGATAAAACTTACATATTCGGATTCAGTATCACTTACACTATACACCGCTTACTTCAGTTCAGGGGGTGTTTCGGAGATGACAGGTTCCCTTTAAGGAGTCGGCCCACGGGCTCTACAAGGTTGGAGCTGTATTGTGACGATAGAGCTTCAGTGCATTAATAAAGATTCCATTGGCCTTTACGTCACCTCCACACTAGAGACCCATCCAATAGGTATAGACTAAACCAGGTCCTGACATTGTCCCATCGTGAACCCTTTATAATAGGGCTCCAGGATGAAAGTTTAAAGGGGGTTTCCGGGATTTTATTACTGATGATCTATCCTCGTATTACTGGTGACCCCCCGCCGATGAGCTGTTTGAGAAGGCACCGGCGCTCCCGTGAGCCGGAGGCCTTCTCTTAGCTTTTCCCAGGCCAGTGACGTCACGTTCATCGGTCACTTGGCCTAGGAGCGGCTCAGTCCCAGTCAGGTGGATGGGGCTGAGCGTGATACCAAGCACAGCCGCGATACAATGTACGGCGCTGTGCTTGGTGAGCGAGAAGAAGGTTGCGGTGCTTACAGGACCACCGGTACCTTCTCATACAGCTGATCGGCAGTGGTCCCGGGTGTCGGACCCCCACCGATCAGATACTGATGATCTACCCTGAGGATAGATTATCAGTAGTAAAATACTGGAAAACCCCTTTAAAAGTTCTCTTTCATGGTGTGTCTAGCCCTGTTATACAGGAGCTCAGATGGTCTAAATCCTGGTGGAGGCAATTGGCATGTGAAATTGGCACACATGTGAAGATGCTGCCCGCTCCTGCATTCTGGCATAGTTGGAGACCCCGTAGCGGTTCCGTAGAAGCCACATTGTAAAACAACCCCTTTACGAGCGATCTTTGCTTGGATTTACATCCAGGTGACGCTCTTACTGTACAGCAGGAACAATTCACTCATCTCTACTCTCACTACATTTATCTGAATGTGTAGTAGTATAACAGTATAAGAATACCGCAGCTCTGTGATCACAATGTAATGGCATATAATGGAGAGACCTTGAGTTGCATAAGGATATATGGAGTATATGGTGGCAATACAAAGACCTGACCCATATAGCTATAGACAGGACCTTGCTTACCCCCACTTACTGTATAGCGGGCTCTGTCTGACCTTGGTGACGCACTCTCCCTGCCTGGAAAGGTTCATTTGTGTCACTCCATTGTGTATTACAGAATTGTATTCAGCTGTGTTAGGCTTTGTCATCCCTCTTTCCTGATCGCTGCATAAACAGCAAGATATGTTGTTCAGGAGTCTGGGAAAGCTGGGTGACAACCCTTGTGACAGCAGGGATATTGGTTGTCACCGAACTTCCTTCCAAAAAGACTGTGATTGCTGTGAGAAGCTGTCCTGTGAGTTATTTGTCAGCAGTGTTTTTTACTATAGAGACATCACCCCCTCTTCTTTCTTTTGTCCCCCAGGGATATCACCCGCAGCCCCACGAAGCAGAGATAGCACACACCAAAAAATTATTCAGACGGAAAAGGAACGATCGAAGGTAAGAGCACCGCCACTTCTCATCAGTCTTAGGATGTATACAGACCGTCCTTACAGTTCTGCAGTTTTGGAGTTGTAGTCCCGAATTACAAGTCTTCATCTGTCCCTCCGACATAGTGCCGAAGTTCCTAAAACTATGGAAGAAATAGAGAAAGCAACTGATAAGTAGCAGGAAGTGGGGGCACTATATGGCGGCTCTAGAATCGCTTTATAATGCCTCTTGCACATGACTGAATTTTTCATTTTTCATCCTCGTTCTAGCCCCTTTCGTTTCTAAGGGGTCAGGCACACATCCATATTTTTTGAAAATCCGTGTGGCCACTACGCACTTTATAGAACATGTCCTCTTTTTGTCCATATGGCGGGTGAGAGGAGCCCTTTCTATTGATGGGAGTGAGAAAAATACAGAATGTTGGCTACTTTCACATTTGTGTTTTTGCTGGATTCATCAGGGGATCAGCAAAAACGTATCTGGTATTTAATACAACCGCCTGCGTCAGTTTAGAACGGATCCGGTTGTGTTATCTCTCAAATGAAGAAGACAGATCCGGCACTAAATCCATTGTAAGTCAATGGGCGTGAATTCGGACACAAAAACAGATTCGGCACTCAATCCATTGTAAGTCAATGGGCGTGAATTCAGACACAAATAAAAACAGATTCGGCACTCAATCCATTGTAAGTCAATGGGCGTGAATTCGGACACAAATAAAAACGTATCCGGCATAAAACATAATGTAAGTCAATGGTGCCGGATCCGTTTTTATCCGTCTTGTTTAGTATCCCTTGAAGCACATAAAAACTCTACTTGCAGCACTTTTATGTGCATCATGGGAAAGCAACGGAACGGAATACATTCTGGTGCACTCCATTCCCTTCAGTTCAGTTTTGTCCCCATTAACAATGAATGGCGACAAAACGGAAGCGTTTTTTCCTCCGGTTTTGAGATCCTATGAGGGATCTCAATACCGGAAAGGAAAACGCAGATGTAAAAGTAGTCTAACACGGAAGTTATCCCTATTTTGTCGATCTGTTTGTGGACTGAGATACGGATAACACCGTGTACTCGAAGCCTAAAGAGAAGAGGTCATCAGAAAATGACGCTATGTAATGTTGTTATGTTAACATTTTTTACGTTTTTTTATGTTTTTTTTTTAATTTCCCATGTCACTGTCTATATAAACACAATCATGAAATCGTGCAGTATTCACACTGACCACTTTGCCCTATAATAGGCTGATACTTCCAATTCTATAGAGATCAACATCAGTAGTCATCTCATTATCATCGCGGCTAGGATTACAATGACAGGTAACACACATGTATTTATGGTCCATGTGGCTGCTCTAAAGCATATTTCTGAATCCTGTTAACAAAAGCTCAGGCAGAATGACTGTCCCTATAATCATCAGTAAATAGAAAAAAAATCTATAATCAGAAAATAAAGGAATATTTAGCAGTAATTAGCAAAAACTATAGGTGATACTTTCACTTAAAGAGTCTTTTATGACGGTCTAGAAACTGTCAGTGACACCGGGCAGTAAGTCCTCAATTTCCCTGCAGCGCCTCCACAGTAGAAATGAGGCATTACATAGTGCTCATTTACATCAATGGGTTATCAGGACAGGACAGGTCCTCCAGAGTGAGGGACACTCTTTGTATCTGCTCTTCAGTGTAGCCAAGTGATGAAGATCCTGCACTGAGCACCCCCCAGCACCCCCCCCATTAGCTCAGAAATCCCTAATAGGGTGCATGAATGTGGGTTTTCTAAAGAAGACAACCCCTTTAAGTAATTCCCTGTGTTTATGGTTGCACCGGAATAGCTCCTGTGGAAGAAACTGAAGACTTCTCCAGGGCTGGCAAAATTCCTGTGTTTTTTTTCTTCTTCTTTCCTAGGAATTGCTCCAAGGGTGGAGTATATACCGTAATAACATTCCATTTGGAATTGTTACCTAAGCGGTTTTCTGATGTATTCTACCAAACCGTTTCAAGCAGGAACTCCTCAAGTTCACGACAATGGAGAAAACCAACATGTAGCACACAGATAACCTGTGACCATAATCTAGGGCAGGGATGCCCAACCTGCGGCCCTCCAGATGTTGCAAAACTACAACTCCCAGCATGCCTGGAAAGCCTAGAGCTATTAGGGTATGCTGGGAGTTGTAGTTTCGCAACAGCTGTAGGGCTGCAGGTTGAGCATGCCTGATCTAGGGCAAACGTAGATATCGTACACAGAGGACTGGCTGACATTGCATCACCTGCTGAGAAATGGCAGAACTTTCTCACTGATATCTGTTTTATTGAAAACAGTGACAACCCACATGGCAGAGGGGTTGTCACCCGACCTCCTGCATGAAAAATTTGAGTCGTTGCTTTAGCAATGCTTAACTAAGAAGTTTTGCAGTTCAGGAATATGGGAAAGCTGGGTGGCATTTCTTGCGGAACTGGTGTCAGTGGTTATAGTCTGTGCCATGAGAGGAGCACATGTTGGGGCAGGATGTTCTGCACATTTATCTGAGCTGCAAGTGTCCCTGGTATCACTACTAGGGGTAACCGACTCCCAAACAGAACCTGGATCCGTCAGTAAAAACAATACGGTTTCCAGCAGTCCAGGTTTCTCAATCATGACACCACTGCAAACAAAGACAATGATGCCTTGTTGATGGCAAGGCATGGAATGGGCGCTGTGAAAGCTGAGCACCTGGAAATGGTCCGATTGGGGACTGGGGTGTGTAGTGAAGGGTTCACCTGTGTCTGGATGTTGGACAAGAAAACTTTGGAGCTGCTCATCGTTGTCGGTGGATCAGAGGATCCTCTCTACTGGTGTTTGTCTGGGCCATCCAGAGCCTGGTCACCATGTGGGCATGCCCTCACATAACCACCGCTCCTAAAAACGTGGTCAGATCAGCAAAGATGGTGGGCAATTCATTCTGCTTCTCTCAGTCCAAAGATGAATGCCCTCTCAAAGTCTGTTAGCTGGGCAAAATGTCTTCTAGAGCATTGTAGAGGCCTAACAGTCATCGATTTATCATCCAAGAGGTACACTGCCCTAAAGTAGCCTCTGAGAGCCATTTTATAGGACAGTGGGGGGAGCACTTTTACGCCCTCTTGTGGCCAGACCCAGCGTCTCCTGTAATCATTTACATAACTGCATGGAGAGTTTTTCAGTAATTTAACATTTCTCTCTGGGTGCGGTATTTTTTCTGTCTTTTTTTTTTTTTTCAACCTTCCTCTGCATTAGAAAATTCCAGTTTTCCATGGTCTGGTTTTGGGCTAAATTTACATGAAATAAACCACAATTTAATCTGCACAGTATGCTTTCGAACTTTTTTTCCTTTTTTAAATTCAGAAACAAATGACTGTACAATGCTTCAGATCCGGGCGAATCTGCATGAATTTCATTGTGACCTTGTAGCGGCAGCGCAGCGCGGGGATGGCGGCGCAGCAGCGCTCTGTACATCCTTTATGTCCGCACACATGCTTTCAATTACCCCAGATCTGTCTCCTTCCCATAAAGAGAAACTTTTTCTTCTTTATATGTCACATTTGTGCTCGTAACTCGTTTTATTCCCTCTCGTGATTAAAGGCCGCTCATTTAAAGCCATTCTTCTCCGCACATGATTTGGACAGGCGCCAAAAGTTTTCTGAGCAGATGCGCCGGGCCTGACACAAAGCAGGTCTGTTGTGTGCACGCGCTCAGTAATGCGCTTTGCTGCATGTCCTGGGGTTAAGATGCTTAATTTGTATTCAGTAGATTTCTCCTTCGTTGGTGAATTTGGGGGGGGGGGGGGGTTATTTTTCCTGCTATTTTTAAGCATTGCACTAACTGCGCAGGCGCAGACTGACAACTACGCTCCCGCATTAGCAGTCAAGATGAGATGTGGGGATCTCAGCATCTTGTACATACACTTGTGGCATGACCTATGATAATGAGCTGCATGAGCAATACGAAAAAAGGGCAAGCTTGCTGACTGTTTCCAGCTCTCGTATAGATTTCACCAGAGAGTGACTTTGCTGACCTCTGTACAGTCGGGGACAGAACCTCGGTGATGAGATATTTCACGTGAAATTTCTAGTAAACAAAGCCACATTTCAAATATATTAAGGGATACTGAGTTAGGGTGCATTCACACGACCATATGTATTTTCCGGTCCACAAAAAAAACGGATGTCATCCATGTGATGTCCGTATTGCATGCAGATGTGGATCAGATGCAGACCAAAAATACAGTCGTGTGAATAGGACCTAAATAGGAAGGGGTTATATGTCCAGGATCATTAACCCCCTAACTGTTTTGCCAGAGTGGAGCTCCAGCAGTGGGAAAAGTAGCTACCTGGAGGGGGAGGGCTGTTCAGGACAGAGGAAGATATCACTGATAGAAATCGGGATGCTGTGAATGCAGCTGAAAATGAAAGTAAAAACAGGTTTCACTCATAATTATTCCCGACTTGATTTCTAACAGTGATTTCTCCTGTGTTTCTTGGACTTGTCTGAAAGCTGACAGTCAGGCTTTAATACAAGACCAATTGCATGTTTCAAGCTACTACCATTGAGGAGATATCACCATCTAAAGCAGCCCTTCCCCCTCCAGTTATCTACTTTTCACACTGCCTGAGCTGGACTCGGGCAGAACAGTTAGGTGGTTAAAGTGGCCATAGATATTAGACTAAGGTTGGGCGAACCTGCCGAAACTGGCCAACCATTTAATGTGTGTTGGACGTTTGGCCAAGTTCATTCAGCTAATAATGCGGTTTTAAAAAGGATCGGGCCAGTCTTTCGTTTCAAGAGGGATAAGCCTCCATCAGAGGTGTCTGCCAACAGCTTATTCCCCTATCTCATTTTAGAACACATGTACACTTGGCCGAGCTGAGCATGCATGTCTACGGTGGGGGCATAGCTAACACCTATTGAATGTGAATGGCCACCTATAGAGCGTTTTGCTGTGGAATCCTGTGTGGTGCTTTATTCATTTCTGAGAACCGGAGATTTGACCACATGTTCTGCCATGTCCATATGCAGAAGTGGCGGCACACGCGTGACCAGCTGTCTGGTTCTCTTCTCCCCTGTTGTCTCCAATGTAAAGATCATGGCACTTTACAGTCTATTGATGACTGGGGGCCCCAGTGAAAGCTCACACCCCATGACTCATCCTATTTATGGATTTATCTTTTTGGTTTGAATATCCCTTTAAGATAATTCAGTAGACCGGGGTCACACGAAGGACTCCGTTGTACCTGATGTTCCTCTGATATTTCACTCCTATCAGACTACGCTGGATGTTTGTAGGAGGGGGTCCGCCTCTGCAGCCGGGGATCCACATAATGCCTGAGAAATACAAAAAAAATAATAGTCAAAAATTACAAGGACAAATACCTTCCAAATACTACAAGGTCGGAAAACAAGGTGATGGATAAACCAAGGCCGTGCGCCTCCCGCTTCTTGTATTTTGGCTATTTGTATCTTTCGTGGAATGAAGAAGACAGGAGGTTGTGGATGCTCCCGATCCCCCTCCTCCTAAAAAAAACGAACAAAAAAAAAACTCCTCGTGTCCCTTCCCTGCCCGTCTCAGTGAATAACTCAGTGGCTATGATAAATTTTTGATGCTGGTTTGAAAAATGTAGAATATGTTTTTGTGAAACAACCCCTATAAAGGGGTTCTCTGGGAATTAAGAAAATGAAAATACTTAAATATTACTTTATTATAAATATATTCCCAAATACCTTTCATTAGTTATAATGGCTCATTTTATCTGGGGAGCAATGAGTAGGAGAAATAAAATGGCCGCTGTCCTATTAGTGCACACAGAACCTGTCCTAATCACACAGGAGGACAAGTTACTTCACAACACTGAGGTAAAGAGCTGCCTCATCCTGCTCTCTGCTCTGCTTGTCAGGGATTATGATACAGATGATAACTTTAGATGAATCTCTGGGGAATTTAGTTCATGAGGAGACATGAAGTACAGAGAGAACGGACAGGACAGACTGTGGTGATGGAAACTGCATACAAGAGCTGCTGCTCATTAGCCACACCCCACCCTCCCCTCATGTCTCCTCATCTTCTCAATTCCCACAGATATTCACCTGTATTCAGGCATCATCATCCCTGACAAGTGGAGCAGAGAGGAGGATGAGGCAGATCTTTACCTCAGTGTTGTGAAGTAACTTGTCCTTTTATGTGATTAGGACAGGTTTTCTGTGTACTAATAGGACGGCGGCCATTTTATTTCTCCTAATGATTGCTCCCCAGACAAAACAAGCCATTATAACTAATGAAAGGTATTTGGGAATATATTTATTATAAAATAATATTTAAGTATTTTCATTTTTTTAATTCCTGGAGAACCCCTTTAAGCACTTATTGGCTGCTATAAAGCAGGCGTCAGGAGGAAAAATCACCGGGTCCAGTAGGAAGGCGGTAGCTGCAAACTTTTTTTGTACAGTAAAGATGCCGTGATCCGTTCACTATGGTGCGCAAGATGTAGGAGCCTTCTCTAGGCTACTTTACAGAAATGCAAAGACTGTCCAAAAAAAAAAAACTAATAAATGTGGTCCGCTGCATGTGTGCAGAATAATGCCGGAATTTGGTGCATTTGGTTAGTAAATCTCCACCATTGTGTCCTTGATGCAGGACATGCTCCCTGTCTTGTGTCCCTCCTCCCGGGCTGTGAAGTTCCATGGAAAGTTTGTTAGAAATTATATACTTAAAACCGCGGAAAATGGTCTGTTTTTCATTTCCTTCCTCAAAATTATACAGGACGCAGTGGAACATGTAAGAGCCGCATAACTGCATCGTAACGATGGATGTCTTTATGGAGCACGCTCCACACCAGGCCGTGTGTACACAGGTTCCTGCAGAACAAGTGCCGCCATTTTCTTATTTTTCAGACAGTAACTTTTATTATCTCTGTCCTATTGCAACATTCGAGGGATCCGTTATGCTCTAAAAGGATGGGACTCCTCGTAGGGTGGGACCCAGTTAGTCTGGCAGCGGAGTTGGACACAAAGCATAGGCCAGTAGACATGCATACGGTTTCGGGAGGCGCCGGGTTTGCTGTGCAGGTTGTGACGAAAAAGGCAGATATTAAGTTGGAACCTCAGTCATTAGGCTACATTCACACGACAGTGCTAAATAATTCATTAAAACCGTTAAAAATGGACTCGCTGTCCATTTTTCATGATCATTCTGCATCCATTTTCTGGCTGTTTGTCCGTTTTTGCAGCTACTTTGGATCCGTCTTTTGTGACTGTTGAAAATGGGCATGAAAAACGGATGAATTTTTTTTTTTTTTTTTAAAGCATCCCAACCCCTACAGTACCCTTAGTACACCCCCACAGTGCCCCCAGTATCTATAATGCCCCCCCAGCTTTTGTAATGCCTCATAATACCCATATATATATATATATATATATATATATATATATATATATAAATTGCAAAGAACGGACAGCACCTCCTACAGGTGAGAGTCAGGTGCAAGCTACCTATTGGCTAGTAAACATTAATCAAAGAATGGCAGCAGCACTAGAATAAGCCATGACACATAAAATGAACATGAGGTAAACATATGAAAAGGTAAAAAAGCATAACTGCTATGTAGTAAAGTGGAAGCTCTTAGCGCATATAAATGATCATAAATATGTCGGGCTCATCCACCAACAATCAAGGTGGCTTCCAATCGGATGAGTCCTACACTGACCTGTATATATATATATATCTCCCTCCACAGTGCCACCTTATATAAAAAAAAATACTCTCCTCCTCCACTTACTTGCACTAGAGGGAACTAGAAGGACCTGAAGTCACATGATCATGATGTCACACGTGGGAGCATCAGGTCCTTCCAGTTGCCTCCAGTGCAGAGCGAGTTTCAGCACGTTCAGTAGACCCATAGACACATAGCAATTGTGTGTCAAACAAAAATGTTTCTTGCTGTGTTAATTGGACTGTGCAGATGTAGCATTAAGTTGAATTTCTAAGCGAGATTTACCTGCAGTCCTATGGAAAAACTACAGGTGCCACGAGATGACGTTCCGCCAGGTCCTATACATGAGATTATGTCTGTAGGACCTGCCGGACCTTTAGCTGTCTGGGAAACCATGGATGTGCCCTGGAAATGGAAGTCCTTGAAGTGGCTGTCTCAACTGGACAACTCCCACAATGCAGCTCATACAAATGATTAATGATTGACTATATAATAGGTGGCTGCATTAAGTCCTCCAGAGCGGGAGCCACTTTTTATCTCGTTTCCCACACTTGCTGACACAGCGGATGTCCAAAACCGGTAGGCAGTGTAAGTGTAGCTCCTAAGTGTTGTCCCCCTCCTCCTTAGCTTTCCACATACCTGGCACCTAGCACTATCCCCCTGCTCTTCCTGTATACAGTAGTTCTGACTTTATATTCCTGAACCAGACAGCCCTGGATGAACAAGGGATTATGGCAAGAGATTGGGATTGTTGAAGGACACAAAGAGTGTTTTTTATTATAAAGGGGTATTATAAAGTGATATCACTAGCATACACTTTGTGATCGGTGGGGGGTCAGAACTCTAGGACCTCTGACAATCCAGCTGTGCACTCTTCACTATTTCCCCCCTGCAAAGTGACACCGTGATCACCCACTATACAGGGAACTGGAGCGTGGCCCTGTCTAAGAGAATGGGGCTGAGTGTGATTCCCGGCGCAGCCAGGAGCACCGCTGTGCATGGAAAACGTAGAAGGCCGAATCAGGACTGCGGGCCCTGCATTCTCAGGATCCCAAAGGTCACGCCTCCACTAATTGTGATCTCACTTTGTAAGGTAGGAATAACCATTTAAATGTTAGAACAACCTCATCGCTTAATGACGCGTCTATAGCTCCAACCCATGGACGTTCCAGGAAAAGGTCCTTAAAGGTGTAGCAGGAGTGCGAGGAGCGGTGCACGTTCTTATTTAGAAACCGCCATTCTTTAACAATATGGGAGAAGGAAATGATCTACAAATGGCCATTCACTAATACGTGCTGCAGTCAATAGACAGAGCCGGGCGTGTCCTCTAATCATTACCCCAAGTGTTGGAAGGAAATGGGATCTATAGAAGCTCAGACACATGTGAGAAAGAGGAGACGTGGGAAAGTCTGTCCACAAGCACCAAGTCTCCCTCTAGCACACCATTGTCTGATTGGTATCATTTTGTATAGGTAAAGCTTAAAGGGGTTGTCTCATCACAGGCGATGGGGGCATATCGCTAGGATCTGCCCCCATTGTCTGATAGGTGTGGGTCCCACCTATATGGAGAACGGAGCCACAAAAACTGGTGGAGAGCGCACTCCGGATGCGCAGCCGCCCTCCATTCATTTTCTATGGGGCCGCTGAAAATAGCTAAGCGCTGACTTGGTGATTTCCGTTGAGCCCATTGAAGTGAATGGGAGCGGTGGCCGGTCATGCGCGGTCCGCTTCCATTCACTTCTATAGGGGGGGGGCTTGGTGGTGGCCGGGCCAGAGTCCTCTAGCTACCAGTTTTTGCGGGGCTCCATTTCCGATACAGGACCCGCAGCGATATGCACCCATTGTCTGAGACGAGACAACCCCTTTAAAGGGGTTGTCCAACTTTATATAGGTTTTGAAATAACCCTCCCCCATTGCCATCCAGTGGAGCCTGTTGAGGGAATTATTCTTACCTGCACTCATTTTGAGCTAGAAATCATTTTTTCAATTGGTTTTTATTAAAAATATGGAGCCTTTTTTCTTTACTAGTTGAGATGCTCTAGTAGCAGCCTCTGGATTTTCTCTCTTTTACGTCAGTTGAGGAGCTGACGGCTCCTTATCTCTGCTCTCTGACATTATAAATAGTGTTGAGCGAAGCGAGCTTCAGAGCTTCATCCAAAGTCGCTTCGTTCAAAACTTAAGAATAATACTGTACAGAGATCCGTCTCCGTACAGTATTAGAATGTATGGGCTCCGATGAGCGAAGTAAGTTATACATGAAGTTGCTCAATAACTTTGGTAGTTGATTTTTTAAAGAGGAAAATCACTTTAAAACTTGAAACCGAACTCCGCTTCATGTTCTGAGGTACTAGTCGAAACCAAAGCCAAATTCGGTTTCAAGTTTTAAAGCGGTTTTCCACTTCAACTACCGAAGTCGTGAATAACTTTGGCTCATCGGAGCCCATACATTCTAATACTGTACAGAGATGGATCTCCGTACAGTATTATTCTGAAGTTTTGGATGAAGCATCCGAAGCTCACTTCGCTCAACACTATTTATAAACACTCAATATAGCTCAATCCTTATCATACTGATAAGAATGTGGCTTAAATAAGTGTTTATGTGCTCTTAGCAGTCTAGAGATAAGGGTTATTAGATGACCGGCACAAAGTGAAAGTACCAGTCACACAGCTAGAAAAACAGTTAACCCCTTGTGACAGAACAGCTCAATATTTTTAATAAAGGCCAATTACAAATATAATTTTTAGCCAAAAATTAGTAAAATGCTAACATAGACACAAATTGCCTTTAAGATAAATGTGGACCCCCCAGATCAGACCCCTAAGAGAGACTCTATTCCAGTCTGCTAAATCAGCGTTGGTTTGGAAACACTGCTTTAGGGGATGCCAAGTCACGGACACGGGTTGTGTCTCTCAGTACCATGTTGCAATGTGCAAGCCTTTGAAGATTCTAGACATCAGACCTGTGGCAGTAAATTATTTGTAGAATCGCACATTTGTGGAACATAAACTCCTAAGTGATTGAAATTTATAAGAGAGTTCAATAGTTCAATGAATTGCTACACTCATTAACAATATAAATCCTGCAGCAAGAAGGAGCTGTTGGAATGAAACTTTCTCTGTGAGATGTAATGATGATAGATGTAAGTGATTACAATATTAGGCCCCTTTCATTCACACCTGCAGGGGACTCCGGTAGGCTGTTCCGGCGGGTGAACAGCCCACCGGATCCGTGCTGCCGCAGGTGCAACTATGCTCCGGCCCCATTCACTTTAATGGGGGCGGGCCACGGATCCGGCCGCAGCATGGCAACCCCTGCCGAGAGGCGGCCGGAACATAAATACAGCCTGCCAGAGTCCCCTGCCGCAGGTGTGAAAGGGGCCTTAGAGCGAAACGAGAAGTTAATTGGGGAAAACTGTACAGTAGGATCGAGGCTCTAGGACCCTGTTGGGCGCCTCTAGCCTGGATAGAAGATGAGATACGGCCTCTAGCCTGGATACAACATGAGATACGGCCTCTAGCCTGGATACAAGATGAGATAAGGCCTCTAGCCTGGATACAAGATGGGATACGGCCTCTAGCCTGGATACAAGATGGGATACGGCCTCTAGCCTGGATACAAGATGGGATACGGCCTCTAGCCTGGATACAAGATGGGATACGGCCTCTAGCCTGGATACAAGATGAGATAGGGCCTCTAGCCTGGATACAAGATGAGATACGGCCTCTAGACTGGATACAAGATGGGATACGGCCTCTAGCCTGGATACAAGATGAGATACAGCCTCTAGCCTGGATACAAGATGAGATACGGCCTCTAGCCTGGATACAAGATGAGATACAGCCTCTAGCCTGGATACAAGATGAGATACGGCCTCTAGCCTGGATACAAGATGAGATACAGCCTCTAGCCTGGATACAAGATGAGATACGGCCTCTAGCCTGGATACAACATGAGATACGGCCTCTAGTCTGGATACATGATGAGATATGGCCTCTAGCCTGGATACAAGATGGGATATGGCCTCTAGCCTGGATACAAGATGAGATACGGCCTCTAGCCTTGATACAAAATGAGATACGGTTGGGCATGGAGACATACAGGTTCCATATCCTGCGGCACATTTGCCCACAGATGTTACAGCTGGGCCTGCACACTCGTAGGTTGCTGAAGTTGGTGTCCCATAAATGCTGGATTGGAGATAAATCTGGTGACCGGGCAGCCAAGGAAGTGTTGTAATCTGGAGGAGACATCCGTCGTATGCGATGGCTCCTTGATCATCACACCAGTAGTTGGGGCAGTGTGTCGCTTCACACCAAAGGCTGCACCATGAGACCTCCATACTCCAACCCGACCATCGTCTGATCCCAAACAGAGCGTGGATTTGTTGCCAAAGACAGTGTAGTTGCAGTCCAGGTTTCTCGTTCATGACACCATTGCAAACTAAGAAGACAATGGCTGGTTGTCAATGGCAGGACACATAATGGGTGTTGCGACAGCAAATTCCCTTCTGCTATGCGCCTGGAAATGGTCCGGCCACCTCTGTCTGGATGGTGGACAATGAAACTCTGGAACCTGCGTGTGGTTATTGATGGATCATATGATGCCTTTTACTGGTATCTCTTTGGGCCATCCGCAGCGTATTCGCAGTGTGTACATGCACTCACCTAACCACTGCTGCTAACACCTGCTAACAGCTAGGCCAAAAGGTCCCAGATGGAGGGCAAAACCATGATCCTTTTTCACTCAGTTCAGTTATGCGCCCCCCCCCCCCCTCAATGTCTGTCCACTGGGCAAAATGTCTGTGAGTACATCGTAAAGTGTAGTGGTCGACGAGCTCTCACAAGAGGTACACTACCCAAAAGTAGCCTCTGAGAGACTTTTTTTTGTTTTTGTTTTTTGTTAATAGGACAGCAGTGGAAGCACTTTCACTCCCTCTTGTGGCAAGACCCAATGTCTGAGCAGACCACACCTGTAATGATTTACATATCTGCCTGAGCCATAACCGAATGACAAGTTCTGCGACAATCCGTCTTTTCTGGGCGCAGTATTTTTATGTTTGTTTTTTTTTGTTAATAAGTGTAGATGGACATCTGTGTTGGTGTAGAGGGGTGGAGTTGTTTCCATCTGGACTTTGTTATAATGTGAAAGACCAAACTACAACAGCCTCGAAATTGCTATTTTTATCCTTTTGCCCCAACGTTGGGCTGTGGACTGGATTTCCCTCCTACAATATTAACAGCTTCACTTGACACGATTGAGCCCGCCTTGCGGAACTATGAACCGTTATGGTTCTATCAAGAGCAGATTGAGAATTTCCAAAAAAAAGTTCCTATATGTATATATATAAAAAAAAAAAAAAAAGATACAAATTCTTCAGAAACCGTCCAGCGGCTCGCCGGAGCTCACATGTGTTCCGTATTTGCTATGAGGTCATCAAAGAGGACGTTTTGATTTACACACAAATCTGTTCCTCTCAGCAAGAAAACAGGAAGTCATGGTCCTTTTTGTGTTTTTTTCCATTTGTGTTTTTTTTTTTTTTAATTTGTCCTCCCTCCTTTCAAGAAAATGTGATGGTTTGAGTAACGTCCGAGCAATTATTCTTCACGACTTAAAAGTAGAACATAAAATGTTTCCCTGGTTTTATTAATTCATTTAAAGGGCAGACAGAAGACACTGGAAGACGACGTAATTAGGGGCAGGTTTACGGCGGCCCATATTGAAGAAAGATGTTGCGAGGCTACCTCTCCGCACATAATGGGTTCTTGGAGACATCACAAGTACAAGTGCTGCTTTTCCTGGAAATTTCACATTTCAGGAACCGTTAGCAGCTCTTTGGGGACAAGAAAGGTAGTGCAAGTGACTTCTTTTAGTGTTGAATTCTTGTTTTTTTTTTATTTATTTAAAAAAATTCTTTTAGGTTTGGATTTAGATATATGTATAACGCTGAGTCACTTTGCAAGTACAAATGATATCACGTCCTATGGTCTTTTGCGATCCAGAGCTAAACTCAAAATTCTGCTGGTTGCCATATGGAATCAGTCAGCACTGCCGTGACAGACACACCCCCTAACAGCTTGGAATACAGTCCAATTATTGTACCCAAGTTGAGGTCGACATAAACCAAACATCACCCACGAGGTACCATTTAAAGGGTTTCTGTCACCAGTTTTTTCGGTATGAATCAGGATAACATTAGAGATGTGCTAATGTCACCTGATTCCAAATATATATGTGTTTTATTTACTGGTGCCCCCATTTTTATATAAAATGAACTTTTACTTTATGCTAATAAGGCCTCTAGGTGCAAGGGGCGTTACCCCTGCTCCTAGAGGCTCTGTTGATTGACAGGACCAGGCAGAGAAGAAACACTCCATTCACCATAGCTTGCAAGGACCTTCAATGATGTCATGACCATGTGATCAGTCACATGGTTAGGATCACACAAACGGCCTGTCTCCTCCTAAACCATGTGACTGATCACATGGTCATGACATCATTGAAGGTCCTTGCAAGCTATGGTGAATGGAGTGTTTCTTCTCTGCCTGGTCCTGTCAATCAACAGAGCCTCTAGGAGCAGGGTAACGCCCCTTGCACCTAGAGGCCTTATTAGCATAAAGTAAAAGTTCATTTTATATAAAAATGGGGGCACCAGTAAATAAAACAGATATATATTTGGAATCAGGTGACATTAGCACATCTCTAATGTTATCCTGATTCATACCGAAAAAACTGGTAACAGAAACCCTTTAAGAACATGTTCTGCACACACTCTGAACGAGTAAGGGGTCACAGGGAAATGTGATTTCAGAACTATAAATGAAGTAGCTGAATTCTGAATACAGCTCTGGATGTGGGTCTGTATTTTTCGCTCTGCATCCGATCTGCACATGCTGTGTGTGCTGTCCGCATCTGTATTTCCGTTCTGCAATCCCCCCAAAAAAGACAGAACATGTCATATTCTTGTTAGTTTTGTAGACATGAATAGTCATTGTTACAATGAGTCCACGAAAAAAAGGATGCGACATAGACGTTATCCGTATTTTTTTGAAGATCAGCTTTTGTGGTCTGCAAAATACATACGGTCATATGAATGCACCCTCAAAATAAGGCATATACATTGCAACGATCAGGGTAAGGGCCATCGCCCCCTGCACATTTGTCATTTACTCCAAAGCCAACTAAATTCTTATCGCCCTTTAAGGGTTGTCACTTAAGTTTAACTTTAAAGGGGTTTTCCAGAACTGAAATATTGATGGCCTGTCCTCAGGATAAGTTATCAATATCAGATCATCTGGGGTCTGACACCTGGCTCCCCTGCTGATCAGCTGTTAAAGAGATAGCGGATCTTGTATCTGCGTTTCGTCTTGCTTGTCGGAGGCGGTCCAGTGTAATTACAACTGCATGTATTGTAATTACCTACACTGCACTGCCGCGACACAGGAAACGGCACGCAGATCATTTTGAAACGCAAGAAGCGCTCACATGGGCACTGCTGCCACTTCAAACAGCTGATCTGATCAGTGGTGCTACTGGGCGTTGGACCCCTGCCATTCTGACATTGATGACCTAAGGATAGGTCATCAGTATAGTAGTGCTGGACATTCCCTTTAAGATCAATAACTGGATACTCTTAAGTAACTCATTGACTTTTTATTTTCCAGCGGAAACATATGCTATTGACAGCGACTTCACCGCCTCTTGGAAATGGCAGTATAATTAGCCGGGCGGTATAGTGTAAACTTGATAACTGGTGAACAAACACGTATGTTTGCGTCTCATGATAGCGGTGGGCCGGTCACTTTGTCATGTCTATTTGGAAGGACATGCTGGCAGCCGGTCATGCTGTGCCTGTGTCATACAAATAGAGGGGGCGAAGACTGCGCCAAAGTCTAGGCACGTACAGGACATAATGTGTACCGTGACCCGCTGGTTTGTGCAATTATTAACTTCTGCTGACCATACTCCATTCACATCCAGAGCTGCATTCAGAGTTCTGATGCACAGTACACAGTGTTTGCTTTTTTATTTTTTGCATGCAGCTCTAGAGGTGAATGGAGCAAATTTTTTCGAACAAAACCGCAACATTTACTGAAAACCGTTTACACCAGTACTGTGTGAATGAGAATTCACAAAATGCCATTTTATACAATAGAATTGTGGGTTAAATTTGCCGCAGTGCCGCCCCGCGTTACTGCGTTTTTTTTCCTGGGCAGTCATGTTCATGGCCTGTGTATAGATTGGCTCGAATAATATTTGGTCTTGTGGGTGGAGGGTTTGCAATTCTCAGCATCTGGCGCTCCACCAGACATTGAGTTCCTTTCATTGTTTATCCAAGCACAGCGCCATACGCACAGTTGTGGCAGTGCCTGGTACTGCAGCTCTGTCCTGTTCACTGAGTGGGACAGAGCTGCAGTACCAGGCACTGCCACAAGGGTATGTGCAGCACTGTGCTCAATGAAAGGGATGCGGCACCTAGAACATGATCAGGACGGGTTTTCCGTTGTCCATTCTGTAAGACGACGTTTTTCTGGCTGCGACTTTTGCTTCATCACTTCTGAATATGCATCGAATGCCTCCGAAATCCGCAGGACTGATCCCCTCCATTAAGATTCCCGGCTATTTGCAGAGTTTCATAACTTTCTATTAATGACCGCCGCGAAGGCCTCTCTCCGACCGATATAGCTCCCCCCGCAGGAATGCAGCTAGTAATAGATGTCGGGCGAGAGCGCGTTATTCTTAGTTAATAGGAAAGTGTTTTACAACTGATGCAGATCTGTAATTATATGGCTGCCACATTCCAGAAAATGTGCGGAAACCGAATCCAAATGTCAATAGTGCCCGACTGTAAAAAAAAATCCACCCATCTGAGGAGTCAGCACCCCGGGGTGAGATGTCATAATCATGAATAATGCAGCAGACGCTGATCATGACGCCGCTGTACTGAAGTGTGTTGAAGCAGACATTAAAGTTGAGTATGCGGAGGCATGGATACTGAAGTCATGGTCAAAGTCATTGGGGACAATGTTGCAGGTTGGCGCATCATGTTGATTGTATCCAACTTTATTCCCCAAAGAGCGGTATAAAAGCCGCAAGACTAAAGTCGGAGAACTGCATTATTCATGCGCCTACGTGCAATTTTGCGCTTCTGAGAGATCAAGTTGCCAGTGCAGAGATCCCCTTGGTCTTCTACATTCAATAGAAGCAGAAGGCTGTTGTATCACCTGGTGAATTGAAAGTATGAATGTTTTTTCTCAAAATAACGTGCCACATACCGCTGCAGGCGACCGGCCAAAAACTACACAATACCATTAGGGCTCATTCAGACGGCCGTGTGATGTCCGCAAAAATACGGATCCGTTTTTATGCGGACAGTTCAACATGTCCGCAAAAAAACGGATAGCATTCGGTTTTTTTTAAGGATCCATAGATTTCAATGGGGCTATGTCCTGATTTTCACTGACAAGTATAGGACATGTTTCATTTGTTTTGCGGAGCCATGGAATGGAAAAAAAGGGCCCATAGAAGTGAATGGGTCAGTATGTAATCCGCAAAAAAAACGGATCTGCATTTTTGCGGACAACATACAGCCGTCTGAATGAATGAGCCCCATTCACACGACCGTATTATTGCAGGTCCGCATTATTGCCGACCCACAAAAATACGGGGGCCGCCCAGCGTGTGTTCCGCAGCGCTCGGAACACACGCCGGGCGGTCCCATGCAAAATGCCTATACTTGTCCGTGCGTGCAGACAAGTATAGGACATGCTTCATATTTTCCAGTGCTGCCCGCTCCCATAGATGTGAATGGGGCCTCATCTATTCCGCAATATTGTGGAATAGATGCGGCCCCATTCATACGGTCGTGTAACTTTACTTTTGATTTTACTGGTTGATCTTGTATGTGTGGACAGCAATCCATAATCACCATGGTTTTATACGCTGGTATTATATTGGAGGTGGTATTATATTGGAGGGGGTGGTGTACCTATGGTGGTATTATATTGGAGGTGGTGGTGTACCTATGGTGGTATCATAGTGGAGGTGGTGGTGTACCTATGGTGGTATTATATTGGAGGTGGTGGTGTACCTATGGTGGTATTATAATGGAGGTGGTGGTGTACCTATGGTGGTATTATAGTGGAGGTGGTGGTGTACCTATGGTGGTATTATAGTGGAGGTGGTGGTGTACCTATGGGGGTATTATAGTTGGAGGTGGTGGTGTACCCGCGGTGGTATTATATTGGAGGTGGTGGTATTATATTGATGGTGGTGGTGTACCTATGGTGGTATTATAGTGGAGGTGGTGGTGTACCTATGGTGGTATTATATTGGAGGTGGTGGTGTACCTATGGTAGTATTATAGTGGAGGTGGTGGTGTACCTATGGTGGTATTATAGTGGAGGTGTTGTTGTACCTATGGTGGTATTATAGTGGAGGTGGTGGTGTACCTATGGTGGTATTATAGTGGAGGTTGGTGGTGTACTATGGTTGGTATTATAGTGGAGGTGGTGGTGTACCTATGGTGGTATTATATTGGAGGTGGTGGTATTATATGTACCTATGGTGGTATTATATTGTGGTGTGGTGTACCTAATGGTGGTATTATATGGAGTGGTGGTGTACCTATGGTGGTATTATTTGGAGGTGGTGGTGTACCTATGGTGGTATTATATGGTGGTGTACCTATGGTGGTATTATAGTGGAGGTGTGGTGTACCTATGGTGTATTATATTGGAGGTGGTGGTGTACCTATGGTGGTATTATATTAGGAGGTGGTGGTGTACCTATGGTGGGTATTATCATTGGAGGTGTGGTCGTTACCCTATGGTGGTATTATAAGTGGAGGTGGGTGGTGTGCCTATGGTGGTATTATAGTGGAAGGTGGTGGTGTACCTATGGTGGTACTTATAGCTGGAGGTGGTGGTGTACCTATGGTGGTATTATACTTGGAGGTGTTGTGTGTACCTATGGGTGGTATTATAGTTGGAGGTGGTGGGTGTAACCCTATGGTTGGTATTATAGTGGGAGGTGGTTGGTGTACCCTATGGTGGTATTAATAGTGGAGGTGGTGGTGTAACCTATGGTGGTATTATAGCTGGAGGTGGTGGTGTACCTGGATGGTGGTATTATAGTGGAGGTTGGTGGCGTACCTATGGTGGTATATAGTGGAGGTGGTGCCGTACCTATGGGTCGGTATATACGTGGAGGTGGTGGTGTACGACCTAATGGTGGTATTGATAGTGGAGGTGGTAGGTGTACCTATGGTGGTAATTATAGTGGAGGTGGTGGGTACCTATGGGTGGTATTAAGTGGAGGTGTGGTGTAGCCTGGGGTATTATAGTGGTTGGTGTACCTATGGTGGTAATTAGTGGAAGGTGGTGGTGTACCTATGGTGGTAATTATATTTGGAGGTGGTGGTGCGTGGTGGTATTATATTGGAGGTGGTGGTGTACCCGTGGTGGTATTATATTGGAGGTGGTGGTGTACCTATGGTGTATTATATTGGAGGTGGTGGTGTACCGTGGTGGTATTATATTTGTGGTAAGGATGGTGGTGGTGTACTATGGTGGTATTATAGTGGAGGTGGTGGTGTACTATGGTGGTAATTATTGGAGGTGGTGGTGTACCTATGGTGGTATTATATTGGAGGTGGTGGTATTATGATGGTGGGTGGTGTACCTATGGTGGTATTATAGTGGAGGTGGTGGTGTTACTATGGTGGTATTATATTGGGTGTGGTGTACCTATGGTGGTAATTATATGGGAGGTGGTGGTGTACCTATGGTGGTATTATATTGGTAGGTGGTGGTGTACCATGGTGGTATTATATTGGAAGGTGGTGGTGTACCTATGGTGGTATTATAGTGGAGGTGGTGGTGTACCTGGTGGTATTATAAGGTGGTGGTGTCCTATGGTGGTATTATAGTGGAGGTGGTGGTGTACCTATGGTGGTATTATAGTGGAGGTGGTGGTGTACCTATGGTGGTATTATATTGGAGGTGGTGGTGTACTATGGTGGTATTTATATTGGAGGTGGTGGTGTACCTATGGTGGTATTATAGTGGAGGTGGTGGTGTACTATGGTGGTATTATAGTGGAGGTGTGGTGTACCTATGGTGTATTATAGTGGGTGTATTTATATGGAGGTGGTGGTGTCCTATGGTGGTATTATATTGGAGGTGGTGGTGTACCTATGGTGGTATTATAGTGGAGGTGGTGGTGTACCCGAGGTGGTGGTGTACTATGGTGGTATATATTGGAGGTGGTGGTGTACCTATGGTGGGTATATATATTGGAGGTGGTGGTGTACCTATGGTGGTATTATTATAGTGAGGTGGTGTGTACCTATGGGTATTAAGTGGATGGTGGTGGTGTACCTATGGTGGTATTATAGTGGAGGTGGTTGTGTACCTATGGTGGTATTATAATTGGAGGTGGTGGTGTACCTATGGTGGGTATTATATTGGAGGTGGATGGTGTACCTATGGTGGTATTATAGTGGGAGGTGGTGGTGTACTATGGTGGTATTATAGTGGAGGTGGTGGTGTACCTATGGTGGTATTATAGTGGAGGTGGTTGTGTTACCTATGGGTGGTATTATAGTGGAGGTGGTGGCGTACCTATGGTGGTATTATAGTGGAGGTGGTGGCGTACCTATGGTGGTATTATTAGTGGAGGTGGTGGTGTACCTATGGTGGTATTATATGTGGAGGTGGTGGTGTACCTATGGTGGTATTATAGTGGAGGTGGTGGTGTACCTATGGTGGTATTATAGTGGAGGTGGTGGTGTACCTATGGTGGTATTATAGTGGAGGTGGTGGTGTACCTGTGGTGGTATTATAGTGGAGGTGGTGGTGTACCTATGGTGGTATTATATTGGAGGTGGTGGTGTACCCGTGGTGGTATTATATTGGAGGTGGTGGTGTACCCGTGGTGGTATTATATTGGAGGTGGTGGTGTACCTAATGGTGGTATTATATTGGAGGTGGTGGTGTACCCGTGGTGGTATTATATTGGAGGTGGTGGTATTATATTGATGGTGGTATTATATTGATGGTGGTGGTGTACCTATGGTGGTATTATAGTGGAGGTGGTGGTGTACCTATGGTGGTATTATATTGGAGGTGGTGGTGTACCTATGGTGGTATTATATTGGAGGTGGTGGTATTATATTGATGGTGGTATTATATTGATGGTGGTGGTGTACCTATGGTGGTATTATAGTGGAGGTGGTGGTGTACCTATGGTGGTATTATATTGGAGGTGGTGGTGGTACCTATGGTGGTATTATATTGGAGGTGGTGGTGTACCTATGGTGGTATTATATTGGAGGTGGTGGTGTACCTATGGTGGTATTATATTGGAGGTGGTGGTGTACCTATGGTGGTATTATATTGGAGGTGTGGTGTACCTATGGTGGTATTATATTAGGTGGTGGTGTCCTATGGTGGTATTATAGTGGAGGTGGTGGTGTACCTATGGTGGTATTATAGTGGAGTGGTGGTGTACCTATGGTGGTATTATAGTGGAGGTGGTGGTGTACCTATGGTGGTATTATAGTGGAGGTGGTGGTGTACCTATGGTGGTATTATAGTGGAGGTGGTGGGTACCTATGGTGTATTATAGTGGAGGTGGTGCGCTATGGTGGTATTATAGTGGAGGTGGTGGGTACTATGGTGGTATTATATTGGAGGTGGTGGTGTACCTATGGTGGTATTATATTGGAGGTGGTGGTGTACCTGTGGTGGTATTATATGGAGTGGTGTGTACCTGTGGTGGTATTATAGTGGAGGTGGTGGTGTACCTATGGTGGTATATAGTGGAGGTGGTGGTGTACCGTGGTGGTATTTATATTGGAGGTGGTGGTGTACCCGTGTGGTATTATATTGGAGGTGGTGGTATTATATTGATGTGGATTATATTGATGGTGGTGGTGTACCCGTGGGGTATTATGGTGGTATTATATGGTGGTATTATAGTGTGTACCTATGGTATTGTGGAGGTGGTGGTGTACCTATGGTGGGTATTATATTGGAGTGGTGGTATATATGATGGTGGTATTATATTGATGGTGGTGGTGTACCTATGGTGGTATTATAGTGGAGGTGGTGGTGTACCTATGGTTGGAGGTGGTGGTGTCTATGGTGGTATTATATTGGAGGTGGTGGTGTATGGTGGTATATAGTGGAGGTGGTGGTGTACCTATGGTGGTATTATAGTGGAGGTGGTGGTGTACCTATGGTGGTATTATAGTGGAGGTGGTGGTGGTGTACTATGGTGGTATTATAGTGGAGGTGGTGGTACTATGGTATTATAGTGGAGGTGGTGGTACCTATGGTGGTATTATATGGAGGTGGTGGTGTACCTATGGTGGTATTATATTGGAGGTGGTGAGTGTACCTATGGTGGTATATATTGGAGGTGGTGGTGTACCTATGGTGGATATAGGTGGGTGTGTACCTATGTGGTATTATAGTGGAGGTGGTGGTGTACCTATGGTGGTATTATAGTGGAGGTGTGGTGTACCTATGTGGTATTATGTGGAGGTGGTGGTGTACCTATGGTGGTATTATAGTGGAGGTGGTGGCGTACCTATGGTGGTATTATAGTGGAGGTGGTGGTGTACCTATGGTGGTTTATTGGAGGTGGTGGTGTACCTATGGTGGTATTATATTGGAGGTGGTGGTGTACCTGTGGTGGTATTATAGTGGAGGTGGTGGTGTACCTATGGTGGTATTATAGTGGAGGTGGTGTGTACTATGGTGGTATATAGTGGAGGTGGTGGTGTACTATGGTGGTAGGTGGTGTGTACCTATGGTGGGTGGAGGTGGTGGTGTACTATGGTGGTATTATATTGGAGGTGGTGGTGTGGAGGTGGTGGTGTACCTAAGGTGGTGGTGTATGGTGGTATTTATTGGAGTGGTGGTTATTGGTGGTATTAGGAGGTGGTGGTGTACTATGGTGGTATTATATTGGAGGTGGTGGTGTACCTATGGTGGTATTATAGTGGAGGTGGTGGTGTACGCTATTATATTGGAGGTGGTGGTGTATATGGTGGTATTATATGGAGTGGGTGTAGTGTATTTATTGAGTGGTGTACCTGTGGTGGTATTATGTGAGGTGTTGTACCTATGGTGTATTTATTGAGGTGGTGTTACCTGTGGTGGTATTATAGTGGAGGTGGTGGTGTAGGTGGTATTATAGTGAGTGGTGGTGTACGTGGTGATTATAGTGGAGGGGTGGTGTACTGTGTGGTATTATGTGGAGGTGGTGGTGTACCTATGGTGTATTATTTGGAGTGGTGGTGTACCTGGTGGTATTTATTGAATGTCTTTATCTGTGTCGTTGTGTTAGTGGAGTGTATATCGGGCGAGCTGTGATGTTGGGGTGATAACAGATTCTAATGGCCAGCTGTAGTCAGACGTCCTGTACTTTAATTACCAGCTCTGTTCTTGTCATAAACAGTAATATGACGTATATGGAGCAGAGAAACGAGGGAATAACCATTAAAGTTCACAAATTTTGCATACATAAAGGTCGCTGATCTGACCGCCGATAAATCACGTGAGATCCTCAGGGATGCAGCACGCTCAGCCGTGTCCTGGTTATGTCATTTCTCAGCTTCCTTCTGGCCCCCCCGCTATGAATGTAAATTCACTGATGGATCCTATACGTCTTGTGCTGCTCGTTATATATCGCACAGCCTCTCTGCTGCATACAGAAAACGGGGTCATTCTGCTCGGAATACGCCGACGAGAAATCGGCATTGAGTGTCCTCTAATGTCAAAATTGGGTGGCTACCAATATGGCTGCCATTACTTCCTCCACAGGCGCGGCAAAATTTGCCGCAAAATTGTGGTAAACTGCCATTTTGTATAGGAATGACACATGAATAATAATTACCCCAAGTGGCGGCATCTTTTAAAGGGGTTGTCTCATCACAATTGACCCTAGTGTGCATTTAAAGGTGGACATACACCTTAGATAGTATTCCCAGTACACATGCATGCTTGGTTCAGCCGAGCGTGCATGTGCTCTCAATAGGCACATGCCAGGCAACTCCTTTGAGAGTGAAAGGGTTGGGCGTTGGCACGAAGCATCCCTTTTTCTATATGTAGTGATCATTTGTATGGCCGTGCGAATGAAACAAACAACAGATCCATCAACAGCAGCCTGTTTACTGTTTCTGCGCTAACTATTAATGAAATGGAGCAAAACTTTCTCCCGCGGCAGTCAATAAAAGACGTTCCCTGCACTTCTGTCGGTAGAAAAACAAGTGAAGACACAATGTACCGCTCCTCGCACCCCCTTGAAGCGCCATTCAGAGAACCTGAAATAACACCGGGAAAGTTTTTCTGAATTGCTTCTAAGTTGAAGAAGTCAAGTACCGTGCGCTCGGCTGTTGTGGCGTTCGGCATTTTTATACATGTTTATGAAGTTATTTTTTTTCCGTACGATGAGATTTTTATCCTTATCCTCAAAGAACCTTTATTAATGGGAGGTAGGTTGTAGCTACTGTGAGTACACACATAAGAGGAGTTTGCTGCCCTGATATTACGATTATTTATTACAAACGCTGCCTGCATTCCAGCTCCCATAGCGTGCATTAGAGATATCGTAGTTAAAGGGGTTTTGCCGGGAGTTAAATATTGGTGACCTATCCTCAGGATAAGTAATCAGTAGTATATTGGTGAAGGTTGGATTTCGATCAGCTGTTGGAAGGGTCTGCAGCTTTGGAGTGAAGCTGCGCCTCTCTCTAGGCCAATGATGTCAAGCCTATTGGTCACATGACATGAGAGCAGCTGCAGTACCAAGCACAGCCACTATACAATGGACAGCGCTGTGCTCAGTATACTCTGAAGAGGCTGCAGCGATCTTCCAAACGCCAGCTTATTGGCGGGGGGCACTGGGAGTCGGACACCCACCAGTCTGCTATTATCCTGAGAATAAGACGTCAATATTTAAAGAGGACCTCTCCCCGCTCCTGACATGCCTGTTTTAATAGTTTCATGCATTCCCCACGTAATAAGTCTGGAGCATCTATTGTTATGTCTCTATGTTGTTCCATTCCTTTATTATTTGCACTAGAAGTTGTGATATTGCTATTTGCCTTCAATAAAGGAACAGAGGGGAGGTAACAAGTTGGGGGTGTGTCCCTGCACAGTCTGAACATGGCAGCACTGATTGGCTAGAGTCAGACTGTGCAGGTACACACCCCCTACTGGTTACCTCCCCTCTGTTCCTTTATTGAAGGCAAATAGCAATTCATTCACAACTTCTAGTGCAAATAATAAAGGAATGGCACAACATACAGACATAGGGATAGATGTTCCAGAATTGTTATTACATGGGGAATGCATGAAACTATTAAAACAGGCATGTCAGGAGCGGGGAGAGGTCCTCTTTAAGTCTTGGAACGCCCCTTTAAATAGTTTGTAGTTGAACCATGGTTAGGCTTCCACCCCCTGGCTCTCACTGTCTCCCAGATGCTGTTGATTGAATGCCCCAGGAGCCCGAAGTTTAAGGGAACCTGTAATAAGGATAGACCCTATGCACCCCAACAGTACCGAACCATACCTAAACCGTTCAGAAAGCTTAGACTGTAATAAAAGGGGTTTTCAGGTTCTTTAAAATGAATGGCCCGCCCATCAATTAAGCCATCAATTGGACCCTTTTGCTTGTTGCATGGGCGATGACGCTTTGGCAGATGCCACGTTCCTTTCATTACTTAGGCTATTTTCACACTAGCGTTAATATTTTCCGGTATTGAGATCCGTCATAGGGGCTCAATACCGGAAAAAACGCTTCTGTTTTGTCCCCATTCATTATCAATAGGGACAAAACGTAACTGAACAAAACGGAGTCACCAAAAAGTATTCCATTCTCCTACTGAAGAGCAGCATGCTGTGGTTTTCTTTCCGTCATGGGATGCGGAGCAAGACGGATCTGTCATGACCCACAATGCAAGTCAATGGGGACGGATCCGTTTTCTCCGACACAATAGAAAATGGATCCGTCCCCCATTGACTTTCAGTGGAGTTCATGACGGATCCGTCGGTTGTATTATCAGTAATGGAAGCGTTTTTGCTGTTCCCTGCCGGATCCAGCAAAAACCCTACTGTAAAAGTAGCCTTACACTGCTCCATACAGAACAGCTCCGCACTTACAGTAGTGGCCGTGCCTGGAATTACAGTGCGTCATCCCATTCAAGTGAATCGGACTGAGCTGTAATACCAGGCACGGCCACTACTGTAAGTGTGGAGCTGTTCTGTATGGAACAGTGTAAACAATGAAAGAGGACGCGGTATTCGCTGAAACGTGCGACCCCACCTTCCCAATCTAATATTTATGGCCTTTCCTGATAGGCCATCAGTTTTCACCCCCTGGTAACATGCTCTATATATATATATGGAACTGCCATCTAGGGGCTAAAGAGGACCTCTCCCCTCTCCTGACATGCCTGTTTTAATAGTTTCATGCATTCCCCACTTTACTAACAATTCTGGAACATCTATTCTTATGGCTCTATGTTGTGCCATTCCTTTATTATTTACACTAGAAGTTATGAATGAATTGCTATTAGCCTTCAGTAAGGGTACAGAGGGGAGGTAACCAGTTGGGGGTGTGTCCCTGCACAGTCTGACTCTAGCCAATCAGTGCTGCCATGTTCAGTCTGTGCAGGGACACCCCCCCCCCCCAACTGGTCACCTCCCCTCTGTTCCTTTACTGAAGGCAAAGAGCAATTCATTCATAACTTCTAGTGCAAATAATAAAGGAATGGCACAACATAGAGACATAAGAATAGATGTTCCAGAATTGTTATTACATGGGGAATGCATGAAGCTATTAAAACAGGCATGTCAGGAGTGGCGAAAGGTCCTATTTAAAGGGATTTTCCACAATTTAGAAATTGATAACCTATCCTCAGGGTAGGTCGTCAATATCAGATTGATTGGGGTCCAACATCCATCACCGGAAACCATACAGTGCACAGAGCCGGAAGCAGAAAGCGTCATCTAATATGTAGTATCGGCGCCGGATACTACAGGTAAATGGGCGCTAATCTGCAGGACGCCGGAAACTACACCACAGGGGCTGAACGGCAGGGATGCCAGGTGTCGGACCCCCCACAGATCTGATATTGATGATCTATCCTGAGGATCAACCCTCAATATCTAAGTGTTGGAAACACCCTTTAAGGACAGCCACTGTAGAAGTCTTGAAAATTTTGAAAGATCTTATTCTACAATGAGCATTCCTTGTAATATCTGGCTGGGCTCAGATGGTTATCCATGGTTAGAGAACCACAGATCCCGTAGGGTCGCACCATGATCCTCTTTTGGCTCCGTACTTGGAGGGCCAAGTTTAACGGTCTTTTATATCTGGTCTCTTTGGTGTCATGCCCCGCCCCCTCAGACTTTACACTAGACGTAACATGGTATCTGCTTTGCCTGGAGAGTTCCTTTAATTTCCATGTACCTCAATACCTCCATGGTCCCTGCTGTCATGCGCTCATGTTCCTTTCTTTAAAAGTGCTAATCTGCTGTGCTGACGAAGAAGCCCTCCCCCCCAGTCCCCGTATACCGAAGACATCATTCAACAGCTCCGTATATTTAGAAAACCCCAAAATGAATAGCAATGCAGACTCCACGGGGAATAGGAGCGCACTAGACGTGAGATTCCTGCTGCTGCTCACTTGTTTGTCTTTGGTCCTTGGGGAATCGCTGCTGGAAGGAGAGAAGAATTAGCACATCTCTCCATAGCCGCTAAATCCCCAGATGGAGGCCTTGTGTTTCATTGACTGCCCTACATTTGTCTCATGAGGTCATTCATTACAGATGTCCCGCTCCCCTTCACTCCTTTCTATCCTCGCTTTTCTTCTGTCTTAAGGTGGCCATGCACCTTAGATAACTTCATTGCATCCCCTTCAATACTTGTGCATGCTCAGCTCCGACAAGCCTGCATGTTTTATCGATCGGAAGATGGAGGGGGGATAAGCCACAATCAGACACCCCTGACGCCCCACCAAAGGATCGAGATGTTCCTCCAGTTTTACCTCATTAACATAGTGAACCAATGGTGCGAGCAGCATAAAATCACAAAAAGTGACAAATTTGTGCGCAAAAATTTGCAACTTTTTGGCCCCACATTTCTAGCACAGGGGATTGATAACTGTACCCCACCGGATGGCAGCCAAATATAATCTCCTGACATCAGAGTTGGTCTGGCAGACAATAAATGAGACAAATCAATTCTGATCGGTCCCCCCAATGGTTCTCGCAGTTAGGGTCTGACGGCCATGCCCGTGTTGCAGACCCCGCAGATCCTCGAAACGCGGGCATTGGACTTGTGCACACCTCAGTGCGTGGCAAACCTATTGACTCCAACGGGTCCGCGATCAGCATGATGTGGCTAAAGATAGGACATGTCCTATCTTTTGTGGACCCGAAAGCACATGGAAACCCTTCCGCGTGCCTCCAGGTTCATGCCTCTGTGGTGCCGCAAAAGATAGAACATGTCCTATCTTTTGCCGCATCTTGTGGAACCCTTGAAGTCAATATTTCCGCACTGTGATGCAGAGTGCACACTGTTGGTGCCCGTGTTCTGTGTATCTACGGTTTGACAACTGGAACACTGGCACGGCGGACATTCATGTGAATGCACTCTTAGTGTGTTTTTGATGTGTTTGACACAGGGAGAACATACAAACTCCTTGCAGATGTTGTCCTTGGTTGGATTCTAATCCTGGACTGCAGAGCTACAAGTCACCAGTGCTAACCACTGAGCCACCAAAATGATTTATTGGAAGCGTTCTCCGTTTCCTTCATGTCACCATGTAAACGTGAAGCCTCCTGATTCTCAGTGATGATGATGGAAGGGATGGTGGGAGTTCAAGGCAAGGACCGCTCCTCAGACATTGCAGGAAAGTTCTACCTCCAGAGGGAAAGCCCTCTCCTCCACGTGAGGTTCTTAGCACCGGCAGCCATACTTCTGTCTGTCAACACCCCATGAGTGATTGTACGAGGGAATGTATCTCTATCAGAAGAAGACTGACAGGTCAAGGTGTTTCCACTTTCTCTCCAATGTATCCATGACTGAGTCACACTCCCCGAAGTGTCAATAGGGCATTGGCTCGGCCAGATTTCAGGCACCCTGGGGATTTCATGGTCGGCTCACAGTGAAACACTTTAATTTGGAAAGGCTGGGGCACGCCGAATCAGTTTGTTCAGGAGGATCTATAAAGTCTCAGCTCCTTCCTGGCCCGCCTAGAAGAAAATCCCCCCCATGATTTTGTGTATTTGTTTTCTCACTTGTATCACACGATCCGCCATATAACACAGTGTTGAACGCCGCTATTAGAAGTCATATTAATTAATCCAGATTGAATGCTGCTTGGGAAGAATTGCAAAGACTTTTCAACCTTGACACGAGCTGTGTTGAGTGGCGTGGAGAAGACCCCTTTAATTTTGCATCTTGGAAGAGGACCAACCATATATGACGAGACTGTCCACGCTGAATCAGAGGTGTACATTTGTCATCCCCAACATATACCTCCCATCAATACTATTGTATAGACATACCATGGCATCAGTGGCCCATAGGCTCTCAAAAGAAATTCTATAGCACGTGGGATACATTTTTTCTGTATGCTTGACGGGGCAAAAAGACATTCTTTTTTTTTATCCGGTTGAATGGTGGCCTGTGGACATCTTATCCATATGCGCTGGGATGTTATGGCAAGTGGTCAATGCAAAACACAGTGTTAAAGGAGCCCAAGACAGCCGCCATTGAGCAGAGAATGGCGATATACTGTAAAGATGATCTCATAGATCATACAGATAAAACAATGGCATTGGGGAAGTCTTTGAACTACCACTGATTTCAAGGCGAAAGAGCTTAGATCCCTTTGGTGCTGATTTGTTATTGGAAATATGTTTTAACAAAAATAGGGACATAACTTAGAGGAGACAAAAAGGCACCAAGGGTCAAATCTACTTATGTCCCGTGCCACATTTGTGAGCTTCTTGCCACTTTTATAAAGGGGCTGGACTTAGCGGGATAGGGCAGAGCTTCATGGCCCACTGGATTTAGTATCATTTACACCAGGGCTATAGCTTAAAGGGTTATTCCCATCTTGGACAATGGGGGCATATCGCTGGGATATGCCCCCATTGTCTTATAGGTGCAGGTCTCCCTGGTGGGACCCGCACCTATATCAAGAACGGAGCGGGGAGCACTGCGCCTGGAGGACCCCGGGCTCCCCGCTGCTTCCATAGAAATGAATGACAGCACACCGCTCATGTGCAGTGCTCCCTCCTTCGCTTCTGGGGCTCCATTCTCGAAATAGGTGAGGGTCCCAGCGGTGGGACCTGCACATATAAGACAATGGGAGCATATCCTAGCGATATGCCTCCATTGTCCAAGATGGGAATAACCCTTTGTCTTTTCCAGTCTCTAGCTGCCATAGATTTGAGATTCTGACACACAGAGGGCCAGGGTTGAGCCTAATTTAAAAATGGATACACTGTCCCTTTTTAACAAACGTTTTTTTCCCTGATGCCTTTCTGAGAAACGGACATTAAGGGTGCATTCACATGACCGTAGTTTTGGGTCCGCATCCCCAGACCCATTCATTTCAATGGAGCCGCAAAAGATGTGGACGGCACACAATGTGCTGTCCACATCCGTAGGTCCGATCCGCGGCCCCGCAAAAAAGATAGAGCATGTCCTATTCTTGTCCGCAATTGCGGACAAGAATAGGCAGTTCTATCATAGGGCCGGCTACATTCACACAGCCGGTATCCGTGTTTTGCGGGTCCGCAATTTGCGGACCGCAAAACACATACGGTTGTGTGAATGTAGCCTAAATACGAACACATTCAATAGTATAGGGGCAGTCTGTCAGTGAAAAACGAACAGGATAGAACATGTTCTATATTTTGACGTCCGTTAGTCGCTGGCCGTCAAAAAAGCTCCCGCGTGATTAATTCCATAGACTACCATTGGTCTTAAAATGGACGTTTGATGGCCATTAAAAACATGTCGTGTGCATGTAGCCTTAATGGGCATCTGCCTCTCAATAAATTAAACGCATCTCACGTACACAAATACAAGGTAGCGGAAGTGAAAACTATCTGACATTTCTACTATAAAACATAGATATCGGTCACATGACCTCACGGATGCTGTCGACGTACCTGCGAGACAAGCTGTGTAATTCACAGTCCTGCTCCTGTTGCAACTGCCCTCATCAGATTTAGTTTCCGATCCTAGCAGTTTAACCACCTAGATGCCACAGCATCCAAGTGGTTAGACCGAGTGAGAGTTGGCCTCCCGCTATGTGATCTGGTAGTGGCTTTCGGTTGCTATGTCATACCCATGGCCCCCATATCTACAATGTAAATTAGCCTTTGAGGTTGGTGCCTTCCTGATCATAACCATGAAGTTAAAATTTTGGCTACCTGTAGCTGGCACTAGGGGGAGCTCACTGAAGATGGCTTTATACAGTTCATATTGAATTGGTTTTATATAGCTCACATTGAACATTTGTATTGGATCCTCCGTTGACTGTTCTGTCAAAACGACTCAAATGTGAACCATACCTTAATAATCTTCAGAAATCGTAAGTGTACACATCTTAGCAGTGGCGGCAGGCGGACAGAATTTTATCATTTTAAAGCTATGTACACTTTGAAACAATATATAAAAAAAAAAAAAAAAAAAAAGCTTTCAAAAGTATCCAAACAAAAAAGAAAAAGAAAAAGTGTGATAAATATTCTTGTTGAAAGATCCTCTGTCAGTATAATCAATCCTATTAAACCAGACATACAGCCCGGTAGGGTTGATCATGCTGATTAAAATGATACCTTTCCTTTGGCTGTATATCTGTGGGTTTTTTTCCATATGCAAATTAGCATGTTCGAGCAACGGGGGCTAGACTGAGTCCTTGGAGCACCGCTTTCCACTGTGCTCTGCTCACTCCCCTCCCCCTTCCACTTGATTGACAGAGCTTGACATCAAGCATAGTGAGGGCAATCGCGCTTCTTATATCTGTGACACTTGGCTCTGGCTCAATCCCTGCCTTTACACTGAGAAACAGATCTTGAACTACAGTAGATATGGGGAGTATTATGTATAGGTATCAGGAAAGAAGTTGCATTCATCCTAGAGCTGTGTCGCAGCATGATATCATATACACTACCTACAGCCTAGCAAGTACAGCATTACATGCATCAGGCCATTTTGCCATGCACATAAGATTTTAATTTCTATCGACTTTTATTATGGGTTAAATGAGGGAGAAAAAATTAACTGAAAAAAAAAATTACAAGTGTCTTCTGGGATGGCAGAACACTTACCTCCAGGCTATAAAACTACCATGTTGAGAATATAGGTTTTCTATGTTTAGAAAGCTAATACATATTACTGTTTTTTTGGCATTTATTTATTGTGCCTGTGAAGAAACCAGTAATATACATTGGCTTTCTAAGTATAAAAAAAACATTATTCTCGACATGGTAGGGCTATAGCCTGGAGGTTAGTGTTTGGCCTTCCATACAGCGATTATAGACTGCAATCACTGTATAGGCTGATCCTGCAGTCATGCAGTCAGCCCCCTCTTCAACAACCTACGTGTTTATTCCCGGTGGTTCTTATAAATCGCCCACAGAAGTCCCAATACAAAGTTGGAGAAGGAACAAGATTGCATTAACCAGTTGTCCTCTTCTTTCTAGGAAACAGCAGAAATCCCAAGGAGGGAATAAGCCGCAACAACAAACACAACACAATGAGCACCAACCTGCCCCTGCCAAACACAACGCCAGGGAGCATCAGAAACCGTACCAAGGATGCCAAACACCACATTCATCAGGCAAGCAGGGTCACCACGGCTACAGCCAAAACCGCCGATGGCACCATAACCAGAAGCATTCGCCAAGTGAAAAAGACCCACAGAGACATGCCAAAGACACGGAGAGCCTGAAGATTGAGGACGCTTCAGTTTGCACAGTCCATATCCCCCTCGAAATTCACCGCAGCACAGAGACTACCGAGAGACAATCCCAGCAGACCAGCAGCAATGAGTCTGAAGCCAAACGTAAAGACAGTATTCAGAGCAGAGACCAAGAGAGGCCGAAGATAAACCTTCTCCAGTCCTCCAAAGACCGCCTGCGAAGAAGGCTCAAAGAGAAGGTAAGAGCTGCCCATCCAAACTTTTCCAGAGCTGCATTCAGAATCAGTTCAGTCTGCATGGCCTATATAAATACAAAAATGTACACTCAATGTACCCATACCCCGCCACTGCCATTGCAAGGTCCAGTGCCACGCCGCTCTCTACTTGCTCAGTCAAGGATGATGTCCCGACACAAGGGCATGACCACCTGCCGAAGGTGACTGGCACTAGTGGTCACATGTCCCTGTGTCTGGACATCATGGTTGCCTCAGGAAGCAGAGAATGGCATCAGTGTGGACCTCAGAACAGGAGCAGCAGATGATGTCAATGTTGTACTAATTTATGCCACTGTAAAGGCAACCCCTTTAAGAGCAGTCATTATAGATGAGAATACAGACCTATTGTTAGGTCTCAGGGTCTGTGTTTTCCTGATGAAGGCCACGTACTTGTGCAGAAAACATCCTGTGATGTAAACATGGAAAGGAGAAAAACACATTCTGTCATGTTAATTCTCCACATTTTTTACCTTGAGAATATTCTTTTGATGCCTCCACCAGCGCACCTTAAGAGGCCATGCAGGAAAATTTCTACAGGTCCCGATCCAGGACGCCTGGAAACAGAGGAAACAAAACTAGCCACAGTCTTAGACCTCCAGCAGAGGGCAGCACTGACCACACACAGACCCTGAATCGGTCACCTCAGTGATGTTGTGGAGTCCTCACTGGCTTCCCTGCCTCCAATTGCTTCCGATTGACAGCTTTCTCCCCATACCCAGTCTAAGAAGAAAGTTGTCATTCCACTGCAGAAGGACAGAGGGAATGAATCACAAACACAAGGACTGTAGCATTCATGTCCCGCTGAGATGTTAAGAAAACAAATGGACAAGACAAGGTGTGTGGCCCTGCGTTTGACTTGTTCAAATTAGTTCACTAGTTTATGCTGCCTTTAGATAGGGAAAGGGTTTGTCCCATCCAGGACATTTATGGCATATTGCTAGGTTATGCCATAAATGTGAGATTGGTGTGAGCCCCACCTCTGGGACCCACTCCTGTCTCCAGAACGGGGCCCAAAATGAACGGAGAGCAAGCCACAGATGCGCAGCCATCCCTCCACCACTACTGGACTTCTAAAACTAGCCAAGCACACTTTTGGCTGTATTCAGAAGTGAATGGAGAGGACGGGACCTCAATAATAATAATGTAATAGTAGCAGATCCCACAGGTGGGATCCACCATTGTCTGACAATTAAGACGATATGTCTCCGTTGGAAATGCCCCTTTAACTGTCCGCTAATTGCAGCATGCTTCCTATACACAGTTGTAGGGAGAAAGCTGTCAATCACTGGTGAAGGGGGAGCAGCAGCTCGTGAACATTGAGGACTATAGTGTACGCGCACAGTGTTAAGGAGGAGATTTATCACCTCCCTTCGCCTCTTTTCTGGCGTCAAAAAATCACAAACCTTGTGTTTGCAACTTTTTAAACGCCAATTGCAACAAATTTTCAACAAATGTGGCGTTTCTGTGCCGCCCTCACCACTGTCTGAAAAGGAGGCAGGGCCAGCGGGTCCTCCACATTTATCCTCATTTGCACAAAGTTCCCGTAGTTTTCATTCTGGCGCACGGAGGGGGCACCTAATTTATGACGACACCCGCGCCTCTTTATAAATCAGTCACATCCTCTAGCACTGCACGAAATAAATCTGACCCTAAGGCCTCATGCACTCAACCGTAGATTTAGTCTGCATCCGATCCACGTTTTTTGCAGATTAGATGCGGACAGCACACTAGTCCGTGAGTCCTTTCTGCGCCCCCTCCCCCCCCCCCCCCCCAAAAAAAAAAAAAAAAAAATAGAACATTTTATTGTTGCCCGTTTTGGAGACAAGAATAGGATCTAGACAGGGGGGATTGGAGTTGAGGCAGCATGCTCACAGCCGGATCCATGTGTTGCGGGTCCACGAAACCGCAAAACACTTACGACCGTGTGTATGAGGACTAAGACTACATTTTCTGCTCCCACTGCAGCTGATAAAGGGCAGTTTTGTGAAAACTACAGCAAGCCGTCTAGTAAGTCATACATCTGTGGAATCAGGGCTTCTGTCACTATCTTTGACCCCCTAACTGTTTTGCCTGAGTCCAGCTTGGGCAGTGTGAAAGGTACACTAACTAACTGGAGGGGGGAGGGCTGCTTTAGATGCTGATATCTCCTGAGTGGTAGCAGCTAGAAACATGCAATTGGTCTTGTCTGAAAGCTGACAGCCCAGGCTTTCATACAAGACAGCTTTCTAATCCCTGTTAGAAATCAAGTTGGGAATAATCACGGGTAAAACCTGTTTTTACTTTCACTTTCAGCTGCATTCACAGCATCCAGAATTCTAACAGTGATATCTTCCTCTGTCCGGAACATATTGCTGTCATTCTGGTATTGTCCAAAAGCTTGGAATGTCAGCTTTCAAAAAAGACCAGTTGCATGTTTCTAGCTGCTACCATTCAGGAGGCGGCAGCATCTAAAGCAGCCCTCCCCCCTCCAGGTAGCTACTTTTCCCACTCCCGGAGCTGGACTCTGGCAAAACAGTTAGGGGGTTAAGGCTAAGGGTTAAGGTTAAGGATTGCCAGGAGGGAGCGCTTCTCTCCTGACAATCACTTGCTCAATTGGCCTGTGTAATACAGGCTTTACACTGCCGTCAGATTGGGCAGCATAAACCTAGTGACACATTCCCTTTAATCAATCTATAATCAAATGTTGTCCATTCACTGACATGAAGTAGAGATCTCAACTGGGTATATTAGAAAGTTTAGAGAGCTGATTAAACTTTCCTTTTATAGGACGACCCCTTTAAACCTTACGAGCCCATGTTTTATGGTCGCCTTTTCTGTGAAAATCTTTTACCCATTCTTCGCCGAGCTTATCTCAGACCATTTAATTTGCGCCGCGATCAGATAGCTCGTCAGGGCGGCGGAGGTGTGATTAATGGTTGTGTTACTCCCGTCATTTTCCAGGCCGCCTGCTACATCTGTAATTTTTTAATCCCATTTACGCTCTTCTGAAAAGCCGCCAGCAATTACCCATAATCCAATTTGGAAGTAGAAGAAGCCGCACATTAAGGTGCCAGATGCACTCCCTAAAACTATTAGATGTTTTAATTTTGTAGCCCTTGTTTTAATAAGCGCCATTGACCACGCAGATTAATTGTATTGAGCGAAAGGCAGGTCGAGGACAGAATCAAGGGTGGAGGGGGGGCAAGGATGTAGCAGGATTTAAAGGACCTTCATGAATGTAGATTGCGCACGGCGTGGTTAGAGAGAAATGGACCTGGTCATCTCCGTGAGTATCAATGGGCTATTCTCATCTTATGAAGTGTGACAGTATCAATGGGCTATTCTCATCTTATGAAGTGTGACAGTATCAATGGGCTATTCTCATCTTATGAAGTATGACAGTATCAATGGGCTATTCCCATACTATGAAGTATTACAGTATTAAAAGGCTATTCCAATACTATGAAGTATTACAGTATTAAAGGGCTATTCCCATACTATGAAGTATTACAGTATTAAAGGGCTATTCCCATCTTATATAGTATTACAGTATTATAGGGCTATTCCCATCTTATGAAGTATTACAGTATTATAGAACTATTCCAATACTATATAGTATTACAGTATTAAAGGGCTATTCCCATACTATGTAGTATTACAGTATTTTAGGGCTGTTCCCATCTTATATAGTATTACAGTATTATAGGGTTGTCCCCTTCTTATAAAGTATTACAGTATTATAAAGCTATTCCAATACTATATAGTATTACCGTATTAAAGGGCTATTCCCATATAATATAGTATTATAGTATTATAGGGGTATTCCCATATTATATAGTATTACAGTATTATAGGGCTATTCCCATCTTATGAAGTATTACAGTATTATAGTATTACAGTATTATAGAACTATTCCAATACTATATAGTATTACAGTATTAAAGGGCTATTCCCATACTATGTAGTATTACAGTATTTTAGGGCTGTTCCCATCTTATATAGTATTACAGTATTATAGAGCTATTCCAATACTATATAGTATTACAGTATTATAGGGTTGTCCCCATATTATAAAGTAATACCGTATTAAAGGGCTATTCCCATATAATATAGTATTACAGTATTATAGGGGTATTCCCATATTATATAGTATTACAGTATTATAGGGCTATTCCCATCTTGTATAGTATTATAGGGCTATTCCCATCTTATAAAGTATTACAGTATTATAGGGCTATTCCCATCTTATAAAGTATTACAGTATTATAGGGCTATTCCCATCTTATAAAGTATTACAGTATTATAGGGCTATTCCCATACCTTGTAGTATTACAGTATTATAGGGCTATTCCCATACTATGTAGTATTAGTGTTATAGTGCTGTCCCCATCTTATAAAGGGATAGCACGTTGCTAGGACATGCCATCCCTTTATGATCAGTGGGTGGTCCACCCTCTGGGATCCCCACCGATCCGGAGAATGAAGGGGCCAGAGCCCCCACATGATGACATTTCAGGTTACCCCTTTTAAAAGTCTACGGGGGGAGGTGAAAACCACTTTGGGTGCCAATTTTCTTATTTTATACCACTAAGGCTAGATTCACACGACCGTATAAATGGGTCCGCATCCGTTCCGCAATTTTGCGGATCGGGGTGGACCCACTCATTCCAATGAACACATCCGCATCCGTAGTTCCATTAGGCGGCCCCACAAAAAATATAGAGCATGTCCTATTCTTGTCTGCAATCGCAAGATAAGAAGAGGCGTTTTCTATACAGCGCCGGCCCTGGGCGTTCTGAAGAATTCAGAATTTTGGGGATCCGAAATTTGGGGACCGCAAAACACGGCACGGTCGTGTGAATGTACCCTTATACTGTATACATAAATTGACAATAGGATGGACTTGAATGTTAATGGAAACACAAACAGCCTGTTGATTTCAATGAAAACTGTGCGATGCTTTATTTCTCCTGTGGGGGCGCTGCAGGGGAATTGAACACTTGCTGCCAGGTCAGGTCAGTTCACTGATCAGCATGTTGGTGAAAGATCCCTTAGAGGTTTAGTTCAAAATACAAAAGTTTTGAAGAGGATTAATAAAGGGAGAAGGGGAGAGGGTATTCGCCTTTATGTGATCGCTGATTCACAACAGGGCCATGGGGTAGTCTACATTTTGGACAGGGTAGGAGTATAGATTGCTTTTTGCTTTAGCTGGGAGGCAGCTTGCTAAAACAGAGACCCACCACCGACCCACTGATCTGTCTATAGTAATAACCAGACAAGCTGAGAGCTACCCTTTTCACCCCTTCCTCCAGTGCTAGGGTATGTTAAAAAAAAAAAAAGACATAGGTTCCTTTTTTTTTGGCTGGGAGGTAGCTTGCTGCTAAAGAGACCCCTCCTGTTCTGTCTGCAGTAATGACCAGATGAGCTACGTCCTAACCTCGTAGGTTGCTTTTCGTTTGGCTTGGAGGCAGCTTGCTGGAAAAGAGACCACCCCTACTTGCTGTTTAAAGTAATGACAAGACAAGCTGAATGCTACCCTCTTCACTCCGTCCCATTAAAAAAAAAAAAAAGCTTAGGTTGCCCTTTTCTCTGGCTGGGAGGCAGCTTGCTGCTAAGGAGACCCCCCCCATCCTCCACTGACCTGTCTACAGTAATGCCCAGACAATCTACGTCCTAACCTCATCACCCCTCTCCTCTTAGTGCAAGTAGAGGGGCTTAGGTTGCTTTTTCTATGGCTGGGAGGCAGCTTGCTGCAACAGAGACCACCCCTACTTGCTGTTTAAAGTAATGACAATACAAGCTGAATGCTACCCTCTTCACCCCCTGTCTCCCATTTTTCTTTGGCTGGGAGGCAGCTTGCTGCTAGGGAGACCCCTCCCCCCTATCCTCTTCTGCCCTGTCTACAGTAATGACCAGACAAGCTAGGTTCTACCCTCTTCACCCCTCTCCTCCTTGTGCTAGTGCAAGTAAAAGGGCTTAGGTTGCTTTTTGTATGGCTGGGAGGCAGCTTGCTGCAAAGGAGACGACTCTCTACTTGCTGTTTAAAGTAATTACAAGTCAAGGAGAGTGCTGCCCTTTTCACCCCCTTCCTCATAGGTTGCTTTTTCTTTGGGTGGGAGGGAGCTTGCTGCATTAGAAACCTTCCCCCACTGCTCCGCCTATAGCAGGCATTCTCAACCTGCGGCCCTCCAGCTATTGCAAAACTTCCAACTGGTCTTGTTTGAATGCTGACAGTCCAGGCTTTCATACAAGACCAAACTGACAGCTAAAGTCCAAGCAACAGAGGAGAAATCACTGTTAGAAATCAAGTCGGGAATAATCCAGGGTAAAACCTGTTTTTACTTTCACTTTCAGCTACATTCACAGCATCTCGATTTCTATCAGTGATATCTTTCTCTATCCTGAACATATTGCTGTCATTTTGGTAATGTCTGAAATCTTGGAATGTCTGCTGTTGCATGTTCAGGAGGTAGCAGCATCTAAAGCAGCCCTCCCCCTCCAGGTAGCTACTTTTCCCACTTCCGGAGTTCCACTCTGGCAAAACAGTTAGGGGGTTAATTCAATGTCATAGTACTGGAAATGTGGCACTCATTTATCTTGTTCTGTCACCGGTAGGAGGAATACGCGGTGGAGTCCACCAATCCTCAAAGGACCAAAATGGACAAACTTATAGAAATATTGAACAGTATGCGAAACAACAGCAGCGATGTGGACTGCAAGCTCACCACGTTCATGGAGGAAGCCCAGAACTCTGCCAACTCCGAGGAGATGTTAGAGGAGATTGTAAAGACTATTTATCAGAAAGCCGTGACGGACAGAAGCTTTGCGCATACCGCCGCTAAACTCTGTGACAAGATGGCTCTGTTCATGGTGGAAGGGACCAAATTCCGGAGCCTTCTACTCAACATGCTGCAGGTAGGTCTTCAAGGGAGATGTCTACGTTTAAAGGATTGTATGAAAAATTACATGTGATGTCCATGAGGTTATTAGGTGAGTAAAGTTATAGGTGTACACCGTGACTCCGTCAGCAGAATAGTGAGTGCAGCTCTGAAGTATAATACAGGATGTAACTCAGGATCAGTACAGGATATGTAATGTATGTACACAGTGAGTGCAGCTCTGAAGTATAATACAGGATGTAACTCAGGATCAGTACAGGATAAGTAATGTGTGTACACAGTGACTCCACCAGCAGAATAGTGAGTGCAGCTCTGAAGTACATGATAAGTAATGTATGTGGACAGTGATCGACCAGCAGAATAGTGAGTGCAGCTCTGGAGTATAATACAGGATGTAACTCAGGATCAGTACAGGATAAGTAATGTAATGTGTGTACACAGTGACTCCACCAGCAGAATAGTGAGTGCAGCTCTGAAGTACAGGATAAGTAATGTATGTGGACAGTGATCGACCAGCAGAATAGTGAGTGCAGCTCTGGAGTATAATACAGGATGTAACTCAGGATCAGTACAGGATAAGTAATGTAATGTATGTACACAGTGACTGCAGCAGCAGAATAGTGAGTGCAGCTCTGGAGTATAATACAGGATGTAACTCAGGATCAGTACAGGATAAGTAATGTAATGTATGTACACAGTGACTGCAGCAGCAGAATAGTGAGTGCAGCTCTGGAGTATAATACAGGATGTAACTCAGGATCAGTACAGGATAAGTAATGTAATGTACGTACACAGTGACTCCACCAGCAGAAATAGTGAGTGCAGCTCTGAAGTATAATACAGGATGTAACTCAGGATCAGTACAGGATAAGTAATGTAATGTATGTACACGGTGACTCCACCAGCAGAATAGTGAGTGCAGCTCTAGAGTAGAGATACGGGATGTAACTCAGGATCAGTACAGGATAAGTAATGTATGTACACAGTGACTCCACCAGCAGAATAGTGAGTGCAGCTCTGAAGTATAATACAGGATGTAACTCAGGATCAGTACAGGATAAGTAATGTAATGTATGTACACGGTGACTCCACCAGCAGAATAGTGAGTGCAGCTCTAGAGTAGAGAATACGGGATGTAACTCAGGATCAGTACAGGATAAGTAATGTATGTACACAGTGACTCCACCAGCAGAATAGTGAGTGCAGCTCTGGAGTATAATACAGGATGTAACTCAGGATCAGTACAGGATAAGTAATGTAATGTATGTACACAGTGACTTCATCAGCAGAATAGTGAGTGCAGCTCTGGAGTATAATACAGGATGTAACTCAGGATCAGTACAGGATAAGTAATGTATGTACACTGTGACTCCACCAGCAGAATAGTGAGTGCAGCTCTGGAGTATAATACAGGATGTCACTCAGGATCAGTTCAGGATAAGTTATGTATGTACACAGTGACTGCAGCAGCAGAATAGTAAGTGCAGCTCTGGAGTATAATACAGAATGTAACTCAGGATCAGTACAGGATAAGTAATGTATGTGCACAGTGACTGCAGCAGCAGAATAGTGAGTGCAGCTCTGGAGTATAATACAGGATGTAACTCAGGATCAGTACAGGATAAGTAATGTAATGTATGTACACAGTGACTTCATCAGCAGAATAGTGAGTGCAGCTCTGGAGTATAATACAGGATGTAACTCAGGATCAGTACAGGATAAGTAATGTATGTACACTGTGACTCCACCAGCAGAATAGTGAGTGCAGCTCTGGAGTATAATACAGGATGTCACTCAGGATCAGTTCAGGATAAGTTATGTATGTACACAGTGACTGCAGCAGCAGAATAGTGAGTGCAGCTCTGGAGTATAATACAGAATGTAACTCAGGATCAGTACAGGATAAGTAATGTATGTACAAAGTGACTCCACCAGCAGAATAGTGAGTGCAGCTCTGGAGTATAATACAGGATGTAACTCAGGATCAGTACAGGATAAGTAATGTATGTACACAGTGACTGCACCAGCAGAATAGTGAGTGCAGCTCTGGAGTATAATACAGGATATAACTCAGGATCAGTACAGGATAAGTAATGTAATGTATGTACACAGTGAATGCACCAGCAGAATAGTGAGTGCAGCTCTGGAGTATAATACAGGATATAACTCAGGATCAGTACAGGATAAGTAATGTAATGTATGTACACAGTGAATGCACCAGCAGAATAGTGAGTGCAGCTCTGGAGTATAATACAGGATTGGCAAAATATACATGATATCATGTATTTACAAAGTGACTCAACTTTGTATGTCGATTATTTTATCTGTGGCTAAATTGATTGCACAAATTGATTCTACAATTTGGAAATTTACCTTGGTTTTTTTCAAACCATTCTGATTCTACTGAATTTAAATTTTGGGTGAGTCAGTTTGGGAGAACTGAGGAGACTTTTCCAGGCAGTGACGGCACTTTCAATTCAGGTAGAATTTATATGGATCCAAATCGAATCACATGGGTGATCCATCAGAAATCGGACCCGAAACAAAATAGAGAAATTCACTATTTTTGACCGATCAGATGATAAGATGGTCTTGGAAGGTCCTGCTGCTGGGACATCAAATGGTTATCTGTTATTATCAAGGGGGCAATTTGCTAAAATGTCCTTAATTTCGGGGCTTGCATACCTTCGGGTGTTCTTCATTTGTTTTGTGATTTAGTAAAAAGAGCGGGAGGAGGTCTCAATAGAAGGTCTCCTTCTCCTCTTTTGACCTTCCAGTGTTTGATTAGGCTATTGTGGACAGCCCCTTTAAGGATGCTCCAGTCTGCTGTAAGGTCCCAGGCAAATGTCATTTCACATTGTGCACTGAGCAAATAAAGAAACCACGTAAACGCTCGCACTTGACCCATTACTGACAATCACAAAAGGGGACTGACGACAGGAGGGACGGCAGCAAAGCCATTTAAATGGAAATAGCAGCCGCTAGTCTCGCTGAACGAGTCCACAATTCCCTCATAAATAACGCTCTCCGCCGACAGACGTGCTCTGAGGCTTTCAGCACCCTTTTTTTTTTCAATTCTAAGCCGTGCGCTGGCTCCTACATCAATCGTTTCTAGGTCTGCAGCCCACGCACACGCGTGGGAGGAATACGTGGTGACGGTCGTCTGCTGGGGAGTTATGATAAAATGTGTCACATGACGGCGCTCGCTGTCATTCAGCATGAACGTGTGTAGGATGACAGATCGCTGCCACATTTAGACGTGCGCCGGCGGTGTCACATTTATATCAAAAGCTAAAAGGGTGTCATTAGTCATATCAGGGTCCAAAGGCGACGACATACATGACGGCTGCAATGTCTTCCTCGCCTGTCGACCTCTGTGGCCTTCGTCGCTGTGGTTTACTGTGTAAGTCCAAAAAGTTCTGTAACTTCCTTATAGTTTATGTTTGTTCTGAACCAGGGACGCTCAACCTGTGGCTCTCCAGCTCTTGTAAAACTACAACTCCCACCATGCCCTGCTGTAGGCTGATAGCCGTAGGTTGTCTGGGCATGCTGGGAGTTGTAGTTTTGCAACAGCTAGAGGGCCGCAGTTTGGGCATCCCTGTTCTAAACCATTTAAAGGGGAGCTGACAGCCGGGAACATTGTAATTTAAAATACTCAACTGCGCAAAAACCCCGACATTCCAGCGCAGCTGCTGCTGTGTCCCTGATGGTCTTTGTTTCCGATGCTGCAGCCTGACTACTTCACATGACTGCTGCAGCCAATTTCTGGCCACAGCAGTCAGGTGGGGTTGTTGGGTGCGTTATCCATGCAGCAATCACGTACCCATCTACCACACATGACCAATAAGGCCAGGGGTTGGCTGTAGCAGTTACATGGAGTACTCAAGCCCGTCATAACTGCAGGACTGGACACCAACAACAGCCGCATTGGAATGGCAACGGTTTGAGAAGGTGACCATATATATAACGTTCCCATTTTTTGGGGCTTGCAAACCCCCTTTAATTCATTTGCAGATGATGCAGACGTGTCTTTTGGCAAAGATAAGGGCTAATAAGGGCTCATGCAGACGGCCAATTCCCGGCCATTCCATTCATTGGTGACCGCAATTTGCAGTCCCCAATGCACGGGCAACATCCGCGTGGTTTCCACAGACTGATACAGACCCATTCAACTTGAATGGCTACGTGATCCGTCCACACTGCAAAAATAGGAGGCACGTAGAGAAACTGTGCCTCCATTCCGCACCACACCTTCCGGATTGCAGGCCCATTCAAGTGAATGGGGTCCACATCCGTGATGCGGTGCACAAACAGCCCAGGCCCATTTATTGTGGACCCGCAATACGGGTCCAGACAGGGAACGGCCATCTACATGAGCCCTAAAGCTAATTTTACACAAGTGAGTTTCCCATCTGGATGCGTTCTGTTCACAGCATGTTCTATATTGTCTGTTTTTTACGCAGCCTGGATCCCATAGAAATCAATAGGTCTGCGTGAAAAACTATAGACATCCGGATGCAATGTTTTTCACTGATGGTTGCTAGGAGATGTGTGTTGTTCTTCAGTTTCTCTTCATTCTCATGTAAAACAGATGCAGTCCTGATAGAAAAAACTGACACACTGAACTCAGTCGTTGACAAAACTGATTCAACTTGTATGCAAACCATCAGTTTTTCACTGAACAGATCCTGACTCATTTTGTAAAAGAGGCCTGAAGGTATACACACTGTGCGTAATCTTTGTGGATTTGTGTGTGATGCATTACCAACTATCAAAATCTCATGCACAGTAGCGTAAAAAAAGAAAGAAAAGTTGTTCAGTGTTATTAACCTGATAAATCACTGATAAATTCTACATAGAAAATAATTTGCTTGTAAGTGTAGTAGAGTAATAGAAAAAAACAGACCCAACAATCAGGAAATGCATCCCGCTCAGTCTGAGTTAGAGATGAGCGAGCATGCTCGGGAGCAATTTTCGAGTAGTAGCGTACGCATCTTCTAATCTGCACGCATCTTGGAATTTGTACGCATTAGCGTACAAATTTATAATATGCGTACGCATTAGTGTACAGATTAGAAGATGCGTATGCATTAGCGTACAGATTATAAAATGCGTAAGCTTCTGCTCGAAAATTACTCCCGAGCATGCTCGCTCATCTCTAATTACCAACTATCAAAATCTCATGCACAGTAAAGTAAAAAAAAAAAAATAACTGATAAATTCTACATAGAAAATAATTTCCTTGTAAGTGTAGTACAGTAATAGATAGCAGTGAGGAATTAAAGGGGTTGTCTGAGTTATGGAAAAAAAATATATAGTACTGTAAATCTGGGCAGCAATATATAACTAAGTTAATCAAGTTTTAGGCAAAACAAAATCTATATTTCCTCATTTCCTTGGTTCTCTTCTGGCCTTTGTTTCCCTGCAGTAATAACAATCTCTGCCCCTGCCCCCCACTCTGCAAAGGGAGTGAATACAAGTGCTGCCCTGAGTGACATGTCTGCTGGGATACTCAGCATGTTGTATGTGTAGAACTACAAGTCCCAGCTGTACAATGACATTACTGATGCACTACCTTTCTTGTGCAATACTCTTCAGATCTCCTCCAGTGTCAGTTTTGTGTCTGGATGAGGAGGGCAGATCCCGTGTCTCTTCATTGCCTGTAGCTACTGTTGTAAAGCCTTGAGCCCTGTGTATGTTCTGGCTGAAGGGGTTAATGTTTTATCTGAAAGAATACAGGGAGAGAGCAGGAGCCAGCAGAGCAGGGGGCGTGTCCAGCACAGTGACGTCTCATGTACAGGCTCTTATCTGCTTGTGCATGAATATGAGATGAGCAGGCAGAAAAGCTGACATCACAGGTCATGTGACCCTGAGTGAAATCTGAGAAACCAGCAAGTTTAAAAGCTCAAAGTGCTGGAAAAGCTGTTATATTTGATTAGTTAGAAACATACAATTAACAAAAAAAAATAACTCGGACAACCCCTTTAAATTGGTGTACTCATTCATTCTGTGGAATAAGGTAGTATGGCGTCAAATGTTGGGCTTATTGGTTATAGTGCATTTTCTTCTGAAATACTGGCAAATGGGTTGTTCCATACATTGTTCTGATGAAGAAGATGCTTTAATTATAACGTTAACTGGAGAAGGCAAACATATAGAGGATTGCAGCAAATTCTAGGCTCAGGTAAAATATGTTAAATGTCTTGAAGTGGCAACCAAAACCTGAAAGGACGTGGAAGGAAATGGGAACTACTGTTTGAATGGACCGTAAAATAGCCAAAATGGCAAAGGCTTAGCCAATGATGACCTCCGGAAAGATCAAAGGAGACCTGAAGTTACCAGTCAGACGATGAAGTTAAGCCAAGTTACCAGCAAAGTCCTGGTGTTGAAGAGAAGACATGTCATGAATAGGTCAAAATTTTCCAAGGGTCACATTGACTGGCACAAAAATTCTTCTTTTGGGGTCTAGTGGCCACAGACAGTATATCAGATGAACCCCGGGCACTGAGTTCGCGCCTCAGTATCCTGTGAAGACAGCAAAGCATGGTTGTCCATAAATCATATTAGTGTCTAATATCATGGTGCTGGGCCTGTTTATCGCATACGAGGGATCAGTCTGACCTATGCCAAAAAAATAAATGATGTCCGCATCCGTACTTCTGTTCCGTGTCCCTGCAAAAACGACAGAACATGTCCTATTCTTGTCCGCAATTGCAGACAAGAATAGGCATTTCTATCATAGGGCTGCCCGTTCCATTCCGCTAAATGCGTAACGCGCACGACCAGTAAACTGCAAAAACGGATACAGTCGTCTGAGCCCTTAAAGAAGAACTCCCGCAAAAATATTTATTCTCTGACCTGTTAGAAAGGTGCATGATATAATCTGTAGTGAATGTCATTTTCTTATCAGAGGCTGAAATTGAGAGTTTCCACTCTCTTCTTATTGTAGCTGGGTCATGTGACCAACTCCCTGACCTCCAACTGACCCAGGACAGGAAGCCAGTCACTGCTCTATTCATTCCTATGAGACTGAAAGTGAGGCTCCCATAGGAATACATAGAGAATTAGACTTCCTGTCCACACATAAGTCTGTGTGAGTTGGTGGGTCTAATTCCTAGTCACATGACACAGATAAGAAACTTCAGGATGATATAACTCAAAAATTCAGACACTGGTAGTAAGAAAATGTAAACAATTCACTACAGATTACATCATGTACATTTCTAGCAGGACATGGAATAAAATTTTTTGCGGGAGTTCTTCTTTAATAAGAGATGCTTACCTGTACGCCACTTCATTGGTTATATTATTCTTAAAGGAACTACACTGCCTTTTCATTTGGAAGAAAGAAAAGTGAAATAATAAGGTGTCACAGCCCCTCCCACTGTTACATCATTGAACCCTCATTTTAAGGAATCTTTCAGGCAAAACTGCTACTGTCTTGTGTTGTGCCGATTCTGAGGGGGTGGGGCAGGGCTGAAACGATTACTGTTTGCATCGAGGATTCGCTTGGGTCATGTGACCACGGAGCGTGAATGAAGCGCTTGCTATTACTCACCACTCCGTGGTGTCCCGCACAGCACTGCACAGGACATAGTGCACTGGTACTGGGGGCAGCTGATGGCACTTGGGGGGGGGAGCTGATGGCACGGGGGTGCTGAAGAGTTTTCATAAAGAAAAACATTCTTTTAATTAGTTTTTTGTTTTTAGAGTACTCAATTAAAGGGGTTGTCCGGGTTCAGAGCTGAACCGGGACATACCTTTCAATTCACCCAGGCAGCCCGCCTGAACAGGGCATCGGAGCATCCTATGCTCCGATGCCCTCCTTTGCCCTGCGCTAATTAGCGCAGGGCAAAGGAATTTAGCCCGGTTCCGGTGACATACCGGGCTCTGCCAGGCGGAGGCTTCCGCCCGGCAGTGAGCCCGGTGGCATCATCGGCGCTGATTGTCAGGCTTTAGCGCTGCCCTAGCCATTCAAACAGCTAGGGCAGCGCTAAAGCCGGCCGATTACGGCCGGTGACGTCACCGAACTCACTGCCGGGCGGAAGCCTCCCGCCGGCAGTGAATGTTTACAAACAAAAGAGCCCTTGCCCTGCACGATCCAGCGCAGGGCAAGGGAGGGCATTGGAGCATGAGATGCTCCGATGCCCTGTTCAGGAGGGCTGCCGGAGTGAGAACCTGGGTATGTCCGGGTTCAGCTCTGAACCCGGACAACCCCTTTAATGGTTGGATTAATCTGTAGAATACTCGATTACAAAAATAGTCGATAGCGGCAGCCATAGGGTGGTGCATGGCACCAAAAAGCATGTCTGTGTGTCATGCTCCGCCTCCTCAGGACCTGCACAACGCACAAGACCCAGTATCAGTTTTGCCAGTGTCTACAGGCAACTTTCTTCTCTCGTGAACACATGCATACTCAGACGAACCGAGCGTGCATGTGGGCATCTGGGGATATAGCTACCAGGTAAGTGACAGCTGTTGAAAGTGCTGTCATACAAGTCTTCACAGTAAAACAAAAAAAAATTTTCCCAAATTTTGCAAAAGTTTAAAAAAAAAAAAACACATATGAAGCGTCAGGTTTGAATACTTTTGCAAGGCACTGTAAATGGCAGTACTAAAGTATCTGGCTCAGAGAGCACATATATAGCGCGTCTTATGGTCTGGAGAGTTTTCGATAGAGACACTGTACCGCATGCCTTTTGAAGGGTGCCCCCTTTTTCAGCCTTGTACCCCACTTTCATTTGATTTGGCGTATATTTAATTTCCAGCAGCCAGGAAGTGGTTAACTGCGAGCGAGGAGAAATATTTGAAGTGCAGCCGTCTCTGGCCGTGCGGTTCACATCCTGGATCGCCTCCTAATTCTATATTCTGTGTGTACCAGTGGGGATGTGTGTTTATTGCTGCGGAGTCTCCTGAGGAATGTCATAGCTGGAGAGAGGAAATCCGCCCAGTGTGCCTGCGAGCCATCCAGCGCTCTGTGCTTACCGCCACCGGGAACCCCAGCACAGCGCGCCGTCCTTCTCCATGGCGTCTTCCCTGGGAGAATTGAGGCAAAGCCGAATGAATTATACATAATGAGCAAATGTGTGTATGCATAGTATATAGCACGCACGTAAACACCCTGAATAATTCATCCATAGCTAGACGGAGCCGGGCAGCAGGAACTGTGATGGACGGACGGAGGGATGGAAGAGGAATGGATGAAGATAGAAAGAGAGAAAAAGAGAGATCTTAGATATAGAGAGGTATTAGAGATGGAGATGGCTAGAGAGGTGGATAGAAGAGGGTTGGACACGTGGGAATGATAGATGTGAAATAGAGTGATGGATATGAGTGTGAGATGAAAGAGAAACATATATGAGAGACAGGGGAAAAAGATATTAAAGAGAGAGGAGGATGTGAGAGAGGGAGGTATGAGAAAGAGAGAGGAGAAAGATATGAAAGAGAGGAGAGAGAGATGAGAGATGAAATACAGAGAGATCTGAAAGAGAGATCCGAAATAGAGGGTGAGATCTGAGAGAGAGATCTGAAAGAGGGAGGAGAGAGAAAGATAAAATAGAGATCTGAAATAGAGAGAGAGATCTGAAATGGAGAGAGAGAGATCTGAAATGGAGAGAGAGAGATCTGAAATGGAGAGAGAGAGATCTGAAATGGAGAGAGAGAGAGATCTGAAATGGAGAGAGAGAGAGATCTGAAATGGAGAGAGAGATGAATGGAGGAGAGAGATCTGAAATGGAGAGAGAGAGAGAGATCTGAAATGGAGAGAGAGAGAGATCTGAAATGGAGAGAGAGAGAGATCTGAAATGGAGAGAGAGAGAGATCTGAAATGGAGAGAGAGAGAGATCTGAAATGGAGAGAGAGAGAGATCTGAAATGGAGAGAGAGAGATCTGAAATGGAGAGAGAGAGAGATCTGAAATGGAGAGAGAGAGAGATCTGAAATGGAGAGAGAGAGAGATCTGAAATGGAGAGAGAGAGAGATCTGAAATGGAGAGAGAGAGAGAGATCTGAAATGGAGAGAGAGAGAGAGATCTGAAATGGAGAGAGAGAGAGATCTGAAATGGAGAGAGAGAGAGAGATCTGAAATGGAGAGAGAGAGAGAGATCTGAAATGGAGAGAGAGAGAGATCTGAAATGGAGAGAGAGAGAGATCTGAAATGGAGAGAGAGAGAGAGAGAGATCTGAAAGAGAGAGAGAGAGATCTGAAAAAGAGAGAGAGAGCGAGATCTGAAAAAGAGAGAGAGAGCGAGATCTGAAAAAGAGAGAGAGAGCGAGATCTGAAAAGAGAGAGAGAGCGAGATCTGAAAAGAGAGAGAGAGCGAGATCTGAAAAAGAGAGAGAGAGCGAGATCTGAAAAAGAGAGAGAGAGCGAGATCTGAAAAAGAGAGAGAGAGCGAGATCTGAAAAAGAGAGAGAGAGCGAGATCTGAAAAAGAGAGAGAGAGCGAGATCTGAAAGAGAGAGAGCGAGATCTGAAAAAGAGAGAGAGAGCGAGATCTGAAAAAGAGAGAGAGAGCGAGATCTGAAAAAGAGAGAGAGAGCGAGATCTGAAAAAGAGAGAGCGAGATCTGAAAAAGAGAGAGCGAGATCTGAAAAAGAGAGAGAGAGCGAGATCTGAAAAAGAGAGAGAGAGCGAGATCTGAAAAAGAGAGAGAGAGCGAGATCTGAAAAAGAGAGAGATCCGAAATAGAGATCCGAAATAGAGGGTGAGATCTGAAAGAGAGAGGGCGAGATCTGAGAGAGAGATCTGAAATGGCTAGAGAGATCTGAAATGGAGAGAGAGATCTGAAAGAGAGAGGGAGATATCTGAAAGACAGAGCGATCTGAGCGAGATCTGAAAGAGAGAGCGAGAGATCTGAAAGAGAGAGCGAGAGATCTGAAAGAGAGAGCGAGAGAGATCTGAAAGAGAGAGCGAGAGAGATCTGAAAGAGAGAGCGAGAGAGATCTGAAAGAGAGAGCGAGAGAGATCTGAAAGAGAGAGCGAGAGAGATCTGAAAGAGAGAGCGAGAGAGATCTGAAAGAGAGAGCGAGAGAGGTCTGAAAGAGAGAGCGAGAGAGGTCTGAAAGAGAGAGCGAGAGAGGTCTGAAAGAGAGAGCGAGAGAGGTCTGAAAGAGAGAGCGAGAGAGGTCTGAAAGAGAGAGCGAGAGGTCTGAAAAAGAGAGCGAGAGAGGTCTGAAAAAGAGAGCGAGAGAGGTCTGAAAAAGAGAGCGAGAGAGGTCTGAAAAAGAGAGCGAGAGAGGTCTGAAAGAGAGAGGTCTGAAAGAGAGAGGAGATGAGATAGGAGAGAGAGAGAAATAGATGGATAAATAGTACATATTGTAGATAGATGTTCATTTCGCACTGTTTCCGCGTCACAGAGAGAGAGATCTGAAAGAGAGAGGGAGAGATCTGAAAGAGGGAGGAGAGAGAGATAAAATAGAGATACAATAGAGTGAGATCTGAAAGAGAGTGATCTAATAGAGAGAGATCTGAAAGAGAGGGAGAGATCTGAAAGAGGGAGGAGAGAGAGATAAAATAGAGATACAATAGAGTGAGATCTGAAAGAGAGTGATCTAATAGAGAGAGATCTGAAAGAGAGGGAGAGATCTGAAAGAGAGGGAGAGATCTGAAAGAGAGGGAGAGAGCGGTCTGAAAAAGAGAGAGAGCGATCTGAAAAAGAGAGCGCGATCTGAAAAAGAGAGCGCGATCTGAAAGAGAGATAGAAATAGATGGATGGATAAATAGTACATATTGTAGATAGATGTCCCCGCGTCACTTGTCTTCTCTCCTTGTGATGTCTGTAATCCCCTGTTCACACCATGTTGGGTTTTTATCCCCAGTTTATGCTCCAGGACATACCGCAGACACCTTCCAGTTCCTCCCTCACACTCACCATCTACTCCCCTTGCTGCTTTACTGCTCGCACTCTTACACTTTCCACTATATGTGTTGATATGACCTGACACACATTAGGCGTTTTTTGACTTGGGGGGGAGGGGACCTTCAAACAGCGCCTCATATCTTAGCTTCATAAACCCTCCTTAATGTGATATAAACAGGGATTTAACCTTTAAAGAGGACCTGTCATCTCTCTTTGTTTGTCTGTTTTAATAATTACTTGTATTCCCCTTAGAGCATATTTTGTACCGTTTGATGATTTCTCTATTATTCCTTCTGGAAATGTATAAATAAATTCACAAATGGATGCTACCATTCTCCTTGTCAGTAATGTGTGTCACAATCTGACGTTAGCAGCACTGATTGGACAGCGCCGGATTTTGTGAGGAAACACCTCATTGTCAAGACAAATGGTAGCACCCAGTTGTCAGTTTATTCATACTTTTCCAGGAGGAATAAAAGAGGAAGAGAAGCTCCAGAATGTAATGGTAATACAAGAGTTTACTAAAGCAGGCATATTAGGAAAGCAGACAGATCCTCTTTAAAGTTGAGGCAGAAGGAGTTGGTGACCGCCATGAGTTCTCTGGCGACTGATATTCAGTACGCAGTTGAACTTCAGGCCATAACTTTTTGACACTTAACACGTTTCTCCGCCATATTTACAGAAAAAATATTATGTTCCCTTTCACACACGTCCTCCACCCAAAGAAAATATTAAAAGCGAGAATCGTATTCTCAAAAATAAACATGAAGAAGTCAAAGAAAAAAAGAAATTGGGAGAGTGTCTCGAGCTCACAACTTAAGTCGCAGAAATCAGGAGATGTGACGTCCCGTAAATTTAAGGGGAATTAGCAATTTACTGTAAAGTAACCCCCATCCCCCCAAAAAAATAGAAAAAAAAACCAGGAAGCTATGTTCTCATAAAAATAATGTCAGATCCTTTCCAAGAGATTCCATAAACTGCAGCCATAGGCGCACAATGTCTTGTTGTCTGTTGGACTGGAGGCACCAGATTAGATACATGGCTGGGCATTAGATAGCTGGCTGGGCATTGGATAGCTGTCTGGCTGGGCATTGGATAGCTGTCTGGCTGGGCCTTGGATAGCTGTCTGGCTGGGCCTTGGATAGCTGTCTGGCTGGGCATTGGATAGCTGGCTGGCTGGGCCTTTGATACCTGGCTGGGCCTTTGATACCTGGCTGGGCCTTTGATACCTGGCTGGGCATTGGATAGCTGGCTGGGCATTGGATAGCTGGCTGGCTGGGCATTGGATAGCTGGCTGGCTGGGCATTGGATAGCTGGCTGGCTGGGCATTGCATACCTGGCTGGCTGGGCACTGGATACCTGGGATCCCCCCCCAAAAAATAGAAAAAAAAAACAGGAAGCTATGTTCTCATAAAAATGATGTCAGATCCTTTCCATAAACTGCAGCCATAGGCGCACAATGTCTTGTTGTCTGTTGGACTGGAGGCACCAGATTAGATAGCTGGCTGGGCATTGGATAGCTGGCTGGGCATTGGATAGCTGGCTGGGCATTGGATAGCTGGCTGGGCATTGGATAGCTGGCTGGGCATTGGATATCTGGCCGGGCCTTTGATAGCTGGCTGGGCCTTTGATAGCTGGCTGGGCCTTTGATAGCTGGCTGGGCATTGGATAGCTGGCTGGGCATTGGATAGCTGGCTGGGCATTGGATAGCTGGCTGGGCATTGGATAGCTGGCTGGGCATTGGATAGCTGTCTGGCTGGGCATTGGATGGCTGTCTGGCTGGGCATTGGATAGCTGCCTGGCTGGGCATTGGATAGCTGCCTGGCTGGGCATTGGATAGCTGCCTGGCTGGGCATTGGATAGCTGTCTGGCTGGGCATTGGATAGCTGGCTGGCTGGGCATTGGATAGCTGGCTGGCTGGGCATTGAATAGCTGGCTGGCTGGGCATTGGATAGCTGGCTGGCTGGGCATTGGATAGCTGGCTGGCTGTGCATTGAATAGCTGGCTGGCTGTGCATTGCATACCTGGCTGGCTGGGCATTGGATAGCTAGCTGGGCATTGGATGGCTGGCTGGGCATTGGATAGCTAGCTGGGCATTGGATAGCTGGCTGGGCATTGGATAGCTGGCTGGGCATTGGATAGCTGGCTGGGCATTGGATAGCTGGCTGGGCATTGGATAGCTGGCTGTCTGGCTGGGCATTGGATGGCTGTCTGGCTGGGCATTGGATAGCTGCCTGGCTGGGCATTGGATAGCTGCCTGGCTGGGCATTGGATAGCTGTCTGGCTGGGCATTGGATAGCTGTCTGGCTGGGCATTGGATAGCTGTCTGGCTGGGCATTGGATAGCTGGCTGGCTGGGCATTGGATAGCTGGCTGGCTGGGCATTGAATAGCTGGCTGGCTGGCTGGGCATTGGATAGCTGGCTGGCTGTGCATTGAATAGCTGGCTGGCTGTGCATTGCATACCTGGCTGGCTGGGCATTGGATAGCTGGCTGGCTGGGCATTGGATACCTGGCTGGCTGGGCATTGGATACCTGGCTGGCTGGGCATTGGATACCTGGCTGGCTGGGCATTGGATACCTGGCTGGGTATTGTATACCTGACTGGCTGGGCACTGGATAACTGGATGGGCATTGGATAGCTGGCTGGCTGGCTGGGCATTGGATAGCTGGCTGGCTGGGCATTGGATAGCTGGCTGGCTGGGCATTGGATAGCTGGCTGGGCATTGGATAGCTGGCTGGGTATTGTATACCTGGCTGGCTGGGCATTGGATACCTGGCTGGCTGGGCATTGGATAGCTGGCTGGGCATTGGATAGCTGGCTGGGCATTGGATAGCTGGCTGGGCATTGGATAGCTGGCTGGCTGGGCATTGGATAGCTGGCTGGCTGGGCATTGGATAGCTGGCTGGCTGGGCATTGGATAGCTGCCTGGCTGGGCATTGGATAGCTGACTGGCTGGGCATTGGATAGCTGGCTGGCTGAGAATTAGATACCCAGCTGGCTGGGCATTGGATAGCTGGCTGGCTGGGCATTGGATAGCTGGCTGGCTGGGCATTGGATAGCTGGCTGGCTGGGTATTGTATACCTGACTGGCTGGGCACTGGATAACTGGCTGGGTGTTGGATGAATAACTGGGTATTGTGTACATGGCTGGGTATTGCATAGGGGGCTGGATATTACTTAGGTGGCTGAAGATTGGATAACCTGCTGGAGACTGGATATAATTTGGGGGATGGGATAGGCAGCAGGATATTGGATAGATTCTGGGTATTTGATACATGCATGGGTAATGGACAGATGCTGGAAAGTTGAGGGTTGAGTATTATCTATAGAGATTGATAAATCGATATTAGAATGATGGATAAAGGCTACGGACATCCACACAGACATTTTTATTGATTAACATTTACTTTGGGCTAAAGAAATACATTTTTTGTAATAGCTTTGCTCTATATGTTTCACAGTGTACAGCAGCTGCAGAAAGCTGTTCTGTGATAAGTCTGTCAGAGTGTGATGACACATCCTTCAGCCCTTCTCTCACCTCTACTATATTTTCCAAAGTTGAACTTTGCTTTGATGAAAAAAATCAGCCGAGAAGATTTTTTAGGATAGCAGAGAGGAAAATATGCAAAGGCAGGTTAGAGTGCCACTAAAAAGGGCCTTTCTGTTTACGGGCATGTTTATTTGCTGTGGATTAGTATTTTACCATGCCACGGGTTCGACCACGGATCAGCCCCGTTCAGTGGGGCTTCTACGCATACAGGTACCCAACCGCGGTTTCTTCTTCAATTTTCCCTCAAGAAGTAACATGGCACTCCTTTGAGATTTCAGATATGTACATAAAAAATTGGAAACAATAAGATATAGATTTGTCCCCGATCTCTGCTTGGTATACCCTTTAAAATTCGCTAAAAATTTAGGCTGTGTGAACATACCCGAAGGACAAAATTAAGTAAATTGTTCCCTTTTGTGTATTTTATTTTAAACTGTAAAACTGTACTTGTCATTTATATGTAGCATCTCTGGTGGTCGTGAATGGGTTCATTCTAATGACCCTGATGGCCTAGGATGGGGAATTGGTTCATTCTAGTAACCCTGGTCGCCTGGGGTGTTGAATGGCTTAATTCTAATAACTCTGGTGGTCTAGGATGGTGAATAGGTTCATTCTAATAACTCTGGTCATCTAGGGTGGTGAATGGGTTCATTCTAATAACTGTAGTGGTCTAGGATGGTGAATAGGTTCACTCTAATAACCCTGGTCTTCAAGGGTAGTGAATGGGTTCACACTAATAACCCTGGTGGTCCAGAGTGGTGAATATGTTGATTCTAATAACCTTTGTCGCCTAGGGTGTTGAATGGCTTCAGTCTAATATTTCTGGTGGTCTAGAATGGTGAATAGGTTTACTCTAATAACCCTGGTGGTTTAGGGTGGTGAATGGCTTTATTCTAATGGTGGTCTAGGGTGTTGCATGGGTTGATTCTAATATGGGTGGTCTAGGGTAGTGAAGGGCTGAATGCTAATATCTCTGTTTTCTAAAATATTTAGTATTAATATTCCTGCCGGACAAGAGTAGTGAAGAACCTCATGATGATACCGCTGATGGTTGAGGCTATTGAAGGCAATATCTCTGGTGGTCTAGAGCATTGAAGGGCAACACTCTGCTCAATCCCTACGAAAGTGGTCCGCTACATTCCTTGATATGGAAAGCCCAACCAAGTAGACACTGAGGAGGGCACAGAGAAGAAGGACTTGGGACACCTAACTGCGCCATCCATTATCTCTGGCTGCTAAGCGTGGCGCCATTGAAACGACAATAAAAATAAGTGTCTTATCCCCGGTGCTTGTGGCCTAAGTGTGCGGCGCAGCTGTATACCCACTGCTAATCAGCTACTGATGGCTGACATTTATGCCTTGGATGAGATAGACGGGTGAAATCCTTGTTCTCTTTTTAGAGTAGAGTTGTCTCCATGCAGAGTATGCATAGCGAAGTATTATTAGAGGGAACATCACAGCGCCTGTAATTGCACACTGCTTTCCCTGGCGACTGTTTCCAGCAACAGCTTATACATAAGGATATGCGTCTTGCACGTCTGAAAATGGACTCACGGATCCGGTCACCCCGGGCAGAAGCCGCGCCACACCTTTTTATACAGACCCTAAATATATATTGTAACCTCCTCTCTACTCGGGAGGATTAATGGAGTATTAGTTGGGACGGGATTAATCACCATAACAAGTAAACAATGAAATGCCAATGTACGATGGAGATGGGAGCTCTGGCATCGGCCTACCCGCCTACAGAAAACATGGCCGCCATTTTATTTATTTATTTTTTTAATTTACAGAAGACTGGACCCGTATTGACATGTATGGAAGTGTTAGGGTTATAAGCGGTTGGTGCCACGTTTCTCATTTACGTTTTTTTTTTATAATATTTATTTTCTCCCATCTGGTTCCTGCCTTTTTTGCACTAGAATTTGCGTGCCCAACATCAACCTCTGTCAATGTTAATTACACCTATTAGATTTCTGAGCAGGCTAATTTCAACAGAACATCCATTTATTGCAATGGTGGATCATAATAGGTCAATTTGGGGAGGTAACCCTGGGTCCGACGTCCCAGAGCCCCCCAGAACACCCTTTACAGGGGTGGAGAAATAGGAGTATCACTGAATGTGAGAAGACAGGCTGGACCACTGCTGCTTCATATGACTTGCGGTGTTGGATGCCTGTAGGAGAAAGGACCTGTGATGACGTCATTGCCATGTGACGTAACATATGGATGTTACTGGTCACATGTTAGTGATGTCATCACAGGTCCTTTCTCCTTCCAGCATGCCATAGGAGTTTTATTGCAGGAGAAGTTTGGGTTAGTTTTATGTGGAGATTACCTTAGGAGAAGGTGATGGAAGTTGTTATATACTCCATACTGTGGGGTGTAATACTATATACTGTGGGGTGTTTTACTATATACTGCATTCTGTGGGGTGCTATACTATATACTGCATACTGCGGGGTGTTATACTATATACTGTGGGGTGTAATACTATATACTGTGGAGTGATATACTATATACTGCATACTGTGGGGTGTAATACTATATACTGTGGGGTGTTTTACTATATACTGCATTCTGTGGGGTGTAATACTATATACTGTGGAGTGATATACTATATACTGCATACTGTGGGTGTAATACTTATATACTGTGGGGTGTTTTTACTATATACTGCATTCTGTGGGGTGTAATACTATATACTGTGGAGTGATATACTATATACTGCATACTGTGGGGTGTAATACTATATACTGTGGAGTGATATACTATATACTGCATACTGTGGGGTGTAATACTATATACTGTGGGGTGTTTTACGATATACTGCATTCTGTGGGGTGTTATACTATATACTCTATACTGTGAGATGTTATACTATATACTGTGGGGTGTTATACTATATACTCTATACTGTGAGATGTTATACTATATACTGTGGGGTGTTATACTATATACTGCATACTGCGCGGTGTTATATTATATACTGCATACGGTGGGGTGTTATACTATATACTGGATTCTGTGGGGTGTTATACTGTATACTGTGAGATGTTATATACTGTGGGGTGTTATACTATATACTGCATACGGTGGGGTGTTATACTGTATAATGTGAGATGTTATACTATATACTGTGGGGTGTTATACTATATACTGTGGGGTGTTATACTATATACTGTGGGGTGTTATACTATATACTGTGGGGTGTTATACTATATACTGTGGGGTGTTATACTATATACTGTGAGGTGTTATACTATATACTGTGGGGTGTTATACTATATACTGTGAGATGTTATACTATATACTGTGGGGTGTTATACTATATACTGTGAGATGTTATACTATATACTGTGGGGTGTTTATACTATATACTGTGAGATGTTATACTATATACTGTGAGGTGTTATACTATATACTGTGGGGTGTTATACTATATACTGTGAGTGTTATACTATATACTGTGGGGTGTTATACTATATACTGTGTGTTATACTATATACTGTGGGGTGTTATACTATATACTGTGGGTGTTATACTTATACTCGTGAGATGTATATATATATACTGTGGGGTGTTATACTATATACTGTGGGGTGTTATACTATATACTATGTGGGGGTACTGTGAGATGTTATACTATATACTGTGAGATGTATATACTGTGGGGTGTTTTACTATATACTGTGAGATGTTATACTATATACTGTGGGGTGTTATACTATATACTGTGGGGTGTTATACTATATACTGTGGGTGTTATACTATATTACTGTGAGATGTGTGTACTATATACTGTGGATGGTGTGTTATACTATAATACTGTGGGGTGTTATACTATATACTGTGAGATGTTATACTATATATACTGTGTGGGGTGTTATACTATATTACTGTGAGATGTTATACTATATTGAGATGTTATACTATATACTGTGGGGTGTTATACTATATACTGTGAGATGTTATACTATATACTGTGGGGGGTGTTATACTATATACTGTGAGATGTTATACTATATACTGTGAGATGTTTATACTATATACTGTGGGTGTTATACTATATACTGTGATGTGTTATATACTGTGGGGTGTTTATACTATATACTGCATTCTGTGGGTGGTTATATTATATACTGCATACGGTGGGTTGTAATACTATATACTGTGGGGTGTTTTACTATATACTGCATTCTGTGGGGTGTTATATACTGCATACGGTGGGGTGTTATATTATATGCTGCATACTGTGGGGTGTTAATACTATATACTGTGGGGGTGTTTTACTATATACTGCATTCTGTGGGGTGTTATACTATATACTCTATACTGTGAGATGTTATACTATATACTGTGAGATGTTATACTATATACTGCATACTGCGCGGTGTTATATTATATACTGCATACGGTGGGGGTGTTATACTATATATACTGGATTCTGGGGGTGTTATTACTGTATACTGTGAGATGTTATATACTGTGGGGTGTTATACTATATACTGCATACGGTGGGGTGTTATATGATACTGTGAGATGTTATACTATATACTGTCGGGTGTTATACTATATACTGTGGGTGTTTATACTATATACTGTTGGGGGTATTATACTGTATACTGTGGGTGTTATACTATATACTGTGAGATGTTATACTATATACTGTGGGGTATTATACTGTATACTGTGGGGGTGTTATACTATATACGGTGGGGTGTTATACTATATACTGTGGGTGTTATACTATATACTGTGAGGTGTTATTACTATATACTGTGGGGTGTTATACTATATACTGTGAGATGTTATACTATATACTGTGAGGTGTTATACTATATACTGTGGGGTGTTATACTATTATACTGTGAGATGTTATTACTATATACTGTGGGGTGTTATACTATATACTGTGGGGGGTATACTATATACTGTGAGATGTTATACTATATACTGTGAGATGTTATACTATATACTGTGGGGTGTTATACTATATACTGTGGGGTGTTATACTATATACTGTGAGATGTTATACTATATACTGTGGGGGTGTTATACTATATACTGTGGGGTGTTATACTATATACTGTGGGGTGTTATACTATATACTGTGAGATGTTATACTATATACTGTGGGGTGTTATACTATATACTGTGAGATGTTATACTATATACTGTGGGGTGTTATACTATATACTGTGAGATGTTATATACTGTGGGGTGTTATACTATATACTGCATTCTGTGGGGTGTTATATTATATACTGCATACGGTGGGGTGTAATACTATATACTGTGGGGTGTTTTACTATATACTGCATTCTGTGGGGTGTTATATACTGCATACGGTGGGGTGTTATATTATATGCTGCATACTGTGGGGTGTAATACTATATACTGTGGGGTGTTTTACTATATACTGCATTCTGTGGGGTGTTATACTATATACTCTATACTGTGAGATGTTATACTATATACTGTGAGATGTTATACTATATACTGCATACTGCGCGGTGTTATATTATATACTGCATACGGTGGGGTGTTATACTATATACTGGATTCTGTGGGGTGTTATACTATATACTGCATACGGTGGGGTGTTATACTGTATACTGTGAGATGTTATACTATATACTGTCGGGTGTTTATACTATATACTGTGGGGTGTTATACTATATACTGTGGGGTATTATACTGTATACTGTGGGGTGTTATACTATATACTGTGGGGTGTTATACTATATAGGGTGGGGTGTTATACTATATACTGTGAGATGTTATACTATATACTGTGGGGTATTATACTGTATACTGTGGGGTGTTATACTATATACGGTGGGGTGTTATACTATATACTGTGAGATGTTATACTATATACTGTGGGGTGTTATACTATATACTGTGAGATGTTATACTATATACTGTGGGGTGTTATACTATATACTGTGGGGTGTTATAGTATATACTGTGGGGTGTTATACTGTATACTGTGAGATGTTATACTATATACTGCATACTGTGCGGTGTTATATACTGCTTACAGTGGGGTATTATACTGTATACTGTGGGGTGTTATACTATATACTGCATACGGTAGGTATTATACTGTGAGATGTTATACTATATACTGTGGGGTGTTATACTATATACTGCATACTGTGGGGTGTTGTATACTATACACTATGAGGGGCTGAGGATGTTATACTATATATGTAGTATAGTTTTCTTTAATATTCACCAGAAAAAAAACTATTGGACGGAACATGGGAAGGGGGGGATGGTCGGGACGAATGGAGGGAGTGGATGATGGGTAAACAGCCCCAGACCTATGATACACTTAGTTCCGGATCTAATGTGTCTTGACTTTCATCCAACATATGAATCTTGCATGTTGAATTTCAACATGCCCAATCCTTAGTTCTCAGGGGAGTAAGGTGTCTGACATTGGCTTACTCCTCACTAATGTTCAGCTCTAGACGTGGAGAAGCCTCAGTCTACAGGCCATGTGCTGTTCTTCATCATATGATTAGTAGAGTTGGGTAATTGTCATGTAGTTACATGGATTTGAGGCAAGATTTGGGGGCTCTGAGCTCCCTGATTTAGCAAATGAAAGGATATAAACTGCTGCATTGTCTAGAGCAGGGATAGTCAACCTGTGGTTCTCCAGCTGTTGTAAAACTACATTTCCCACCATGCACTGCTGTAGGCTGATAGCTTTAGGCTGTCCAAGCATGCTGGGAGTTGTAGTTTTACAAGAGCTGGAGGGCCGCAGGTTGAGCATCCCTGGTCTATAGAATCTGTACACTCCTCCATTCATTTTCCATGGGGCCGCCAAAAGCGGCTCAGCTATTTCTGTTGGGCCCATAGAAGTGAATGGGAGCGGTGGCCGGTCATGCTTGGTGCGCTCCCATTCACTTCTATGGGGAGAGTGCTTGGTGGTGGCTGGAGTCCTTCAGCCACCACTTTGCGGGGCTCTGTTCCCGATACAGGACCCGCACCTATAAGACAGTGGGGGCATATCCTAGCAATATGACCCCATTGTCTGTGGAGGGTCATATATGATCTGAGAGGCATCAGATCATTATGTATCTGGCCTGTAGCTGTGAGAAGGACTCAGGTGGCCCCCTGGACTTCGGGCCACAGAGAAATTCCCCTGTAGGGTCTATGGCCAGTCCGCCCCGATGGCCAGCATAGAACTTCCTCTGATTATAGCAGCTGGTCACTATGCATTTTGGAAGCAGGACATAACATGGGTGCAGCTGTGAAACACCTCCCCAGCCAAGATCCATCATCGCTTTGGCTTTGACCATGAATGACCTAACTTTGGCCAGTCCGCCCCAATGGCCAGCATGGGACTTCTTCTGGCAATAGCAGCTGGTCACCATGCATTTTAGAATCAGGACATAACATGGTTGGCCGTGAAACACCTCCCCAGCCAAGGTCCACCATCGCTTTGGCTTTGACCATGAATGTCTTAACCTTCCTAGACTCTGGAAAACCTAGTCTTTCTGTTTACATAGCGATACAGTCACTGTGTGTAGAACTGCAATGTCAGCCATACTGATTAGCACCCACGTCTCTTGAAAAACAGAAAGCAAAAACACGGCCCAACACCTCAGCAACTTGCATCTACTGCCATGCTCCAGAATCGTCTTCAAAGGGTGGTTCATTAGGCTATTGGCTTGTGCAAGTGAAGCCAGCCCGGCAATGTGCCTATACGGGGTGATGATCCCCAAGGGCGGATTGGCCATAGAGGGAAATTTCCCAGTGGGACGATGCCCTAGGGAGGGCGCCTGAGTCCTGTGTTATTTGGTCCTGGTGGGATGATATTTTGCACTATTGGTATTGTTGACCCCCACCTACTTGTGTTGACCCGTTTTCTGTTAGGTCCCTCTTCTTTATGATCTAATAGAGCATGTGGAAACAGATTGACTTCCCCTTTAAAGTTCTGCAGTTCTGTAAAACTGCTGATCTATCCTCTGGATAGATCATCAGCATCTGATCGGCGGTGGTCCAATACCCGGGACCCCCGCCAATCAGCTGTTTGAGAAGGCAGCGGCGCTGCAGGGGCGCCGTGGCCTTCTCTGTGTTTCCTTCAGGCCCAGTGACGTCATGACTAGTATCACTGGCCTGGGCGGAGCTAAACTCTGTTCACGTGAATGGAGCTTAGCCCGGCCCAGGCCAGTGATACTAGTCATGACGTCACTGGGCCTCAGGAAAACGCAGAGAAGGCCGTGGTGCTCCTGCAGTGCCGCATGCTTCTCAAACAGCTGATCGGCGGGGGTCCCAGGTGTCGGACCGCCGCCGATCAGATGCTGATGATCTATCCAGAGGATAGATCATCAGTTTTACAGAACTGCAGAACCCCTTTAAGGGTATGTTCACATGGAAAAATTAGTCACTAATTCTGCGTCACACAAACTGTGGAATAAAAACTACTGCATGGATTCCCATGGAAATCAATGGCAGGCAGATTTAAAACGCGTTGGAACTAGTGTGAAAAAACTCAGTGTGAGCATACCTTAATACTTTATTGGGGGACAACCCTTAAAATGTCCACTTCATTACTAATACCCCACAGCCGTCTCGATACTAGTTCTTTTTAGAAAATATTTTTGTATTTTACATGTTTTCTGCTTTCTGCGAGAACTGTTAAGTGCTGATAAAACGTAAACATTTCTAGCTCGACGCCAATTGAAGGAGAATGATGTGAAGTAGATGGTGCAGGACCTTCAGCCGTGAACCTTTGTCCAGAACGCGCAGATCCCGGGTACACCACACAGTCTGTACAAGACGACACTTGTTTGGCTTTTTATGATGGTACGCCTTGTACCGTGACTACGATGGCAGACGCCGCGCTGTGCTAGTGTCTCGGGAACAGAGCTTTATTATGGGCAGCGATGTTTGTGTGCTCAGTGTATTGTCATTACACAGACCTCGTCTGGCGGCCTCTGCTTTTATCTGCACTGCGTCCTTAACTTTCCTCTGACTTTCTGAAAAAGTCAGCACTTAAGGACCCTCTTCTGGTGGGATTCTCCCCCTTCCCTGCCCTCTGCTCTTCATCGCTACTCCCCCTCCTCATTAAGTATCAGTTAACAACCACTCTGCCAATTTAATATAGATTGGTATGTGCAATATTTAGGCAATTAGTCTTGATATGTGACAGATATGCTTTTTTTTTCTCTCTCTCTCAAATAAGGCCCTGTTCACATAATGTTTGACCATTTGGCAGGAGGTAGGTCCTGACAAAAGGCACCAACATATATGTTATATGTTCACATATTTACATTTAAAATATATATATATATATATATATATATATATATATATATACAGTACAGACCAAAACTTTGGACACACCTTCTCATTCAAAGAGTTTTCTGTATTTTCATGACTATGAAAATTGTAGATTCACACTGAAGACATCAAAACTATGAATTAACACATGTGGAATTATATACTTAACAAAAAAAAATATGTCTTATATTCTAGGTTCTTCAAAGTAGCCACCTTTTGCTTTGATTACTGCTTTGCACACTCTTTGCATTCTCTTGATGAGCTTCAAGAGGTGTCACCTGAAATGGTATTCCAACAGTCTTGAAGGAGTTCCCAGAGATGCTTAGCACTTGTTGGCCCTTTTGCCTTCACTCTGCGGTCCAGCTCACCCCAAACCACCTCGATTGGGTTCAGGTCTGGTGACTGTGGAGTCCAGGTCATCTGGCGTAGCACCCCATCACTCTCCTTCTCGGTCAAATATCCCTTACACAGCGTGGAGGTGTGTTTGGGGTCATTGTCCTGTTGATAAATAAATGATGGTCCAACTAAACGTAAACCGGATGGAATAGCATGCCGCTGCAAGATGCTGTGGTAGCCATGCTGGTTCAGTATGCCTTCAATTTTGAATAAATCCCCAACAGTGTCACCAGCAAAGCACCCCCACACCATCACACCTCCTCCTCCTCCATGCTTCACGGTGGGAACCAGGCATGTAGAGTCCATCCGTTCACCTTTTCTGCGTCGCACAAAGTCACGGTGGTTGGAACCAAAGATGTCAAATTTGGACTCATCAGACCAAAGCACAGATTTCCACTGGTCTAATGTCCATTCCTTGTGTTCTTTAGCCCAAACAAGTCTCTTCTGCTTGTTGCCTGTCCATAGCAGTGGTTTCCTAGCAGCTATTTTACCATGAAGGCCTGCTGCACACAGTCTCCTCCTAACAGTTGTTGTAGAGATGTGTCTGCTGCTAGAACTCTGTGTGGCATTGACCTGGTCTCTAATCTGAGCTGCTGTTAACCTGCGATTTCTGAGGCTGGTGACTCTGATGAACTTATCCTCTGCAGCAGAGGTGACTCTTGGTCTTCCTTTCCTGGGGCGGTCCTCATATGAGCCAGTTTCTTTGTAGCGCTTGATGGTTTTTGCGAATGCACTTTCAAAGTTTTCCCATTTTTTCGGACTAACTGACCTTCATTTCTTAAAGTAATGATGGCCACTCGTTTTTCTTTACTTAGCTGCTTTTTTCTTGCCATAATACAAATTCTAACAGTCTATTCAGTAGGACTATCAGCTGTGTATCCACCTGTCTTCTGCCCAACACAACTCATCGTCCCAACCCCATTTATAAGGCAAGAAATCACACTTATTAAACCTGACAGGGCACACCTGTGAAGAGAAAACCATTTCAGGTGACTACCTCTTGAAGCTCATCAAGAGAATGCCAAGAGTGTGCAAAGCAGTAATCAAAGCAAAAGGTGGCTACTTTGGAGGACCTAGAATATAAGACATATTTTCAGTTGTTTCACACTTTTGATAAGTATATAATTCCACATGTGTTAATTCATAGTTTTGATGCCTTCAGTGTGAATCTACAATTTTCATAGTCATGAAAATACAGAAAACTCTTTGAATGAGAAGGTGTGTCCAAACTTTTGGTCTGTACTGTATATAAAGGAGATATATGCTGAGAGCTTCTCCCTGTGTAACCCCCAAAAGACACCTCCAACATTATAGTCTTCATACTATAAGAGTGACAAGTGTAACATGTCCAAAAAGACACTTAGAATATAACTACTATAATACTGCTCCTATGTACAAGAATATAACTATTATAATACTGCTCCTATGTCCAAGAATATAACTACTATAATACTGCTCCTATGTACAAGAATATAACTACTATAATACTGCTCCTATGTACAAGAATATAACTACTATAATACTGCTCCTATGTACAAGAATATAACTACTATAATACTGCTCCTATGTACAAGACTATAACTACTATAACACTGCTCCTATGTACAAGAATATAACTACTATAATACTGCTCCTATGTACAACAATATAACTACTATAATACTGCCCCTATGTACAAGAATATAACTACTATAATGCTGCTCCTATGTACAAGAATATAACTACTATAATACTGCTCCTATGTACAAGAATATAACTACTATAATACTGCTCCTAAGTACAAGAATATAACTACTATAATACTGCTCCTATGTACAAGAATATAACTACTATAATACTGCTCCTATGTACAAGAATATAACTACTATAATACTGCCCCTATGTACAAGAATATAACTACTATAATACTGCCTTCTATGTACAAGAATATAACTACTATAATACTGCTCCTATGTACAAGAATAGAACTACTATAATACTGCTCCTATGTACAAGAATATAACTACTATAATACTGCTCCTATGTACAAGAATATAACTACTGTAATACTGCTCCTATGTACAAGAATATAACTACTATAATACTGCCTCCTATGTACAAGAATATAACTACCATAATACTGCTCCTATGTACAAGAATATAACTACTATAATACTGCTCCTATGTACAAGAATATAACTACTATAATACTGCTCCTATGTACAAGAATATAACTACTATAATACTGCCCCTATGTACAAGAATATAACTACTATAATGCTGCTCCTATGTACAACAATATAACTACTATAATACTGCTCATACGTACAAGAATATAACTACTATAATACTGCTCCTATGTACAAGAATATAACTACTATAATGCTGCTCCTATGTACAACAATATAACTACTATAATACTGCTCATACGTACAATATAACTACTATAATACTGCTCCTATGTACAAGAATATAACTACTATAATACTGCTACTATGTACAACAATATAACTACTATAATACTGCCTCCTATGTACAAGAATATAACTACTATAATACTGCTCCTATGTACAAGAATATAACTACTATAACACTGCTCCTATGTACAAGAATATAACTACTATAATACTGCTCCTATGTACAAGAATATAACTACTATAATGCTGCTCCTATGTACAACAATATAACTACTATAATACTGCCCCTATGTACAAGAATATAACTACTATAATGCTGCTCCTATGTACAAACAATATAACTACTATAATACTGCTCATACGTAACAAGAATATAACTACTATAATACTGCTCCTATGTACAGAATATAACTACTATAATACTGCTCCTATGTACAAGAATATAACTACTATAATACTGCCTCCTATGCTACAAGAATATAACTACTATAATACTGCTCCTATGTACAAAGAATATAACTACTATAATACTGCCTCCTATGCACAAGAATATAACTACTATAATTACTGCTCCTATGTACAAGATATAACTACTATAATACTGCCTCCTATGTACAAGAATATAACTACTATAATACTGCCTCCTATGTACAAGAATATAACTACTATAATACAGCCTCCTATGTACAAGAATATAACTACTATATATACAGCCTCCTATGTACAAGAATATAACACTATATAATACAGCCTCCTATGTACAAGAATATAACTACTATAATACTGCTCCTATGTACAAGAATATAACTACTATAAATTACAGCCTCCTATGTACAAGAATATAACTACTATAATACAGCCTCCTATGTACAAGAAATATAACTACTATAATACAGCCTCCTATGTACAAGAATATAACTACTATTAATACTGCTCCTATGTACAAGAATATAACTACTATAATACTGCTACTATGTACAAGAATATAACTACTATAATACTGCTCCTATGTACAAGAATATAACTACTATAATACTGCTCCTATGTACAAGAATATAACTACTATAATACTGCTCCTATTACAAGAATATAACTACTATAATACTGCCTCCTATGTACAAGAAATATAACTACTATAATACTGCTCCTATGTACAAGAATATAACTACTATAATACTGCCTCCTATGTACAAGAATATAACTACTATAATACTGCTCCTATGTACAAGATATAAACTACTATAATACTGCCTCCTATGTACAAGAATATAACTACTATAATACTGCCTCCTATGTACAAGAATATAACTACTATAATACTGCCTCCTATGTACAAGAATATAACTACTATAATACTGCCTCTATGTACAAGAATATAACTACTATAATACTGCCTCCTATGTACAAGAATATAAACTACTATAATACTGCCTCCTATATACAAGATATAACTACTATAATACTGCCTCCTATGTACAAGAATATAACTACTATAATACTGCTCCTATGTACAAGAATATAACTACTATAATACTGCTCCTATGTACAAGAATATAACTACTATAATACTGCTCCTATATACAAGAATATAACTACTATAATACTGCCTCCTATATACAAGAATATAACTACTATAATACTGCTCCTATGTACAAGAATATAACTACTATAATACTGCTCCTATATACAAGAATATAACTACTATAATACCGCTGAGGAATCTTAATTTTACTTCTTCTATTCTTTGGCTAACATGGTACGTAGATATGTTTGTGCATTATTTTTGTGTTTGGTTAGTTTTCTGACATAAGTTGGTTTCTATGGATACGTCCGCGATGTTGAGGAATGCTGGTTACATTGTATCCACATTATATAGATTTTCTCGTCCCTGTATCCGCCGGTTCCATCGTTTGTTACGATGAATCAGATGTATTCAATACTTTCATTCCCACATCCAGTTGATGCCTCCCCGAGGTCCTGTCCGCACTGACAGCTGTTATAGAAGTTAACAGAACGGGGCTGGTAAAACAGCGCTCTAATAGATACCATGTGTCTCCAGCGCAGATACCGCCTATTGCCAACTGGTATGTTGGGAGGATTTTCAATCGCATCAACCTCATAAAAAACATGAGGGATATTGGATAGGAGAGCGGTGTGTCCTTCACATGACCTTGAGCGTTAGGTGGGAAGTGATTATGTAGAAGAGAGGTCATAACAAGCGCTTGCTCTGTACATTTGGGAAAATAAGCAGCAGAGTCCGTGTCTGCAGCAGGCTTAGAGAGCGGTGAGCAGCTCCATCCAAGTTATGTGCTGCTGACTGCTCATTCACACACATTTGCCAACAGCGCTTTGGTTTTCACAGTAAATCATTTACATAAGGAACATTTGTGGCATAAAAAAGGAGCATGAAATCTAATCCTTCTATTCCAACATGGGTTGGCTTTATCTGTTTCCAGGAAAGCTGAGTGCCGTTAAAGGGCATCTGTCAGCAGTTTTGTACCTATGACACTGGCTGACCCGTTACATGTACACTTGGCAGCTGAAGACATCTGTGTCGGTCCCATGTTCATATGTCTTATAGGCCTTATTGCTGAGAAAAATTAAGTTTTAATATATGCAAATGAGCCTCTAGGAGCAACGGGGGCGTTACCATTACACCTAAATGCTGTGCTCTTTCTGCAACTCCTCATTGATTGATGTTTTCACTGCCTGGCACTGTCAATCAAACAAGAGAGGACGCGGCAGATGCCTAGAGAGCAGAGCCTCTAGGTGTAATGGTAACGCCCCCGTTGCTCCTAGAGGCTCATTTGCATATAATAAACGTAATATTTCTCAGTAATGCGGGCACATATGAACATGGGACCAACACAGATGTCTTCAGCTGCCAAGTGCACATGTAACAGGTCAGCCAGTGTCATAGGTACAAATCTGCTGGCAGATGCCCTTTAAGCACTGTCACCCAGCATGAGAAAGCTGTGCATGCGCCAAGTCCATCTATAGGACTTGGATAAATAGATGGGATCTAGCGTTTCTTGGTCTTCTCTGCAGTCAGAACGTTTCTGGTACAGCAAGATACCTCCTAGACTTTGCGGGGAGAGGGAGTCGCGGCCTTTACCCTAAATCACTTTCACAAGCTGATTAGTGACATAGAGTTACCCTATGGACGGGGGAATTGGATATTACCATATATTTCTGCTGCAGGTGGATTGTCGTACTACATCCTGGCCACTAAAATGATGTATTCATGTAATATATGAACAGGTCAGATCTGCTTTAGTGAGGAACACTCTTTATAAGTGGTTCTGCATCCGGCCCAAGCAGGGTAGGCTCTAAAATTTCAATGATTCCACTTGGATCTCTGAACGCTGAAGCCTCTAGTGGTGGAAAAAGAGAACTACACCCAATAGGAGAGATACATGAAAAGTAGTTGCAGTTTTCCATCTGTTCAGGAGGACATATTGGGAATCTTACTCTACAGCGGCTACCGCATGTATTGTGGTGGAAATGAGCAGCAATAAGGGGGATCCCGGAGGCGCCTTTAGAGGCGTTACTCTTAAAGGGGTATTTTGGTTTATTGATGTTGATGACCTTTCCTCAGGATAGATCAGGGTCCGGCTCGGCACATCCGTCACAGGGTCTGCGGCACGAGCTGCGTCCGCGTCGGTGTTTTCCTGCACATCCTCTACATTTTAGCGGCGGTGCAGTGTGCTGTAATTACACTGCCCTGCCACTACCATGAAGAGGACATGCAGGTAAACACTGACGGGGTCGCAGCTCTCGCACTAGCACCGCAGACCCTTCATACAGTTGATTGATGGAGTGACCCAAATTTGGACCCCCGCCGATCTGATATTGACCTGTCCTGAGGATAGGTCTTTAATTTCATGAAAGCAGAATACCCCTTTAATACAACCATGTCAACTATGATTATAATTTCTGGTTAGGTCATAGTGCCATTAGCGTCTTTAGTGAAGCTACGGCTTGGCATCACTGGAGAAAGTTTCTGTCTTTACATACGTTGTTTTATCTTAACAGTTCTAGGAAAATTCTTCCCTAATCAACAGTTTTGTAAAGAATATAAAAGTGCAGTAGAGCCAACGGGAATCTATAGCATTGGCGCGATTATATGGTTGTTAAATGGCATCACGGACACCAAGGTTAAAAGTATTTGCATAAAATCCGTGGTAGTTCAGCACTCTGCCAATAGATGGCGCCACTGCCAGCTTTCTGACTATGCACTGCACAGTTGCAACATAGTGTTCCTCGATGTGTTCTGCTTTCTCTGCATGGCATTACCGGAACTCCCATAGAAGTAAATGGAACATGCTGGGAGTTGTAGTTTCATAGCAGCTGGAGTGTCGGAGTTGGCTGACCCCTGTATACCGCAGCATCTGTCAATGGATGGGTAATCCTCCCATTGTATGCCTTAGCCGGGCAGTGAGAAAGCAAAAGTTTGGTAAAACTTTTGATATGTTATAGAGACATCTAAAAAGTTTTGTTGGGTGGGAGTCTGAGTGCTGAGAGGACTGAGAAGAGCCTGCGTATTGTGGTCTCTGCAGGAGAGGGGCTCAGTAGAAGTCTGTGGGGATTGTCTCGATGTCGTACTCTGTGGTGAGGAGAAAGAAGAGCGCAATATGAGAGCTTCTCTCTCCTTGTTCTACTGATCAGTGGGGTTGTCAGCACCTAGACCCCCACCCCTCAAAATTTTTGACCTTGAAGGTAAAGTCCACACGTGGTGTAAATTTTAGACTACGCATCTTTCCGCCGATCCGCACGATGGGTGGATTTTTCAGTGGATTCATTTTTCCTTGCGAAAAATGTTTGCAACCTTTTGCTGATACTGTAAGAAATCTGACCCATGTGGATTTGTGCTTAAAGGTACAGAGCTTCTGGATTGCATGGCTGGTATACCGATCACATATGCGAAACTTAGGCCTTGCCTTAAAAGATTTTTATATTGTGACCTATCCTCAGGACAGACCATCAATATCAGATCGGCGGTGCCTGCTCTTCACTGTTTACATGCTGGCCGTAACGGGGGTAGTGATGAGTATGTGTAATTACACCTAACCGCCCCTTTCATTTCTATGGGAAGAATCACTCCCATAGAAATGAAGCGATTCCTCCCATAGAAATGAATGGGGCAGTTAGGTGTAATTACACCTACTCACCACTACCCCCGTGTCGGCCAGCATGTAAACAGTGAAGAGGAGGCAGCGCTGATACGGTGCGCGCCTCCTCTTCAAACAGCTGATCAGTGGGGGTGCTGGGTGTCGGACCCCCGCCGATCTGATATTGATGACCTGTCCTGAGGATAGGTCATCAATATATATAACTCGGAAAACCCCTTTAAAGCCCCATTCTCTTCACTAGTATTGATGCCGGCCTCCTCTTCCAGCATCGTTTTCCCGATCTTCTGACCATGTTCTCCTGCAGGTTTCTGGTCTACTGCAATATCAAAGCTCTACTTGATGGAATGGATGGAGGCTTTCTGGCAATGTTTTCCTAACACCGTGGTTATGTTTCCACACCAGCAAGACCTCATGCATTTCATATAAACTGCGGTAAGTTGGGAGAAGGACACCCTTGCCATGAACCCATGAGCTCTGGGAGATTATTTATATTTCAGTCCAGCCCGGGCTCGACAGCTCCAATAAAAGAAACATCAAGTTCTTCTCTCCTCTATAAATAAAAAACAGCTTTACATGGAGAAGCCTTTATAACCGCCCCTGGGCCCGGTGAATTACAGGTCAGCATTGCAGGGTGGGACTCCAAATCCTCCTGTGATCCACCTCCAGTCGGTGAAGCAGACCGTAGATAAATATGGCCTGTTCTGACTTAACCCCTTCCCGCCTGCATCCCAAAACAGCAGCAACATTCCTCCTCCTCCTGTACCTTCCAACTTTTTCTTCCTGATTTAAGAAAGACCAGATCAGTACATATATTCACATCACTATTGAAATGCTGGACAAGTAGGCATCAGAACCAGAAATTGTGGGTCTAAAGCTGGTCATACACATGAAATAATATCAGCTGATTGTAGTATGACTGACCTTTTTGTTTGTAGGTTTTGCCTGCTAGGCTTCAGCGGTGGTGTGCTGTATACAACCTCTAACTGTGACACTATATCTATCTCATATCTATCTATCTATCTATCTCATATCTATCTATCTATCTCATATCTATCTATCTATCTCATTATCTATCTATCTATCTATCTATCTATCTATCTATCTATCTATCTCATTATCTATCTATCTATCTCATATCTAATATCTATCTATCTATCTATCTCATATCTATCTATCTATCTCATATCTAATATCTATCTATCTATTATCTATCTCATATCTATCTACCTATCTATCTCATATCTATCTATCTATCTATCTCATATCTATCTATCTATCTCATATCTAATATCTCTCTATCTCATATCTATCTATCTATCTATCTATCTCATATCTATCTATCTATCTAATTCTATCTATCATCTATCTTATCTCTCTTTCTTATATCTCTCTATCTTATATCTATCTCATATCTATCTATCTATTATATATGTTTCATATCTTTCTGTCTCATATACACTGCATTCTGAAAGACTTCAGGCTCTTTCACTTTTTTTACATTTCGTTATGTTGCAGCCAATTTTTTCCCCCCATCGTTCTGCTCTCAATACTTCATAATGAGAAGGTGAAAACAGAATGTTAGAAATCTTTGCTAATTTACTGAAATTAAAAATCTAAATTCTTGCATTGACATAAGTATTGACACCCTTTAGTAAGGACTTAGTGGTGAAGCCCTTTTGCAGTGATTAAAGCCTCTGGTATTCAATTGGGTTCAGGTCAGGGCTCTGGCTGGGCCACTCAAGGACATTCACAGACTTGTCCCTCGGCCTCTCCTGTGTTGTCCTGGCTGTGTGCTTAGTGCCATTGTCTTGTTGGAAGGTGAACCTTCAACCCAGTCTGAGATCCAGAGCACTTGGGATCAGGCTTTCATTAAGAATATCTCTGATCAATTCAGCTTTCCCTCAACCCTGTCCATTCTTCCTGTCCATCCGCTGAAAAACACCCCCACAGCATGATGCTGCCACTGTAGGGATGGTATTGGGCAGGTGATGAGCAGTGCTTGGTTTTCTCCAGACATGATGCTTAGAATAGAGGCCCAAAAGTTCACTCTTGCTTTCATCAGACCAGAGAATCCTGTTTCTTGCAGTCTGAGAGTCCTTTAGGTGCTTTTTTTGCAAACTCCAGGTGTGTCTTTTACTGATGAGAGGCTTCTTTCTGGACTCTCTGCCATAAAGCCCAGATTGGTGGAGGCTGCAGTGATGGGTGACCTTCTAGAAGTTCCTACCATCTGCACACAGGATCTTTGGAGCTCAGCCAGAATGATGGGGTCTTACCAAGACCCTTCTTCCCCGATTACTTAGTTTGGAGGGGTGGGCAGAGTCCTTGCTGTTCCAAACTTCTTCCATTTAATAATTATGGAGTCAATGTCCTTCTCCAGATCTGTGCCTCCACACAATCCTGTCTCTGAGCTCTACAGGCAGTTCTTTCCTCCTCATGGCTTGGTTTTTTCTCTGATATACATTGTCAGCTGTGAGACCTTAAGGCCCTTTTAGACGGGCCGATGTGTCTCCCTGCCCGAGCGCCGATCAGCGATATCGGCGCTCGGGCAGGGAGCCTTTACACGGCCCGATGAATCGAGCGCCGGGCCGCACGAGTGATCGCTGTATCACTCGTGCGGCCGGGAAGCTCCATACTGTCAGGCGCACATCGCCTGTTTACACAGGCCGATGTGCGCCCGACAGATTGGATCTTTTGTAGAAACCAAAAGATCCAATCAGCCGACGAACGAGCGTTTTGCTCGTTCGTCGGCTGATTAGGGCCACTTTTACACGGGCCGATTATCGGCACTAGCGTTCCTAGGAACGATTTTTCGGCCGATAATCGGCCCGTGTAAAAGGACCTTTATATAGACAGGGGTATCTTTCCAAATCATGTCCCATTAACTGAATTTACCACAGGTGGACTCCAACCAAGGTGTAGAAATATCTCAAAGATGACCCAGAGAAACAGCGCTAAATATCAAGCATCATAGCAATGGGTTTGAATACTTATGTCCATGTGAGATTTTAGGTTTTCCTTTTTAATAAATTTGCAAACATTTCTGTAATTCTGTTTTCACTTTCTCATTATGGGGTATTGACAAAGTGCGGAATGAATGGGGAACAATGGAATTTTTTATTTTATTTTAGCACAAGGCTGCAACATAACAAAATGTGAAAAAAAGTGAAAGGGTCTGAAGACTTTTTGAATTCATTGTATATGTATTTCACATCTATTATTTTATTATCTTTTTATCTCTCTTGCTCTCATATCTGTCCGTCCATCCATCCAGCGTTAATGATGACATGTCATTTGCTCCCCAGCAGCCTAATTCACTCAGTTGTCATTTGCATTTTCACACAATGCTCTAATAGACTCCGACCAGTCACGGTCAAAAGGAGCAGATGATAGGACCAACAATAGAGCTAATGGATCGCAACAAAAACCACCGCGCTCTTCACCCCAGCACACGAGCTAATAAAGCGGTCACAGGTTGCCGTCCACGTCTGTGTAAAAATGGGTTAATGGACGGCGAGCAGGAGGCGTCTGCCAGCTTCTTTCCACATATTAAAAGGGATTTGGGGTCGCTTTGGCTGCATGACAATAAGCTCCAGGAAATCCTCGCCTCTAATGCAATGGAGTCATTGAGAGAAAATTCTTAAGTTGCTGTTCAGACTGACTGGGATTAAAGGGAGCGGACTCAGTGACAGATGGCTCTTCTCTCAGACTAATGCATTAGCATGGGCCAGTCTGCGAGGTGACAGAGACATCAGCAGAGGAGACGGGAAGACAGAGGTAGCCACAATAGCGGCAGGGAGGGGGGCCTGGATAACAATTAAACATTTGTTAACTAATTAGGGTTGTGTCAGTCTAAAGCCTTTTATTAATTCCTCTAAGGAAGCTCAGGACCGCACTTCTGTGCTTCTTCTAAGCAGATTTGGACAAGGGTGGCTTAATACCGGGTCTGTAGATTAATTGATATGTCACCTTTGGCGTGATGCCATTGTATTGTGGCGTTTTTAGTCCCGTTAGGATAACCCCTCCCCCACACCAATGTGCCAGAACCAGGGATCACTAGTGATCCTGCTGTACGATACACAAGGCGCTCATTGGAATCACTCGGCCTTTTCTGTCCCACCTAGAGCCAACTTTTGTAGCTTCTCTAGGGACCCAAGCTGAGGTCCTCTATATGCCCTTAGAGCATATCTGTAAGGGTTGTCTAAACCAGGGAGCTCGTTAAGGGGCTACCATCATGGAGACAACCCCTGTCCGTATGCCCCAGTAGACCATTCTGCTCAGGTAGACCCAGCATGGCCATGCAATACTTGGGCGGCCATATTTTACCAGACATGGCTTCCCGGGAGATGTTCACCAGGGCTTAGAAAATCCAGGGGTGTAAGGTGATCAACTGGCCTTCACACAAAAAGGGCAGACTTCATGAGATAACTTCTTAAAGGGACTATAATTTTGCATGGCTGGGGGTCCGATCATTAGGACCCTAAGTAACACCAGGAACGGAGTCCCTGAGTGCCGTCTGAACGGATTGGTAGTAGACAGCGCTCAGTCATTCACATAGAAGTGAGTGGAGCAGTGGACCGAAATGCGCACTACCACTCCATTCAGACAGGGAGACCCCTGATTACAAGATCACCGGGGCTCCCAGCGATCCAACATTTATCACCCCTTTAATACCTAAAACCGTACAGTTCTTTTTATCCGCCATCCAATATTTCACGTAGTCTGGCACTTGTTTCCAGCATGGAAAAGTGATAAGCGGTATATCACATATAAGATATGGACATATCATTTATGAGAGATCCATCAACAGCAGCTTATTGACAGTTTCCACAAAACAACAGGAACACACAAAGAGCAACGTCGGCATAAAAAAGATGAAACCATTATAAAGAGCAATTACAAAGTTGTTACTTTGAATATATATGGCGGTATACGGTATGTGGCCCCTTTAGACAGCAACATTTTACCAGAGCTTCACCGGACACCGATCTATGCCGCTTCTAAATACTGTTTATGTTACTCTCCTAGATGGTTTCCTTACTGTTGAATCCACAGAAACAGAGGTCAGAGGTGACATGTGCGTGCGGCTCGTGGCTGGGATTGTGTTTTACTGTAACATATTCCCTTTGAAGTCTGAGAGACAGTCCGTTTCAGAATGAGGCTCTTCCCCAAAATAAAGGAAGGCTTGAGCAATCCTATTGTGGTGAGATAGTGTAGGAAATTAGGAATTAGGAAACGCTGTGTATTTGAGGATGTGCCAATAATAGGACTTGTGTCTGGAGAGGAAGACGGTGGCGATGGAGTCTGCCCTGTGGTATGCATGGACATACCCACCTATGGAGACTTCCGTGGTATCCTTTGCCAGATACGTAAAACAATTAATGTAGCAGTCACCCACCTCTTTTTGAGACGATAAATCCAATCATTAAAAAAAAATCCTTTAAGAAAGACGGGTGGCAACTGGCGGATCAGCAATGTTGGTTGATACCTCTCTTTAAACATGACCGTGTAGGGACATCATAATAAATCATGTGACTTCTGCTCTAAAGAAGGTTTTTTGCTACTTATGGGTCACGTATAACCTGGAGTGACATCACTAATGTGAGATGAGTGATGTCACACTGTCAGAATACAATTTTTAGACTGAGGCTACTTTCACACTGGCGGCAGGCCTGATCCGGCAGGTGAAGGGTGCTGCCGGATCAGGCCTGCCGCAGTGACATGTGTGGAGCCGGAACCGCGCTCCGGCCCCACACATGTCACACAGTACATACATATACATACACATAAACATACACACACATATAGACATACAAACACACATACATACTTACATGCTCCCCGGCAGGTCTTCGGAGCGTCAGGACGACTCACACAGGTCACGATTCCCCACAGCGCCCTCTGCTGGGCGCCTGGTGGAATCGTCAGATGACGATTCCACCAGGCGCCCAGCAGAGGGCGCTGTGGGGAATCGTGACCTGTGTGAGCCGTCCTGACGCTCCGAAGACCTGCCGGGGAGCATGTAAGTATGTATGTGTGTTTGTATGTCTTTATGTGTGTGTATGTTTATGTCTGTATGTGTCTATGTGTACCCGGATCCGTAATGGACTCCATTGAAAGTCAATGGAGGACGGATCCGGTTACCATTATGGTCACACCAGACGGATCCACCCCCATTGACTTGCATTGGGGGTCATTCCGGATCCGTCTTGGTGCGGATGCCTGGACCGGAGAGCAAACCGCAGCATGCTGCGGTTTGTTCTCCGGTCTGAAGACGGAACGGAATGCTTTCAGGAGCATTCCGTTGTCTTCAGTTCAGTTTTGTCCCCATTGACAATGAATGGGGACAAAACTGAAGCGTTTTATTCCGGTATTGAGCCCCTATGACGGAACTCAATACCGGAATTTTAAAACGCTAGTGTGAAAGTAGCCTTAGGCTACTTTCACACTTGCGTTGTTGTTTTCCGGTATTGAGATCAGGCAGAGGATCTCAATACCTGAAAAAAACTGATCAGTTTTGTCCCCATGCATTCTGAATGGAAAGAGATCCGTTCAAGATGCATCAGGATGTCTTCAGGTCAGGCAGCTTTCAGTTTTGTGACCGGACACAAAACCGCAGCAAGCTGTAATAAAAACTGAAAGAAACTGATCAGGTACTGAAACCAATGCAAGTCAATGGTGACGGATCAGTTTTTTTAGGAGACTAAAAAAACGCATCCGTCACCCATTGACTTTCAATGTATTTAGTGCCTGATAAGTTTTCTTCAGTTTTGATTTCACACAACTGCATCCTAACTGAACTGATGCATCCTGATGTGCAAAATCAAAACGGATCAGTTTAATTCAGGTATAGAGATCCTCTGCCGGATCTCAGTACCTGAATTAACAACGCAAGTGTGAAAGTAGCCTAAGAGGAGTGACATCACTGCTCACAGTGAATCTTGCTAATTATGTTACTCATCACTCTGCATCTGGAACCTGTATTTCACTTGAGTGACATCATTAGTCAAGTGACGCCGGTGATGTCACACTGTCAAAATACAATTTATGATTTACAAGGGTGACATCACTGCTCGTAGTGGGTTGGGACTTGAGTGATGTCACTCCTGTGAAATACAGGTTCTAGATGGAGAGTTATGACTTCACTTCTCATGAGTCTTGTGACATGAGTGATGTCACACTGTCAAAATACAATTTTTAGACTTGGAGGAGTGACATCACTGCTCATAGTGATCTCGCAAATTATGTCACTCATCACTCATCTGTAACCTGTATTTCACTTGAGTGACATCATTACTTGAGAGTCATGTGGCACCAGTGATGTCACACTGTCAAAATCCAATTTATGATTTACAGGGGTGACATCACTGCTCATGGTGGGTTGGGACTTGAGTGATGTCACCCCTGTGAAATACAGGTTATAGATGGAGAGTTATGACTTCACTTCTCATGAGTCTTGTGACATGAGTGATGTTACACTGTCAAAATACAGTTTCTGATTTATAAAGGGTGACATCACTGCTCATAGTGGGTGGGGACTTGAGTGGTGTCACACCTGTGAAATATAGGTTTCAAGAAGTGACATCTTTGCTCGCAATCCGTTGTATGATGGAGAGTTATGACTTCATTTCTTTAGTTTTGAGTGATGTCACACGGCACAGATTTATGAGATTGTCATCACTACTCACAGTGACATGAGTGATGTCATTGCTCCAGTGACATCACTACTTGACAGGCATGATATCATCTCTGTAGCTATAACCTGTATTTCACAGGAATGATATCACTACTAATTAGTCATTTGACAGGAGTGATGTCATACTGTCCAAATACAATCTACAGGAGTGTCATTACTACTCACAGTGGGTCATGTGACGCAAGTGATGTCAGAACTCTCCCAGTAAACTCTGTATTTCTCAAGAGTGACGTCACTGCTCACAGTCACTTGTGTGATGTCACCACCCACCATCTGTTATATTTTACTGGCTTGTCATCAATCCAGTATCACATTTTTGCTGGACAGTCACTGTCAAAATATCACAGATGAATATTTTAAGACATTTTATGGTGCAGTGGAAAAGCTCCGGTTGTGCATTTTTCGGGCTTATGCTAGAGCTGCCCATCAGGACATGGGTTGTGATTTGAACAGGTCTGATCTGGTCACCCGGGGGTGTGTAAAGGTCTTGTCTCCGTGACACAGAATGGCAGAATTCTCAGCTATCTATGCCCGTTTTATTCCTGGGCATCCCTCCTACAGGCTCGGAATAGCTGGCATAGTTTTCTGCCACCCGATAGCCCTTTGACACAGACAAAAATGCACGTGTGAAGAATTTGTTGTGGGTTGGGGGTATTAGAGCGGCGTTACTATGTGTTACCAGTGTCACAGCTTCTGTGTACATCCATCCTGTCTGTGCACCACCGTAGTGACGAGACCCGGCAGAAGTCAAGGGTCTGCCATAGGGAGATCTTCACACCTCAGCAGATAAATATAAGGATCATTAGATGATGGTCTACTCATGGTCCTCATCTTCTACACCGTCAGGTCTGTTGGCTTCATGTGAAATTGGCCAATATGTGTACACCAATATTGGAAAGCTTGCACCATATATAAGTTACTTGAAGATAAAAAATTACATATCTAGAAGATACCTGCAGATATGATGAGGTGTAAGCCAGCAGGTCGGTAAGAAGTGTGAGGAGACTGAGGACCTATCTCAATGGGACTTCTTGTGATCAGTGGTGGTCCTCAAAGAATCAGTCACCCCCATCAAATATTTATCACATATCGTATGTCTATGTGATAAGTGTTTCTTATGGGAAAACACTTGTAAAATGCATTCCCTGTTGTGTAAAAGGGTTTTGTCCACTTTGGACAATCCCTTTTTCTGCAAGGGTCCCACAAAAATAAACTGACCACAGGCTGGCCCACATCAACTAGCTGTAAGGGTTGTCCCATCAAGGGTGACCCCTTTCTAATTGAGGACCCTGACGCAATGGTCCCGTTACAAACATTGAATAAATTGTATCTGTATAGTGCCACCTGCTGTTTTGTTCTTTTTCTTCTTATTATTTATTTTTTTTTTTTTGTCCGTCTCGCTGAGCAGGTCACACATGCTCAGTTTAAATCTTCAACAGTCACCAGCCATATCTTCTTTTAGAAGCCGTGGCAGTAACAGGGCGGGAACCGCCGTAGAAAGGACACACCCCCTGAGCTGCCAGGCTGAAGAGAACCTAGCTTTGGAGCAATGAGATTTCTAGATCCACGTGAGGTACAGGGCTGGTTCTAGCTTTGTTAGAAAGAGATTGTCATGTACTGTATGATGTCTGATTTTCATTTTTTACATCAGTTATGGAATAACCCCTTTAAGGGAGCTGAAAGCAAGTAGTCAATCTCCCTGCAGTGACACCAGAGGAGACATGAAGCATTATGCGGCTCTCATTTAAATAAATGGGTGGTCTATGTAATGCATGGATGGATGTGCTGAGTCCTCCAGAGGTAGAGACACTCTTTGTAACCACTCTCCACTTCCGCTAATTGAAGAAGGTGCCACTAAGAGGGTGTTTCCCTTTAAAAGTGAGCAGAACAGGTCAAACTTTTTCATGACTCATGATAGATCGCATACCTCCAGACCTCAGAGCAGCCGAAAGTGCCCCCTTCAGACCCCCGATCAGCCACCATCATAATAATAATAAAAAAAAAATCACCTACCTGTCCTGCGCCGCGGCTCCGCTCCACGTCCGGCGTCCCTCTTCTTCTCCCGGCGCTGCACTGTCACCTGACTGAGTGCAGCGTCAGGTCAGAGTGTGCGCACTACGTCCTGACGCTGTACGCGGTCAGGACAGTGCAGCGCAGCCCCGGACACCGGAGCGGAGCCGCAGCGGAGGACAGGTGAGAGATTTTTTTTATTTTATATGTCGGGCGCCATTTTAGGAAAATCGAATTCACGATTTTCCTAAAAAATAAAATCGTGAGGCTTGCAATTGGCGAATTAATCGAATTAATTCGATTAATCGCCCAGCCCTATCTTGATGTAATTTCCAACTTGTTTGTCCTCACCAGCCATTAGTATATGGTAATAGGCCAGGGATGCTCAATCTGGGCCTGCCAGCTGTTGCAAAACTACAACTCCCAACATGCCCTAATAGCTGTAGGCTGTGCAGGCATGCTGGGAATTGTAGTCTTGCAACAGCCGGAGGGCTGCAGGATGGATATCCATGGAACAGGCCAACCTTGACTGAGCCTCCTCTGTCCAGGATCTCCACAGCTTTCACATGGGCTGCCTCTATAGTATTAACTCCGCTGCTCACACTTGAAATTTTTACTCTTTTGGGTCTATATTGGAATAGGACCCAGGATGCTCAACCTGCAGCCTGTCAGCTGTTACAAAACTACAACTCCCAGCATGCCCTAATAGCTGTAGGCTGTGCAGGCATGCTGGGAATTGCAGTTTTGCCTCAGGTTGAGCATCCATGGAACAGGTCAACCTAGATTGAGCCTCCTCTGTCCAGGATCTCCATAGCTTCCACTTGAAGTTTTTACACTTTTGGGTCTGGTAAGTGGGCCCTTTCTGAAATAGAAGCCCCCCTCCCGTCAGTGTAGGGCCGGAGCCAGTTATCTCCTCTACAGCCAGCATTCCTTGCCTCTCTCCAGCCCTATCACGCTGCCGCTTCCTCAGGAATGTTATCTGGGATCACACACCATTTCTTTCCTCCCCTCACTTCATTATCAAGTGATTTCCACTTCTTCCAGCCTGCGGCTTCTAAACGTCTCCTCCGCTATCTCCAGCGGCTGCTCTCTGTCGCCTTCCACTCTCCTAAACTTGTTCTAAGAACAAAGTTTCCACATTAAGACTCGCACACACTTGGCAGATCGCAATTGCTTAATGCCCGGCCGTTAAACCTCTTATCAGCGGCATCTTAAGCACTTTACTGCTCTTCTTTGTATTTACGTGTAGGATATGAACACTGAATTCGGCCCAAATTTTTAGAAAAATTTTGATGTTACGTTTTTCTATTACAAGCAACGCATTGAGCACTTCCCTTTAGGACCCATGCACATGAACGTTTCCGTGGGGCTTGAAAAAAACGGAAATGACTCATATGCATTCCTTGTCTGCATGTCTGTTCCGCCAAAAAAATTGAACATGTCCTATTTTTGTCGGTTTTGAGGCATTGTTACAAAAAACCGATCCAGCACGGACGTCACATTGATGTCTTTTTTTTTTTTTTTTTTTCCGGGTCCGTGTTTTGCGGACTGCAAAATACATACAGTCGTGTGCATGGGCCCTAAAGAAAAGTTTTCCTCTTCAGTACTTGCCCCTCATCAGTACAAAGCAGAATACTGGTTGGTGGGGTGAGCTGCCTTACAAACTGCCCTGGTGCTCTTTGAAGAGACTCAGTGGGTGTATGGTGACTTAAAGGGGTTATTTAGGAATTTGGTATTGATGGCTTATCCTCAGGATAGGTCATCAATATCAGATTGGTGTGGGTCCGACTCCCAACACCCCCACCGATCAACTGGTGAGCACTTAGTTCTCTTTCTAGGTCAGTGATATCATCATCATCGGTCAGGTGGCCTTCAAGTGAAATGACCTGAGCTGCAATACCAAGCACAGCCTCTATCCAGTGGACGGCGCTGTGCTTAGTAAGCTGTGAGGAGGCCGCGGTGCTCACAGGAGCACCATTACCTCCTCAAACAGTTGATCGGCGGGGGGGTGCGGTGCCGGACCCGGACCCCAGCCGATCTGGTCAGTATAGAGTTTGCCCTTAGTCAGTCAATACATCTAACCAACCAGTGACCTGCCCTGTACTGACGAGGGGCAAGAACCTCAAAACTGTCTACATTTTCCTTATGGAAGAGTCTCTGGTTTAGGCCTCATGCACACGAACGTAATTTCTTTCCGTGTCCGTTTTTTTGCGGACCGTATGCGGAACCATTCATTTCAGTGGGTCCGCAAAAAAAACGGAATTTACTCCGTGTGCATTCTGTTTCCATATGTCCGTATTTCCGTTCCGCAAAAAAAATAGAACATGTCCTATTATTGACCGCATTACGGACAAGGATAGGACTCTTCTATTAGGGGCCAGCTGTTCGTTCCGCGAAATACTGAATGCACACAGACGTCATCCGTACATTTTGTGGATTTGTTTTTTGTGGACCGCAAAATACATAAGGTCGTGTGCATGAGCCCTTAGCTGCATATTTTTTCCCCCATGGAGAATTGCCTTGACACGAAGTCTCGATACAACAGTTGGATCTCTTCAATGAGGACCAGTAAGCAACCACTGTAGTTCTATTACAATGTATCAGCCTGGAGTCCATGCTGTCTAGATCAGAGCATTGTCTAGACTGGATACAATTGTATCCAGCTGAGAGCAGGACTAGCCATGGACAGGGCTACTGCCTCTGAATGTAAACAGGAGTGTTCTCATTCACTGACAGCAAACACGTATCTTGAAAATGGTGAAAAACCGTAAACGTAAGGAAGCTTAATCACACTCCGATTAAGCATAAAAAATTTTTGGGGAAAAATGCTGCAGTTTTCGAAGCCAAAGTCTGAAGTGGATGAAAAAAGAACGGTAAATATAATGGAAGGACATTTACTTCTCCTCCCTGCTGGATCCACTCCTGTTTTTTTTTCTCAAAAAATTGCATCAAAAACTGCAGTGGACGACTTGATAGAGGGATGGACAGATCTCATGGGCTATCCACGTGTATATCTATAGCAGATAGGTTTCCTGTTACATGACTTTTTATGTGTAGGCCGAGCTCCTAAACTCATCGGAAGAGTCTTATAAAAACAAAAACTTCTCATGTGATTGTTTTCCTATGAGAAGGCAGTAAATTATATCTCACCCAACCATAGCTAATTGTCAGATGACATTTTTCCCCTCCAGCTTGGCACGTCACTGATGGTTAGTATACTGAGCGAGGACCTGGGAACAGATCCTCCGTATGTACTAAGCCAGTGGTTCAGTAACTTTACACGTGGCATGTGTCACAAAACGAAACAAATGGATCCCCATTTCCTGTAATAGACAGTTCTTTATGCATATCTTGTATCCAGATAAATACCGGTGCCATGTCACTATTCTGAGGAACTACTTGCGTGCCAGACTGCCATTAATTGTCCAATCTGGTGCCAAACTACTACTGACAGTGGTAGTTCCAGAATAGCATTCACCTGGCTGCCACTGACAGTCCTATCTGGTACCAGGCTACCAGTGACGGTCCTATCTGGTACCAGGCTACCACTGACGGTCCTATCTGGTACCAGGCTACCACTGACGGTCCTATCTGGTGCCAGGCTACCACTGACGGTCCTATCTGGTACCAGGCTACCACTGACGGTCCTATCTGGTGCCAGGCTACCACTGACGGTCCTATCTGGTGCCAGGCTACCACTGACGTCCTTGGGCCAGGCTACCACTGACGGTCCTATCTGGTGCCAGGCTACCACTGACGGTCCTATCTGGTGCCAGGCTACCACTGACGGTCCTATCTGGTGCCAGGCTACCACTGACGGTCCTATCTGGTGCCAGGCTACCACTGACGGTCCTATCTGGTGCCAGGCTACCACTGACGGTCCTATCTGGTGCCAGGCTACCACTGACGGTCCTATCTGGTGCCAGGCTACCACTGACGGTCCTATCTGGTGCCAGGCTACCACTGACGGTCCTATCTGGTGCCAGGCTACCACTGACGGTCCTATCTGGTGCCAGGCTACCACTGACGGTCCTATCTGGTGCCAGGCTACCACTGACGGTCCTATCTGGTGCCAGGCTACCACTGACGGTCCTATCTGGTGCCAGGCTACCACTGACGGTCCTATCTGGTGCCAGGCTACCACTTTGGGCTACACGGGTCCTATCTGGTGCCAGGCTACCACTGACGGTCCTATCTGGTGCCAGGCTACCACTGACGGTCCTATCTGGTGCCAGGCTACCACTGACGGTCCTATCTGGTGCCAGGCTACCACTGACGGTCCTATCTGGTGCCAGGCTACCACTGACGGTCCTATCTGGTGCCAGGCTACCACTGACGGTCCTATCTGGTGCCAGGCTACCACTGACGGTCCTATCTGGTGCCAGGCTACCACTGACGGTCCTATCTGGTGCCAGGCTACCACTGACGGTCCTATCTGGTGCCAGGCTACCACTGACGGTCCTATCTGGTGCCAGGCTACCACTGGCAGACATATCTGGTGCCAGGCTACCACTGGCAGACATATCTGGTGCCAGGCTACCACTGGCAGACATATCTGGTACTATGCTACCACTGACAGTCCTATCTGTGGTACCAGAATAGCATTCACCAGGCTACCAATGACAATCATATCTGGTACCAGGCTACCGTTGAATAATATATGGTACCAGCCATATCTGTTTGAGTCATATCCGGTACCAGCCTATAATTAAGAGGCATATCTGGTACCAGGCTACAGTTGAGTCATATCTGGTATCAGCCTACAATTTAGAGACATATCTGGTACTAGACTACTTGGACAATGAGTGTTTATAGAAACGCTCATTCCCAAATAATGGGCTGTGTAAAAGGTGCTGGCGATCACCTGATACTCAATGAAAGGCTGGTTCCTGGGGTAATAGTGTCTTTCGACTGGAACCTAAAATAATCTATTCTGTGTAGATCAGCCAGTGTAAATAGGGATCTGCTGTATGGGAGCAAGTGATTTCTCATCCCCATACAGAAGAGATGATTATCTGATCATCAGGTAATTGGTTTGTTCCTGATGATTGTCTGTAACATCAGTCAGTGTATAAAACACAGAATAACATGGACACACATTTTAGTCGTGATGGTGTTGTACAGCACACCTACAGGCCATATGATGGTACTGCAGTCTAGGAGGATCTAAAATTCTAGGATCACTCATGGCAGCAGAAGGACAAAGCCAACAGGTTATATTGATGATGCACGCTCCAAATGATCCACTTTAACATGAATAAAGCCAATATTATATGATGTTTCCGTTAAAACGAGCTTACAACGTCCATACATGTGATGGTGGACCTCACAGGTGAGGTTCTTACACATTCACCTTGCATAGTGGTTTATTCTTCTATTTCTAAAAAATAAAGAAAACAATAGTCAGCCTGGCTTACTAAGGACTGGAGTATTGGACGCCTCCGGAATATTTCTGTAGCCTAAATAAATGCACTCCGCATGACGTGATGGTGACATGGGAAGACGTGACCTCATTGCCGCTCCGTACCTCACACTCACACCAATGGGAAGCCATTATTTCCTAGGTCGGGCTCCTGCGGTTGCAGTGTTTAATACCATTAATGACAGCCATTTAAACATTGCAGATGGAGGTGTAAAGGAACAAAGAGCTAATCCAATCAGACCCAACCTGCTTCACATGGACGCCAGATGGCCGCGCGGGGAGCACACAGCGCTCGTTCACAGCAGGAATGACATGTAAATATTTGAAGTTATTACACCGGCGTCTGGAATAGCAGAGCAATGGCAGGGAGCAGAATGAGCACTCGTATTAACCCTTTGTGTACGGGGAGGGGTATAGCACCCAGAATGAGGGGGTCTAACGGTACACCCACACGGGAGGGAGTCCGGAATTCTGCAGCAGCAAAATCTACACCAAGTGCTGCGGATCTGATGTAGCATTCATAGCATAAATGCTATTGTTACTGCACTGCAAACGGGGAAAATCTGCAGCGCGAATTGACGTGCCGCCGATTTAAAGCCACTTATGTGGCGATTCCATTCTATAAATTTTCTGGAAAGTTTCGCCCACTTTGCAGCTCTGGAACGCTGCAGCCAATTTTCACAAGACAAGATCAACCCTACCAGGACGCATTCCTGGTCTAATAGGGTGGATCCTACAGGCATGCTCTTTACTCTCTTTCCACATTCAGGAAACCAACTAGAGCAGGCATGCCCACTAAAGGAAGAGGCATAGATGGGTATATGGCGGTAGGCTTACACAGGGGTGGACTGGGAACTTAAAGTGGCCCTGAAAAAAATACTAAAAGTGGCCCCATTTTGTAGTCAGGTCCACATTGATGGAAGGCAGGGCCAGCAATACCAGATTGTGACACATTATACCGCCCCAACAGAGCCAAATACCACAGTCCATCACAAAATACTGCCCCAAAAACTCCCACTGGCCGGCCGTGAGGAGGGCTCAGACGGCCTCCTGGGCATCGGCCCACCGGGAAATTTCCCTGTAAGGTCTATGGACAATCCGCCCCTGGGCTTAGTGACTGAAAACAGCCCGGGAAGAACAGGTAGCACTGGTTGATGCAGATCTGATGATGTCATCTGATGCTTCTCTGGACTGTTGCTTTGTAGGGACCATTCAGGAGGAACCGAATAGACTTATCACCAGCTTCAGGTAACATTCCAAATGGGTCACATCAAGCTGGGGTGTTGCAAAGAGTGGCACCTGCTCTGGAGGACTCGGCACGACCATGTATTACACGTACTGCTGCTGTAGTACTACATTTTACCTGTGGCTTCAGCTGCCTGCAACGATCAACTCGCTAGGTTCGGTTCTCCATTTGGAAAGGGGTTGTCCTGATGTGGCCGCCTACGACCATATTCCAGTTCTTTACATTAATGTATAATCGGAGGTCCACCTTAGGTCCACCTAATGGATCAAGTTACAAAAGAAGTCGACCTTGTGGTGGCTCCACTGAAAATGTCTTGTATTCCTTTTACACGTGGCTATATCACCCCGGACGAGCCACGGTTTGAGTTGATGGTCGCTTGTTTCTAGGGCCTTGTAACTCAATGGAGGACGGACGACTGTCGGAACAATTATTCCTCCCCCATTAGGCTTGCATATTGTTGGCGGCACATCATACACAGGGCGATGATGGAGATTATAGGTGCCACGTAAAATATGTGATCAACAATCTGTGGCCCGCTCTTCCCTTGCTGCCTGGCCCTGTCGATCAAAGCAGCGAGGGAAGATCTGGCCACCGAAAGGAGCAGAGCTTGGGTGCAACAAGACCAACGGTGACGCCCTCAATGCACCAAAGGCCTAATTTGCATATTAGAAACAAGTATCATAATTTGGAAATGGAAACTCGCATCAACAAAAGAAAGCAGCAGCTATGTGTCTATGCAAACAGCTGGATAGGAAGGCCGCCGGTGGTAGATCCCCTTAAAAAGTAAGTCCTGACTGCCCAAATATCAGAAACCTGAACTAGTCCAAGCACCCCCCATCTCAGGAGCAACGGCGACGCCCTTATTGCACAAAAGGCCTAATTTGCATATTAGAAACAAGTATCATAATTCGGAAATGGAAACTAAGATCAGCAAAAGAAAACGGCAGCTATGTGTCTGTGCCAACAGCTGTATAGGGAGGCCGCCGGTGGAAGATCCCCTTAAAAAGTCCTGACTGCCCTGAAGTAGTTCAAGCATCCCCCATCTCAGGACACGGCGGCTGCTGTGGCGTAAGCTGCGGCATCTCTACGGGCCGGCGCTCTCGGCTGGCTGACCAAATTGTTGGGCTATAAATCTGTCCCAGCGACGTGTTGAAAAGCTGATAATTACTCCAGAGCTTCTGTCTGACATGTGCTCAACATCTCCTCGCAGGAGCGTGTGTCTTGTTCTCCACATGTGCACATAGTAAATCCACAAGGTGAGCTGGAGGGGAATCTAGAATAACACAAGGTGGCCAAATTATTAGATTGTTTTACTTATTTTTTGTGTCATTTATGTATTTTTATGTATTTAGTACATAAGAAATCACCGCTAAGAATTTCTCGCTAGTTCTCCAAAAATTTTCATATCTCAGTGTACAGTGGGGGACAGCGGCTACACAAATCTATGGGTTTAGCGAACATATCAGCTTACAGTTTATGTGCGTTGGCCGCTGTGAGTGGTTGGGGGTTTCGCCCACCTTGTTTAGACCTATTCTTAAGATGAGAAGTCTATAGTGCTGGAACGTAGAGTCCATGTGGTCTGTAATGTGGGCGTTCCTGCCACTGGGAAGAAGTCCTGACTAATCCAAGTAGGCACAGGGGTGGAAATATGGGAGTAACTTTCCTCTTTCGTAGCCCAAATCAGGACCATAACGAGTGGCAGTCATTGATAAAATGAGTCAATCTGTGCTCAGGCTGATGAAGAACAGACTAGTGTATAATTTCAGAAATCATTTGTTCAGCAGAATAGTGAGTGCAGCTCTGGAGTATAATACAGGATGTAACTCTGGATCAGTACAGGATAAGTAATGTATGTACACAGTGACTCCACCAGCAGAATAGTGAGTGCAGCTCTGGAGTATAATACAGGATGTAACTCAGGATCAGTACAGGATAAGTAATGTATGTACACAGTGACACCAGCAGCAGAATAGTGAGTGCAGCTCTGGAGTATAATAAAGGATGTAACTCAGGATCAGTACAGGATAAGTAATGTAATGTATGTACACAGTGACTCCAGCAGAATAGTGAGTGCAGCTCTGGAGTATAATACAGGATGTAACTCAGGATCAGTACAGGATAAGTAATGTATGTACACAGTGACTCCACCAGCAGAATAGTGAGTGCAGCTCTGGAGTATAATACAGGATGTAACTCAGGATCAGTACAGTAATGTCATATATGTACACAGTGACTGCACCAGAGTTACATACAAATTATGATCCTGTGTAAACTGTAATATGAGGTGACCGCCGCCTGTTATATTAGCCTCTATTCAGTTGTCTGTCATTTACATTAATTTGTAAAGAAACCTGATATCAGGCAGTTAGATTTTTTTTATCCATTAATAAAATCTGAATGTTTAAGAACAGCTTAACGTCACAGATTGTCTTCTTATACAGTCAAGCAGTATGACGATGGCTCTCTGCCATTTTTTGATAATTATTTGGCCACTTAGGGACTTTTCTCGAAGACGTTTCAGGACCATTTGTGGTTTTAAATTCTGTGAGTTATTCGACTCTTGATTTTTTTTTTTTTTATCTGACAGGTTTTGATAACTTCACTTCTTTTGAAATTATTTCCGGCAACTTCTTTGATTTGAGTGAAATGATCAGATAGTTTAATGTTCTTATTATGGGGGCGATAAGACGGTGGAAGGCGGACTAGAAAAATAACACTGTGGATCTTCTGAGATAAGCAAATGCGTTTGTGTGACAAACTTGTTTAAAGGGGTTGTGCGCTCATTTCCAGACCTCTCAGACTGGCTGGACCCTCGTTGGTGATTATACTTACCTGATCCCTTGCACTAGGTCCCGGCCCATTCACTCCCCAGCCTCCGCTGCTTGTCTCTAGCCACTGTATGTAAACTACTGGTTTGATGCCGCTGCAGCCAATCGCTGCTGTAATCAGCTCTCCTTGCATTGGACATGACACAAGGGGAGCAGTGGCCAGTGATTGGCTGCAGCATCAAACAGGAAGTTTACATAGAGAGGCCCGAGACAAGGAGCGGAGGACAGGGAGCGAACGAGCTGGCTTTCAGGTAAGAATGATCACCAACACCCGTCCCTCCAGTCTGAGAGATCTAGAAATTAGTGCATAACCCTTTTAAAGGAGTTGTTGCACTTCGGTAAGTGGCATTTATCATGTAGAGGAAGTTAATATAAGACACTTACTAATGTATTGTTATTATCCATATTGTTTCCTTTGCTGGCTGGATTCATTTTTCCATCACATTATACACTGCTCGTTTCCATGGTTACGACCACCCTGCAATCCATCAGCGGTGGTCGTGCTTGCACACTATAGGAAAAAGCATCAGCCTCTCTGATGGCCGGGACCACGGGAGCACACATAGGCTGGTGCTTTTTCCTATATTGTGCAAGCACGACCACCACTGATGGATTGCAGGGTGGGCTGAGGATTGGGGCAATTATCGTTCGTTCCCGATAATTGCTCCGCTTAAGCGTTTGGCTCATCTCAGGCATCGATGGAATATAGCTAGAATATGTCACCTCTGGGACCCACTCCTATATCCACAATGGGGTCCCCCCCCCAAACTGAAATGGAGAACACACAGCGCATGCGTGGTATCCCCCCCCCATTTGCTGGGAGTTCCGACTCAAATAGTTGAGCGCATGTACTCAGGTATTTTTGAAGCTCCCATAGCGGCAAATGGAGCGCTCACCACACTCATGCACGCCCACCTCTCCATTCACCACCATGGAACTGCCAGAAAAAGTCACCTATTTTAGGAATTCCCAGCGGTAACCGGAGGGTGGCCATCAAAGTGCGTCGTGCTCTCCTTCAGTTTTGGGGCTCATTCCGGAGATAGGTGCAGGTGCTACCTCTGGGACCTGCACCTACCTGACATTGAAGGCATATGCTAGCCATGCAACCTCCGCTCTAGTGTCTGCTGTACGGGGAACCGCTCCCCACTCCGTTCTAGTAAATGAGACCGTCTTGCAGTTCTCTGCACAACCTGTGGTCAGAAGCGAGACCCCAGCAGAACCCATCACTTTGCGTAAGCCCTTTAAATACCACCATACAACCGTAAAAGTGCTCTATATACGGTGCCCATGTGGCATGTACTGGACATAAAACATAGTGCCCAAAAAATTCCTTCATAAAAATACCTAATTGACCCTGCTTCTTTATGCTTACTAGCTTCGTAATACTGCCATACAGTAGCCAGTTAATAGTACTTCATAATGCCTTATTGGGGGTTTCTAGGACTGTAATATTGATGACGTATCCATCATCAGTATCAAATCCGTGTGGGGTCAACCCTCAGCACCTCCACGATCAGGCACCGAAACAGCACAGCTCCATTTAGTGTTTAGTGGCCATGAATGGTACTGAAATGCTGCACCCATTCGCTTGAGCGCTGCGAAACCAGTACAAGTACCTGCACTACCAGTTTCAAGAGCAGCTACTAAGGGGGGTGTGTATAGTTTTGGAAAAAGCAGCTACAGAGGCGTGAATGTGCAGAGGTTTTAGGCAGAGTCCTTCTTCGCTCTCCCCACATGTATGGGAGAATCGGGATGAACCTACTATTTTCAATGCTGTATATGGCTAGATATAGCATTCTACTGTATAAGTATACAGACTTATACCGCCAGCATATGTCATGTTATAGCCAAACTGTGACCCGGGTTACCCATAGGCCACAGTGGGCATCAGGATACGTTTTTTGGTGGTGGCACACACCAGCCAGACGAGGTTGAAGGACATTTTTGGTCCAGTCCTCATGTTGGACGTACGGAGCGTTCCTATGTAAGACATGATGTACCCGAGTAATAACCCATAGATGGTGCTTTTCTGCCTTCCTCCCCGTATTGCATCTTGCCTGTAGCAACCCAAAAATTGAGGAACAAGTTGACCGTCCGTTTGCCGCTGAGTATTTTGCCATCACCAGATGTGAAGCAATAGGTCTCGGCAAAGAAACGGGCAAACCGTCTCCACCTTGTAATAGACAGCGGTGACCGCGCTTGGGGTTTACTGGTTTCCTCTTGTATCTCGCCTCTGTCTGTCGGGTTCCTGTTACTCTGCTGTTTGAGCGCACGTTTCCTCTTTCGTTGTCTCGTGGCCCCCGGCTCTTGTGGTTAATTTTTTTTCTGACTTTTTTGTGTTTTGCAGAAAGATTTCTCCGTACGAGAAGAGCTGCACACGTCTGATGTGGAGTGCTGGCTGGGATTCATCACCTTCCTCTGCGAAGTTTTCGGCACCATGAGGAGTAATACGGGCGAGCCTTTCCGAGTCCTTGTGTGCCCTATCTATACCTGCCTTAGGGAGGTAATGGCTGCTGACCTGCCCAGCAAATGCTGATCGTTCCTTCACCCACCTAATGCCCATCTGCTGGGAATTTATAGAAACTTAAAGGGGTTGTCCACTCCTTTGCTATTGATGGCCTATCCTCAGGATAGCTCATCAGTATCAGATCGGCAGCCCTCACCCCTGCCAATCAGATGCTGCGGCACCAGAACTACAGCGCCATCCATTATGTAGTGGTCAGAGCTGGTTACTGCAGCTCTACTCCCATGGAAGTGAATAGGAGCACTGCTGCAGGTACAAGCTCTGTCCACTGCACAATGGAGCTACTCTGAAACAGACAATTGTCGGGGGTGCGGGATATCGGCCTCCTGCCGCTCAGATATTGACAGCCTGTCCTGAGTAAAGAAGTGGAGAACTCCTTAAGCCCCTAACTGTTTTGCCAGAGTGCAGCTTCAGCAGTGGGAAAAGTAGCTGACTGGAGGGGGAGGGCTGCTTTAGATGCTGCTACCTCCTGAATGGTAGCAGCTAGAAACATGCAGCTAGTCTTATTTGAAAGCAGACATTCCAAGCTTTCAGAGAATGACAGCAGTGTGTTCAGGACCAAGGAAGATATCACTGATTGAAATCGGGATTCTGTGAATGCAGCTGAAAGTGAAAGTAAAAACAGGTTTTACCCGCGATTATTCCCAACTTGATTTCTAAGGGCCCATTCACACGACCATGGAGCTCGGTCCGGGACGGTCCATGAAAACCCGGACCGTGCTCCTTCTGAGGGCAGGAGCACACGGCGTCATTGATTGCTATGACGCCGTGCGCTTCCTGAGGCTGCCGCTGTACAATGATACGCTGTACACGCTCGTATAGAGTCTATCACTGTACAGCGGCGGCCTTAGGAAGCGCACGGCGTCATAGCAATCAATGACGCCGTGTGCTCCTCCCCACCAGAAGGAGCACGGTCCGGGTGCTCCACGTGAATGGGCCCTAACAGTGATTTTTCCTCTGTCGCTTGGACTTTAGCTGGTCTTGTATGAAAGCCTGAAACGTCAGCTTTCAAACAAGACCAGTTGCATGTTTCTAGCTGCTACTATTGAGGAGATATCACCATCTAAAGCAGCCCTTCCCCCTCCATTTAGCTACTTTTCACATTGCCCGAGCTGGATTTGGGCAAAACAGTTAGGTGGTTAAAGGGACTATCAAACATTATATCAGATCTCGCCGAGTGGCCGACTTGCGGTGGTGATCATACTTACCTGGTCCTCGCTGCGCGCCGGCCTTCTCTTCATCTCCCTGGTGTGCTGATATCAGTCAACATCGTGTTGACGAGGGGCATTTTACTGCTGCAGCCAATGACTGGATGCAGCAGTGACCAGCTCCCCTTGCGTCTCGTGACCATTTGTCATGACACAAGGGAAATGGACACCACTGTGGCCAGCAATTGGCTGCTGCTGTGACGTTATCCTCCCTTCCCCCCAGCGAGAGACTGAACCCAGTGGTGAGGACCAGTTAAGTATGACTACCACCGTGGGTCAGCCACTCCGTGAGGTCTGATATAATGTTCAACCCCATGAAACATCCAGAATATAGGGCTGACATCGAGGCAGAGCACAAAAGACAACAGAAACAATTGGCCACAATCTTGCTGAAACAGCGCCACTCTTGTCCATGGCTGTATTTGGTATTGCAGCTCAACTCCAATCAGAAAAATACCGGACACATCCCATGGACAGGGTTTTTTTTTCTGCTACTTTTGGAACCTGTGTCTTCAACATAATGAGAGTCACTTGTCATCCGCCATTACAATCCATCTATTACTATGAGGAAGACTCTGTGCAACATTGATGGAGTGCAGCGCCACCTACTGTAGGAATTTGCATGAACAATACATGTATTTAACCGTTTTGTGTTACTGGTGCTTTTTTTATTTTTATTTTGCTGTTTACTGTATTTTACAGTGTATGGCAACCTTAAAGAGAACCTCTCACTACTCCGGACATGCCTGTTTTAATAGCTTCATGCATCCCCCATGTAGTAATAATTCTGGAGCCTCTATTCTTATGTCTCTATGTTGTGCCATTCCTTTATTATTTCTACTAGCAGTGATGAATGAATTGCTAGCAGTCTGCAGTAAGGGTACAGAGGGGAGGTAACCAGTTGGGGGGGTGTCCCTGCACAGACTCGCTCTATCCAATCAGTGCTGCCATTTTCAGACTGTGCTGGGACACACCCCCAACTGGTCACCTCCCCTCTGTACCCTTACTGCAGACTGCTAGCAATTCATTCATAACTTCTAGTAGAAATAATAAAGGAATGGCACAACATACAGACATAAGAATAGATGTTCCAGAATTGTTATTACATGGGGAATGCATGAAGCTATTAAAACAGGCATGTCAGGAGAGGGGAGAGGTCCTCTTTAAGGTGTACGAAACTGGGCTAGTAATGGCCTGTAATCAGTTTTTGTTATAATTTGCTCCCTTGTAATACCGTTATATAGTGGCAAAATAATCCTGCCATATACACACAAAACCCGTATATTACTATCATACACTGCTAGATAATGGTTTTAGTTGCCCTGGGGTTACTTGTGGACAGGAGCCTGCACGTTTTCCTGGATTGCCATCTCATAAAACCACCAGTGTGACCAGGACACGGCGCCCCCGACGGTTTGTCGTACATCGTACACCCCCAACCCTTGATTCCTTTGTTCCTTTAATCAGACGTTGTCCCTGCATAAGCCCTTTTGCAGAGATTTTGCTCGGTGCAGAGGTGTCCTCAGGGACCTGGCACAGATCAGTCACTCTCCTCCTCCCCCTGGAGGCATCAGGCCTGTCTTGGAGGGGTCCCAAGTGCTAAGCGTTTTCTGGAATACATTTGGAAAAGTGATTAAACATGTAATCGACCATAGATGTTTACAGCATAACATGCACAACGCACACATTTACACTGAGGCGCAAGCAATCAGTATATATATATACCGTATATAACATGATATACTGCCACCCTGTGAGCTCTGTATGGAGCTGGAGGGGGGATTTAAAGGAATTTTTCAATTTCAGTACATTTCAATCATTTATTGTATGGTGATAAGTTAGGGAACTGTCTAATACATTTTGTGGATCAGTACTTCACCACGTTGAGCTAGCTGCTATTAGAAACAGTCAGCAAGCTGGTCACCAGTCACTCCCCTCCTTTCTAATGGCTTAGCCGAGCTCCTATATTATTCCCGGGGGAGGGGGGAGTCATTTATCTTTTTTTTTTTTTACTATGCAGTGATTAGTGAAAAGGTAACACTTCACAGAATGCAAGCTACCAGTGTAATGTCTCAGACATTGGATAGGCAAAATGCTGGTTTATTTCAGCTCTAAAGCCCGCAGAATTATGAATGCAGCTCCTGGTATATAACGCAGGATCTAACTCAGGATCAGTAAAAGTAATGGATGTACACAGTAACTCCACGAGCAGAATAGTGAGTGCAGCTCTGGAGTATAATACCGGATAAGTAACATAATGTATGTACACAGTGACTGCACCAGCAGAATAGTGAGTGCAGCTCTGGAGTATAATACAGGATGTTACTCAGGATCAGTACAGGATAAGTAATCTATGTACACAAAGACTCCACCAGCAGAGAGGGGCGGACTGGGAACTTAAAGTGACCCTAGAAAAAAATACTAAAAGTGGTCCCGTTTTGTAGTCGGGTCCAAATTGATAGAAGGCAGGGCATATTGTGGTACATTATACCATCCTAATAAAGTCAAATACCACAGTCCATCACAAATATTGTCAGCAGCACAAAATACATCCCCAAAAACTTCCACTGGCCGGCCATGAGAAGTGCCCAGGCGGCCCCCTGGGCATTGGCCCACCGGGAAATTTCCCTGTAATCTCTATGGCCAATCCGCCCCTGCCAGCAGAGTAGTGAGTGCAGCTCTGGAGTATAATACAGGATGTAACTCAGGATCAGTACAGGATAAGTAATGTATGTACACAGTGACTGCACCAGCAGAATAGTGAGTGCAGCTCTGGAGTATAATACAGGATGTAACTCAGGATCAGTACAGGATAAGTAATGTAATGTATGTACACAGTGACTCCACCAGCAGAATAGTGAGTGCAGCTCTGGAGTATAATATAGGATGTAACTCAGGATCAGTACAGGATAAGTAATGTAATGTATGTAGACAATGACTCCACCAGCAGAATAGTGAGTGCAGCTCTAGAGTATAATACAGGATATAACTCAGGATCAGTACAGGCAAAGTAATGTAATGTATGTACACAGTGACTCCACCATCAGAATAGTGAGGGCAGCTCTGGAGTATAATACAGGATGTAACTCAGAATTAGTCCAGGATAAGTAATGTAATGTATGTACACAGTGACTGCACCAGCAGAATAGTGAGTGCAGCTCTGGAGTATAATACAGGATGTAACTCAGGATCAGTACAGGATAAGTACAGGATAAGTAATGTAATGTATGTACACAGTGACTCCACCAGCAGAATAGTGAGTGCAGCTCTGGAGTATAATACAGGATGTAACTCAGGATCAGTACAGGATAAGTAATGTAATGTATGTACACAGTGACTCCACCAGCAGAATAGTGAGTGCAGCTCTGGAGTATAATACTGTACTGTATGTACATTTTATTCTATATGGCAGCTGCTATGGATAGACACATTAACTCTTGATTTTATCTCTTGACGAATAGTAGGATGGTGACATATTTGTGTAACATTTTGTACATGTATGTTGTTACTAGAACAGGTATGATGGCAGTAGTTGATCTTTGCTCAGTCCCATCGTCTGTCACTAGTCGTAACTGAGTGACGTTAATGAAACTCAGCCCGGGGCATTGTCTGTGTGTGTGGAGCCAGGCCTCCGCAGATCTCTTTCATCCTCCCATCCATCTAAATAAGTCAGGCGCTTGTGCAGTGTCTCCTTACCGTCGGCAGAATTGTTAGACACAGTTTAGAACACAGATCCTGGATACCGTGGTCTCGGCGGCACATTGAGGACTCTTTTAGGATGACCCTTTACTTTATTCTTTTTCTTTCCACTTGACTCAGGGCAGAGTTTTCCGTCTTGCTTTCTTTCTGGCACTGGCTCGGAGTGTAGTCCAAGTCTAGAGATCGTGTACACGAATGATCTCTATCATGTGCTTATCACACCAGCCGCAGTAATTACCTGCCGCTGCAAGCGTGTGTACAGTGCTAGTGGTTTTAACAATCTCTTTTCTATATGCCCCATTTGAGGTTAAAAAAAAGGGGGAGGGGTCTATCCTCAAGTCGGTGCAGAGAACCATTGCCAAGAGGAGCCCTTCAGTACCACAATCATGCACTTAAACCATCAGGTACCCATTTATTTCCATGAGTACCACGGCGTCACTTGAAGATGGCTATTCCATGTGAGGGAAACTTACCAACTGCATACTGAACATGACAATATATTTCTAATAAAGCTAGAACCAGCCCTGTACCTCACATGGAGGGGCGTAACTACCATAGAGGCAGAATATGGGGCCCAGGGCAAGAGGGGGCCCAGTCTTAGTTGGGATCATCTCCTCTTCTACTGGAGGTGAAATCTTGGTCAGGACTCTACCCTCTAAAGGAACAACTTTTAGCAAATGAGGCAGTGGAAAAATGGCCCAAGGGTCATTGAAAGGGGTTTAGGTGGAAACCCTTCTGTCCTGTGTGGGGGGCCTGGTCTGATCCTTGCTATGGGGCCCTTACTTCTCTATGTAGACCACTGCTCTCATGGATCAAGAGATCTCCACATTCATTGCTGTGCTAGATTTATATCAAGCTGACAGCTCAAGGGGGTGTGTCTTTTCTGCTGCAGCTCAGGGGGCGTGTCTCAGCGCTACCTATCGCAGCTCAGGAGGCGTGTCTCAGCTCTCCCGATCACAGCTCAGGGGGCGTGTCCATGCTCTACCTATCACAGCTCAGGGGGTGTGTCCTTGCTCTCCCTATCACAGCTCAGGGGGCGTGTCCATGATCTCCCTATCACAGCTCAGGAGGCAGTTGAAGGATGAAACTGAGCATGTGCGGCCATCTCACTGAGCAGGTCAAAGAAATAAGAAAAAAAACAAACAGCAGGTGGCGCTATACAGATACATTTTATTAAATAACTCAAAGGCTAAAGAAAATTTTTTATTACATGCAATTACAAGAGCATTCAGATCCAGGTGCTGGTTTGAAAACTGTGCAATATTTTTTTGTGGGAAAACCCCTTTAAGACAGAATTCTGATGTATTTAGGTACTAAATCTCCCCAGCAATGGGGGGGGACCCATTCTGCTTGATCAGTTTGTGCACGCTCCAGTCACATCTAGAGGCAAAATCATCCCTGAAGCAGCAGTGTCCTTTAATTTTCATATTGTATAGACCCATTTTCCTGAAGTCTGTAGGCCTAACACAATATACTGTCCAGTTTGATGCTTCTCGCTTTTGTTTCCGTGTGGTTTTACCAGTTTGTTCCTTTCTCCCCGCAGCTGTTACAGTCGTACGATGTGAAGGAGGACGCGGTTCTTTGTTGTTCCATGGAGGTGAGACTTTTGGATCTTCTGACAATCACACATCATTAGAGATGAGCGAACGTGCTCGAAACGAGCACTGTACCGCTCGGCTCCCCTGCGATCGCGTGGGCGCAGGCAGCCGCTTCCGTCCTCCTCAGGAGGACGGAAGTGGCTGCCTGCGCCCATGCGAGCACAGGGGAGCCGAGCGGTACAGTGCTCGTTTCGAGCACGTTCGCTCATCTCTACACATCATCCATTTCGGTGCATCACCCTAGTGCATAATTATAATAAATGGTTCCTCCATCAAGTCAAAGTCATTGGAGGTGTTTTCGAGCATTACCCTTGCAACTTAGGTCCTACCAGTGGAGGCAATGATAAATCAGAGGTGGCACCAGAAGTTGTACATTGACTGCTGAGTGACACCCTGGGCTTGTAGCTGTAGGATATGTGATAGTCTCTGACACCTGTGGTTGAGACTCTGTCACTGCCTTGACCTCTCACTAACACACAGGGCAATTATCTATGTCAGTCTGTCACCCAAGTCATCTCCCCCAGTCAGTCTGTGTCTCGCATTCATGCACCAGCTGAGCCGGAGACACAGGCGTCTGAGACGGTAGCCATTTAACATGCGACTTGTAACCTCTGCTCTGTTGACAGCTGCACAGCACTGGACGTCTGCTGGAGGAACAGCTGCCTGAGATGATGACGGAGCTGCTTGCCGCCGCACGGGACAAGATGCTGTGTCCCACCGAGTCCATGCTGACCAGGTCTCTCTTGCTAGAGGTCATTGAGCTGCACGCCAACAGCTGGAACCCCCTGACCCCAAGCATCACCCAGTACTACAACAAGACTATCCAGAAACTTACAGGTTGACACGCGCGCGTAAAAGGGGGCAACAGCCAACAGGACACGATCCCTAGGGTAGGGGGAAGTTCCGCCACCCTGGCGTAAACCAGGATGTACCAACTGGACTTGCCAACCTTTCTACGAAGATAATGAAGGAAGAACACGTGTTAATAAATCTAACAGCATGCTTAAGAACTCATTCAGCAAAAGGGGGGGAAGCTGCCTTCTTTTTCAGTCCAGTACCCTGTTATACAAAGCCTCCTCCGTCGTCTCGTTACCATATTGTATGAGCCGCAAGGCACGCACCGAGACTGTGTGGGTGCAGTGGAGACGCGTATTGTGTGAGGCCGACCGGCCGCTATTGTTTACACAGCATATTGAGGGCTTTTTACGGGCCAACTGGCAGGAGGTGGGTTCTGGGCAGATGTCTCAGGAGAGCACAGAGGGCACGGTCAGAGGCGACACTGATTGGTGACCTCTTCTTTGTCAACGCGTGGAGCTTGGGGGGGTCGCGTGTTCGGAGCCACAGTAGGGTTATGTATTAGAGAGCTGCACGGGTTGAGATTTCATTTTGCACTCTATGGTTTTCTTTCGAATAATTTAATTTTTTCTATTTTCTATTTTAAGGTTGAGGTAGGACAAAAAAAAAAAAACCTGCGACCATCATCCTAGTGACGGAAATGGTTTTGCCTATCCGATGGAATGATATTGCACGGATTTGGTGACTTAGGACGGGGGAGGGGAATAAATACTAAGCAACCCAGTTCATTGGGCAGGGACCAAAAGGGCGTCCCTAATAAATTGCTGTGCAATATGTAGTAAATGTTTAGCTTCTGGCCGCAAAAAGGTTGTCATGAAATGCGTCAGTCATTATGATCGGTCCAAGAGCTAGGAAATGTCCAAAAGCATGTAAGGAGGGCTTCTATTCACCTGCTTTTCATTCTCCTCCTGCAGTTATGTAAGCGCGTGGCTTTCTTCTGTGCCCCTCAGCCAGGTTTCGATAGCCTTGGAATTGCTCTTCTGCAGGTGGCAGTGCACAAGCAGATGACGGTGAGATGATGAGTTTGGATGCATTATCCTGGACCCGAAACGCGTGATGCCAGTGATATTTCACTATTTATTAAGGCAAATGGGAACATTTTTTGTCACTGTGCTGTGGTACATAAGTAGCATTCATGCCGATACCTGCAGATGCTCATGTCACCCTGAAGCACTGTGACATCCCACGAAGATGTTATCTACATTGAGCGTAATTGTCTCAGAATGCGCTGAAGGCCGCCCCTTTAAACAGAGACAGATTTGTGTATTTTATTTATTTAGAGCTTATTTCGACTGTATATTTCATAGGTAATTTTTATGTGCTTTGACATTTCTGACACTAGGGGTGCTGTTCTATAAAACTCAAACCTATATGTTCTACCATGACCACCCCTTAGCATCCAGAGTGGTCCTGTCCAATTGCTGTGTGTTTCCAATCATTTGCTTTTAAGTTCATTGGTGGATGTTACATCACCAAAGCCACGTGAAGGCTTTTTGTTCATTTTTATATGACATTTCTCGATTCGAGATGAACTCCGCCTTCTCAATGACATCACAAGTGTGGGAGCAGACGTTTCCACTTACCTGCGTGATGTCACATGGGTGGGCGGAGGCAGTACGAGTGAAAATATGTTTTTAATACAGATTGGAGTTGTCGAACCTAATATCCCATTCCGGGCAGGTTCAACAGCTATTATTGTAAGGTAGTGCAGCGCCAGTCTGAGCAGTAGCAAATGATGGGTCATATTTGAGGCAACGTAAATCACTATTGTCCAGGAGCACTTGATCTCTAGCTCTGTGGTGCTTATGTTGCATTTACCACTTGAAAATGGACCCTGGTGTCCAGTGACGAGGTCAGTGTACAGGATTGTAGTGAAGTGAGAGCCTATGTAGCATACTATAGTTTATAAGCTGTACAAAAACATCAACAGGAAGACCAAAAACATCAGAGGGCATGCCAGCTGTTCAGTATTTTCATAGGCTTAGAACATGTTGCCCAATATGACCATAAGTGGTCCCAATGGGCAAAGATGCTGGAGATTATGATGGGAAGATTGTATTGACTCTTTAGTCTTTTGGGACAGCATTCAGAACTCTAGGTTCAAGGAGGCAAATAGTTGAGTCCTTTCTGATTTGCCCACTTGAATGTCTAGTCAGACTGAGCATCATCGTAGATGTGGCCCACACTACAGATAAGGATCACCCATTACATGCCTAGTTTATAAAAAGACAACATATTGTGAGGTACCTCTTGATGTTATTAGTGCCCTCAACTGTACAGTTGTCAACAACCTAGACGTGGTTGATCTTGTCTTTCAGGGCTTGGACTTTAGGCAGTGTACTGGCTCTTCTTTAAGAGACCAGCCGTGTATGAAGACTTATTGGCAATGCTCCATGGGAACATAATAGGCAAAGAGGTATCTCCCAGAGAAAGGGAACCATCTCAGTAGCCCCACTTTTTAATAAGCCTTGGAACACGACAAAATCAAATTGCTAAGCCAAATAGACAGTTGTATCGGGGTGCTTGCCCCTCATCTGCATGGAGTAGGATTCTGGCAGGCTGGGTGCAGTGCCTTGGATGAAGCTTAAGCAGGTTGATGGGTCTCCTTGAAGAGATCATCCGTATATGCTCCATGGAAAAATAATATGCAAAGAGGTATCTCACAAAAAAAAGAGAACCATCTCACTAGCGTAACCTTTTAGAAATGGCTTCCTCCGACATTTTAACAAGCCTTGGGACATGACAAGGAAAAATAGCCAAGCCAAATATCCATCTGTAGACAGCTACTTCGTGGTGTTTGCCCCTCATCAGTACTAAATAAGATTCTGGCTGGCTATATGAACATTCTTCTCTCTCCTCATTTTATCTCTAAAGATTGCCTTTAGGGTCTCAAAACTTGAGACTGTTGTGTTTTTCTGCAAAAGTAAAAAAATCTTCTGATCTGGATGGTTCTCCAGCTCTTCTGAGCTGGTAGAACTTCATACCTTCCCTATATTTTCTACATGAGGGGAAAAAATGGCATCCTTCACCAAGTGGTCCTCAGAATGGTTGTTGACTGTTGGTTTTGGGATAGTACCAATGGCCGATTGCATTAGAAGCATATATCACCTTGCTCAGACAGTCTTCTCTTGGTCTCAAAATTTTAAACCTCAAGAAAAAACATCTAAATATTTAGCAGCTCTTCCCCCTGGGCTGGTCAGGCTCAGATCCCCATTCTTTCTGTGTGAGGGAAAGGAAATAGCAGTCTTATGAGGCCTCATCAAATGGTCTTCAGAGTTGTCAACAATCGGTTGTGTTATGGTACTTTCTTTAGTCGATAGCATAGAGGCATATATGATTACACATAGCCAAGGAATACAAACCTAAGACTGGTTACATGCCAAAAGCTCCAATATGGCAGATCCTAATTTCTCTGTAGCCAATTGGTTTGAATGCAAAAACATGACCAATTTTTGGCCATGTACGTTGTTGGCCAAAACATACGAATGTGGCTATGTCCATCTCAAGTCGTATTCAAGTCGTGACAATTCTTGCCTACGGAGAAGTCCATCTACTCTTGTGTTGTGTTGTGGAGCAGCAAGAAGCAGGTCTCTCGATTTTGTTTTTAGTCTGTTGTCTGACCTAGAAGAGTCTTTTTTTTTTTCAGCTCATCAAATGTAGTAGGTGGCTGCTGGTGTATCGGCACTGAAGAATAGCGGGTCAGAGTTTCACTTCCTGGAGGTCAGTGGAGGAAATGATGTCACTGTTTGGCCATTTCCTTATTTACTTTCTCTATAGACCCTCGACTTAGTAGATCATTCCTGGAGCTTATTAAATGTTGAATTCCAAAGACGAGAGGGGAAAGGCAGGGTAGTTTCCTGTTCTCTGCTCATCCTGCAGTCAGAGGGAGTACAAGGAAATTTGGCTTGACGTCCCAAGTCTCCCATCAAAGCGCATCAGGATGAACGTCTTGCATTCTTGGCCCGTGCATTAATGTTTTAAGTGTTGGTGCGTGGAATGTGGTTTTTTACTTTTAAGGATACGTGTCGGACTGAAATATTTTATCTATCGTTTTCGTGCTTGCTTATGAGAAATTTCTGACGCAGAACACATGTAGACGATCTATACCTCCCATATCGTAAGACCGATATCAGCAGCAACTTTTGAGCACCATAAGTGTGCCTGGACAGGGAAACGGTATCCTTCAGAAAAGTTTGCACTCCTACGGTTAAAAGGGCTTTCCCAGATTTTCATACTGATGACCTATGAGTATCTGATTGGTGAGGGTGCGACACCCGGGACCCCTGCCGATCAGCGGTTTGAGAAGGCACCGGTGCCCCTGTGATCTCCGCTGCCTTCTCCCTGCTTACCAAGCACTGCACCATACATTGTATAGCGGCTGTCCTTGGTATCTCGCTAAGCCCCATTCATGGGGCTGAGCTGCGCCTTGGCCATGTGACCATGTGAACCTTGCATCACTGGCCTAGGAAAAGCTGAGAGAAGGCCGCAGCACTACTGCAAGGGCCACTGCCTTCTCAAACAGCTGATAGGCGGGGGTCCTAGATGTCGGACCCCCAACAATCCAATACTGATGACCTATCCAGAGGATAGGTCTTCAGTATGAAAATTGGGTTTTCCCATTGTCAACACTTATTACCTGTCCACAAGATAATAGGGAAGGTAATGTGGCATATTTTGATTGATCATACCATGTTCTGGAGACCTTGTCTCCTGGAGCACCATTGGTATACTTGAAGAGCAACTCCAGTCGTAGTTGATATCATAAGTTAATTTTGCAGTGAGACTTTAATAAATATTCTTAAATAAATGTAGAAATTGACTTCCAAGAAGGAATACTAATATGTTAGCTGTCTAGGGCTGTGGGGGGAGGGAACTGGGAACATCTCTGGCTCTATAATTTAGTAGTGAAGTCCATTTACCCATTGAGCAGACAAACTGTCTAGAATGTATTAACCTTAATTACAATGATTATATTCCATATGGATGAAAATATAACTAACCTCTATGGAAAAACTGCAGTCCATGGACAAGAATATAACTGCTATACTGCCCCCTATGTACAAGAATGTAATGATTATGATACTGCCTCCTATGGACAAGAATCTAACCACTATAATACTGTCTTCTATGTACACGAATATAACTACTATAATACTGCCCCCATGTACAAGAATATAACTACTATAATACTGCCCCCTATGTACAAGAATATAACTACTATAATACTGCTCCTATGTACAAGAATATAACTACTATAATACTGCCCCCTATTTACAAGAATATAACTACTATAATACTGCTCCTATGTACAAGAATATAACTACTATAATACTGCTCCTATGTACAAGAATATAACTACTATAATACTGCCCCCTATGTACAAGAATATAACTACTATAATACTGCCTCCTATATACAGGAATATAACTACTATAATACTGCTCCTATGTACAAGAATATAACTACTATAATACTGCTCCTATGTACAAGAATATAACTACTATAATACTGCCTCGTGTGTACAAGAATATAACTAATACTGACTCCTATGTACAAGAATATAACTACTATAATACTGCCCCCATATGTACAAGAATATAAACACTATAATTCTGCTCCTATGGATAAGAACCTAATTGAGAATTGTAATGTTTGACTGGAGTTGCTCTTTAAAATGTAACTTTTTTTTTTAAATAATTTGACTTAAATTGAAAGCAGGTGTAACATATTACAGAATTGCCAGCAGGTAGAGTTTTTACTGGCAAATATTAAGTTTTGCCAAGTCCAAACCTACTGGGGCTTAATCTCCACAAGTTCTTGGTAGTTCTCACAAAATATCACACGGAACATCTACCTGGAATGTGCTGCAGACTGTATTGGTTGGCTCGTGGCTATGGTTGTAATGTGAATGTTATTGGAACCTGTCGGGTGTAGTGAATTATGAGTTTAAAACATAGACAGACCTTCTTGATACCGACTCATGACTGAGAATGAGAAGACATCTGCACTGAAGTAGGGTCTTCTACTGAATTTGCCTCCTTTAAATGGGCAAGTTGGGCAAACGCCTGAGGTTTTCTCAAGTATTTGAATCTATTACCACGTTCCTCAATGAAAACGAAGAACGTAAAATCCTATCATGTTCTCCATAATTTTAGTGCTTTTGTGTGTGAGAGGTTCATGAACATCTTACGAAACTATGGAACAATCTTACATTTGAGTCTTTAGTCCTCTGTAAATCAACAAAAATCTCTCCCTTTAAAGCATGTGGGTTGGAAATGAAATTTGAATGCGCCCCCAAAGGTTAAGGAACCTACCACCTTTGGGGGAAGTTGTCTCTTATGCAAGTCTTTACAAAATATGGCCGTCCTACAGAAACACTAAAGGTGGCCACACACATTAGATTAATGTCATCCAAACCCCCAGATTTCATCTGGATCAGCCGACCATCTAATGTGCATCAGTGCGTCCCGATTCTCCTCCAGTGGCAGATGTTGTGGGAAAGTAGGATTGGGCATGTTGGTGTCTGGAAGCAGCTCCTACCGGTCTCTCTATTGAGAACAGGGGCATTCTTTGATGAGCCAACCGTGCGTTGACCAAACAAGCGTTGTGCTGATGTCTAAGCTGGTTGGACACCTGGATATGCTATGTATGATGAGTACACTCCTTGCGTTCCTTGAACTCTCAGTAGACGTGTATAGCTTAGGGAGGACTCAACCCAGTCAATATCCCTCCAACCTTGCCTGTCTTCTACAAGTCAACATGCCACCAACCTGGCTTGTCTTTGGCAAGGTTGGAGGCATGTTGACTTGTAGAAGACCGGCATGGTTGGAGGCATGTTGACTTGTAGAAGACCGGCACGGTTGGAGGCATGTTGGCTTGTAGAAGACTGGCACGTTTGGAGGCATGTTGGCTTGTAGAAGACTGGCACGGTTGGAGGCATGTTGGCTTGTAGAAGACCAGCACGGTTGGAGGCATGTTGGCTTGTAGAAGACCAGCAAGATTGGAGGCATGTTGACTTGTAGGTCTTCGACAAGTCAACATGCCTCCAACCGTGCCGGTCTTCTACAAGTCAACATGCCTCCAGTCGTGCCGGTCTTCTACAAGTCAACATGCCTCCAACCGTGCCGGTCTTCTACAAGTCAACATGCCTCCAGTCGTGCCGATCTTCTACAAGTCAACATGCCTCCAACCGTGCCAGTCTTCTACAAATTAACAAGCCTCTAATAGTGACGGTCTTCTTGGCAGCTGAGCAACACCAGTTGCAGTAGGAAACGCAACGGAGGTGCTCTGCCTATTTCTGGAGAGTAAGGGTATATTCACAAGGAGGTTTTTTTATGTGCTGAAAAAAAAATGATGCGATATCCACTTCCGGATTCCTCGTGGTTTTTTGGATGCGATTTTTATTCTGATGCCGCTTTTGACCCGTTTTATGTATGGTTTTTGATTCCGCCCATTTCAATGGGAAGTTTCAATGTGGATTCGATGCCAAATCCGCACCCAGGGTATGGTTACACAGGGTTCTTTGAATGCTGAAAAAAGCTAATGCAGAATTAGCTTCCGGATTCCGCACACTTTTTTTGCATGCCTTTTTTCACATGATTTTTGGAACAGTGCAATTTTTTAAAAAGAAGCGAATTATGAAGATCTGCACTCATTTTTTTATCTGAATCCATGAGGAAAAACAAAAAAAACATTGTGTGAACATACTCCAAGAATAAAAATGTAACTTCCTTTTTCCATACAGTATAAGCGTTTTTTCCCACTGAAATAAACAAGCGTTTTCGGCACAGTTTACACATTCGGAATCCACACCAAAATCTGCTTCGAAAAACTTAATCAGATATACCCTAAGGAGGGCTCACACCTGGTTCTTACACAGGGACCCCTGTTGTCCCATCATTCATAGGATGGACGTCTTGAAGTTGTGGTTGAATCTACTGATGTCTTGTTCCCGGAACGTTGTATCAAAGATCTCTTGTCTTTTACATCCCGGTGAATGGAGACGTGCCATCAGGTCTCCTGTGCCATACACGGTTCTGTTTTTATAAATATTTTTTCATTTTTTTTGAGATTTTCCGACCTGATGAGATGTCAGGTTCTTCTACTACATGGACCTACAGCAATGTGCAAGTCAGATTTTTCCAGCTGATGGCGTTCCATGTATTTACTGTTCTTCATGGTGCATTTGCATTGAGACAGTAACGATGAATTATTCAACCCTGCTCTTATTAACGGCTTTGGAAGAAAACTTGCTGGAAATTATTAAATCCTTCGTGTTTCCTACAAGATCACGTCTGTGTAGCTACTTATGGCTACTCAGCAAGACGTGTTCATGAAATATTCAGACCCAATGTATGCAACAGAACCCATCATCTGGGTAATAAATGTTTAACCCTCCACATGCTCCAGCTCGTTGCTTAGAGCTACATTCGGTACAGAGCTTATCATATGATGGGACTCAAAGGGGTCATCTCGCTAGGACAACCCCTGTCCGTATGCCCTGTGAAGCATATTATCAGGGCAGAGGAGGGGGGGGCCCATGAGCCGCCTAGGTGTGTCCATGCGTTACATGGATGGATATTCATTTAATGGCAGCCACGTAAGGCTACATTTAACTTGAAGGTCATACTGTAGGAATGGATGGCCAGATGCGGCTTTCCTTTAAGATGTTGTCATAGGTTAGAGATGCCGGACCCTTGGCACCAGCTTCTTTTTAAAAGGTTTAAGCCTGTAAGGCTTCAGACCTTAGTCATGGAGGAGACCGTCCCACTACCATGATGTATTTAGACATGGCGAACCTGGCAGGACAACATTTCCTTCTTCATTTGTGAATTTTTTGGTTCTGCCTGAGTGCACCAAATTTTGAGCAGATTTACATAAGCTCCTCCCACTTTGTGACCATTTCTTATGACAGTCCCTAGCAAAGCAGGGCAGCTGGGAGGTATGTACCCGCAGCCTGTAATCTATAGACTTTATTGACTATATATCTCTTTTTCATCTAATGATTGGCCAAGATGACGATTTGGACCAGCACTGGTTGGTTGTTGGTCAAGGCAAACGATATATTGCGTAAAAATGGTCAAAATCCGCCATTATCTTTCCAGTCCAGAAGGGAAAGGACCATAAAGATTAAAAAAAATACAATAAAATAGGTTTATATGGCATGTAACAATGTCTTATAATACATCCAACTTATAATGGATGTCTTATAAGTCCATTTTACCTTGAATCTGCATTGTAGGAATAGCCACAGCAACACAGAGTATTTCAGGAAAGGATCATGTGTATTCGTGTTAGGAGGACAGGACTGCATGTGACAGGAGGGGAATGTGTTAGAAAGGGCACGGAGCAGACTTATAGTTACGTAGTGGAAGGAGCTTGGTTTCCAAGTAGCGCAGAGTATTTCAGGAGTGTGGAAACTTTGTAGGAGACAATGACCTGTCCCCACGCGATGAATGCAGTGAGCACAGGAGGTTCACACATTCAACGCGTGGCTTTAGTTTCACCTGACGAGATGTCAGATCACATATCAGAAGTTCCGGAGAGAAAGTAGCGTCATGTGTCTTGTTAATGAAACGTTTGAGCAGAACCTTTCAATGGATGTGCGTATATTCTATGTATATGTAACTGCGTACAATAAAACCAGCTCTAGTTACTCTTAGAAAACGCCTTTAGTAGTGTTTGTCTTAATATTTTTGTACATTTGAGAGCTTTTGTTGTGCACCGGTCTACAGATTAGATGATTTTAGTTATGCAGCACCTTAAAGAAGAACTCCCGCAAAAATTTTCATTCTCTGACCTGTTAGAAAGGTGCATGATATAATCTATAGTGAATGTCATCTTCTTATCAGAGAATGTAATTGTGAGTTATCCCCTCTCTTCTTATTGTAGCTGGGTCATGTGACCAACTCCCTGACCTCCAACTGACCCAGGACAGGAAGCCAGTCACTTCTCTGAAAGTGAGGCTCCCATAGGAATACATAGAGAATTAGACTTCCTGTCCACACATAAGTCTCTGTGTGAGTTGGTGGGTCTGATTCCTAGTCACATGACACTGATAAGAAACTTCAGGATTATATAAGTCAAAAATACAGCCACTAGTAAGAAAATGACACTCACTATAGATTACATCATGTACATTTCTAGCAGGACATGGAATAAAAAATTTTGCGGGAGTTCTTCTTTAAACAAGAGTGCTGTGTGAACAGGGCCCCATTTGTCTGTGTTCACCTGGTATGGCAGCTGAGCCCCAGCTTGCCCATGGAGAAGAAAGTCCCTGTTTCTTGATTCAAAAACAAAAAAAGTGGACTGTTGTGTTTCGGGTGACGTCATATTGTGACCTGACCACTATGATGCCAATAAGCTGCAATCAAGCTCACCACCAGCACTGTCTAGCTGTTAAAATTCCTTGTTTTGCACCTGATCGAACGATCGAGCCCCACATCACCACAAAGAGTACTGGAAAATACTGTATAAAAGTAGCAGGTAAACTGAACCTGTGCATAGAGTAATGGAGACAGGCGATAGATGGGTGTATTTGTAGATTAGCTGCAGTGTGGAGGGTTTTACAGAGACTGAGATGTTTCATTTATTTTGGGGTGTTCAATATGATTTGTTAAGGTGGAGAAGAATTTAGTACAGGGAGAAGGATTTAGTACAGCTGTTTTCCAAGGTCCCAGGGCTTTCTATGTTTAGAATCTAGCAACATCTGGCGAGCCAGCCAGGTAGAGACCACTGTCCAAGAGACTATGTAATTTCAGTGTACTTGGCTTTCTCCATCTTGCTAAGTAAACCTTATGCCTATCACAGTCGGATTGCCCTCCCCCCAAATTCTCATTCCCAAGAGGTAGGGAAAAGGGGTTCCCCATCGGCTGTAGCTCCAGGTGGTTATGGCACCTCTAGTGACCCCAGTATTTGGTTTACATCTAGCCATTTGCCTCAACTGTTAAATCATTTGTTAAAAGCTTTTCTCGTATTTATCCTAGTTTGCAGTTGCACCCAGAGCTGCAGTCAGAATTCCGCTGGCTTGTTCTTTCCTCTGAGCTCCCATCTTGCAGCATCCCTTGCTGGTTCAGTGTCTGTACAGAGCATCCTCTTTATTTATTATATCACTGTGTACTCCTGTCTCTGGACCTGGTATAGAAGAAGAAATTCCTCCGAGAAGGTAGTCTGCTGGGCATTTCGGGAGCTGAGAAGGGGAGCGCGTTGAAGACCTTTAGATGTGTCCCAAATCTTGAAGGTCATCAATGAAGCTGGGCTTACACATAGGATAGATGTTGGCCGATTAGTTTTATTCCCTAACTCCCCCATAGGTGGATAAGTGTCTGTAAGACACATCTGCTACCACGTAGCAGAAACAAAGGACAGGTCAAAAACTTAATTGGAGATTTCGGGAGGGCCATTTTGCTTTCCCCATACATATTGGATTGTCCACGAGCAAATGTCTGTTGTATATATCCAACTGCAGTGCACGGCACCACCATACGTGTGATCAGTGATGGCGGGATTGTGTCTTCTGCTCTTTCCAACTCCGCCATAGTTGGCAGATCCCTGAGGAAATCACATAAAAATCTTTCCTGTGGTTTGTGAATGAAACATTGTATCCAATACCACTTCTATGCGTCAATTGTTACAAGTAACCAAACCCATGTAATTCTTCTGTTACTTTAAGTGATCTGACGCCAGGCGGACTCCATACGGATAACGCAAGAAGACTAAATACCTCAATGGTATGAAAAGTGTCCATCTATTTTGGTGTTATTGAACATTTTATGTTGCTGCTACTATTGAAATATACATATATGCAATAATTGATTTGCTGAATAATTTGTATCTTCTGTTTGAGGCTTATTCTAGACTAATACAACAATGCAATTATTATGGGGAAAGTATTATGAATAGCCAAATAAATATTTAATTCTTGTGCACAAAACCCATTTGTCTCCACTTCTTGTGATCGTGCCAGTGACAGTCTGTTTAATATTGATGCTGCATTCTCATGAAAGGGGCATCTGATTTTATCGAATGCCATTCATTAATATTTTCTCTCTCCATTGATTTTGCTTATGACGAGTCTGGTTAGGCCGTACATCTTGTAGCTCTTAGGCTTGCAAAGAACAATGGGCATCTTTTAGATGTCCTTCTTGGGAAATTTGAGGGCCTTTTTTTGAGGGCCACACTTAGCTTGGCCATCAGCTAATCCTCCCATCCACACTAGGACAAAGGCTGTTCTTCCCCACTCCCATATTCGTATACACACTCAGCTCAACGTATGGCTATTCTTCCCAGCCCCCTTATACATCATCTCTCAACTCGTCCTCCTGACCCCTTATACACATGCACTATCTTCCAAATACTCGACCCCCTCCACACACATGCACACTCAGCTCGGCCGACAAGTGTTCCTTCCAACCCCCTATACATGTGCATGCCCTTCTAATTGCTTTTCCATGCCCCCCCATACATATGCACACTCAACTTGACCAATGGCTGTTTCTCTCAACCCCCTCCATAAATATGCATACTCGGCTTTTCCTCCAAACCCCCTTATGCACATGCACACTTGGCCAACAACTATTACCCCTATCCTCCTATATTCATGCATGCTCACTTTGGCCAACAGCTGTTCCTCCACATCCCCTATACATATTCATGCTCAACCAACAGCTATTCATCTGGCTTATCCATGCATGTATTAAGCATAGGCAGAGGGGTATAAGCCACTGCTAGCCGGCCATGTTGTATTTCAACATGCCCAATCCTTCTTTCTTTTGGTACCTGAAGCCAAGGGAACGTCAGGACACCTCCATACACTTTATAGGGTTGGTTGGTCCTGCAGAAAGCCTATGTGTATGACCACCTTGATGCACAGGCTTGATGAGCATACCTCCCAACCATCCCGGATCCAGCGGGACAGTCCCGATTGCAGTGGCTGTCCCGATTTGGGGAAGGTATGTCCCGGTCCCTGGTAGTTGTCCCTGCGTCTACAGGACGCAGAGACAGTTGCCTGTAGCAGAGAGAATAGTAAATCCGCAGCACTCCTTCAGTTGTTGCAAACCAGTGTGATCTTTATTGCAAAACCATCATGGTAATTTACAGCAATGGCGAAGTTTCAGCTACAAACAGCCTTTCTCAAGGCTTGAGAAAGGCTGTTTGTAGCTGAAACGTCACCATTGCTGTAAATTACCATGATGGTTTTGCAATAAAGATTACACTGGTTTGCAACAACTGAAGGAGTGCTACAGATTTACTAAACTTACTAGGATTACTGCGGGACCACGGAGCCAGAACCCGAATTCTGCGTGCACCACTGAATCCCACAGGTATAGCAGTGCTGCTTCTACCCATCTATTAACTGTAGCAGAGAGAAGCCATCTGCTCGCTGCCTCATCCATCCTCCCTCCCGTACCCCCTGCCGCTCTCCATACCTCTCGTCTGGGCAGGGGGCGTTCCAGCCGGCAGGCAGCCTTGGCTCCGCCCCCTCCAGACTAGACCAGCCGATGTCCTGCTGCTGATGCTGCTAGGAAGAAGGTAAGTATGTGGTGTTTATTTTTTTAACTTTCTGTGGGGCATATCATATTACTGGGGTCACAAAATTACTGGGGGGCACAATGTGGGCATATTACAGGGGGGAACAATCTGGGCATATTACAGGGGGGCACAGCTAGTCATATTACTGCAGGCACATAACTGGGCATATTACTGGTGGCATATTACTGCAGGCACAGCTGGGCAAATTACAGGGGAGCACAATGTGGGCATATTACTGGGGGCACCTGAGCATATTACTGTTGGGCACCGCTGGGTATATTACTGGGGGCACATAACAGGGCATATTACTAGGGGCACAACTGGGCATATTAATGGGGGCACATAACTGGGGAATAATTACTATGTGGAGCAGTAGGGGGACTGAGTGGGATTAGGCGTTTCATTATTTTTGGGAGCAGTTAGAGGAGAAGTTACAGCCTAGTACAAAAAAATTTGCTGCATACTGTCCCTCTTTCCTTTTTTTAAGAGTTGGGAGGTATGGATCAGTGACCCCAGCTTAGCTGCATTGTCCATAGGAGTGCAAAGTAGTCTGAAGTCCTCCTCCTTCAGATCAGACTTCCTCTGTCCATCCTTCATGCTTTATAATATAGCTCATGCTTTTCAGATTCTGTGTATCGATAGCTGATTTCCTTTATAGCAATCCTTAATGGCCTGTTAGATATGCGAAAGGCTATAAACTACTACTGATAAACTTCCATTGACCTCTCAGTGTAATCTCCCTATTACTTCCAGCCAGATTTTTTAATAGGAAGCCAATCAGCCTATCAGTCTGTGGCTGGAAAGGTTGGATGAATCTGGAGAACCCAGAGGAAACCTGTACAGCTACTGGGAGAACATGTAAACTCTATACCGGTGTTGCTCCTGGTCAGATATGGACCTGGAACCAGCATGCGATCCATGGGACACTTATAAGTCATGCCTCCTCCACCATTGATGGATCCCAGCTGGACTTTTTCAGAAACAGATGTCTTATAGAGTTTGTATATTCTAGTCTATATGACGTCTTTCCAATCATTATGTACCCAAAATACCTAATTCTAACATGGTCTTTCCTGGAATCCACCATTTTGTAGTTATCAAGTAAGACTTGTCCCAGTGGTTTGTTAAAGGACAAAAGAGACAAATCTTTAGCCAAACATCAACTTTATTTGAAGGAGTAAAAATTCTACTAAAATGCTCAAAATGATTTAAAAAGATAAAAGAATCGATATCCTTATCCGCCCTTCCTTATCCCCCACAGGTCCTATTCCATCGCTTACCGGGTCCCCGCTGGTCTCTTCCTGATCCAGTAGGAAAGGCCCACTCGGCCAGTTACCAGCAGAGGCAGATCATTGCTGCGACCAGGGATTGGCTGAGCGGGCCTTTCCTGGAATTTTCTGCATGTCCAAACTGTAAGAGAAAGAAGAGACCAGTGGGAACCAGTAAGCAATGGTACGGGAGTAGTATGGTATTGGTATAGGTGAGTATCGATAGAACCATAGACCTATATGGAGTCTCCCCTGTAGTTGCGATGTCTGAAGCCAATGGAGGGTGCCAACAAGACGCTATGCCGTGGCTCGGGTATTTGGATAAAGGGCTAGGGTTCTGAACTGAACTGACTGGATAAATAAAGCCAAGCTATGGCTCTGCAAGAACGCACTTGATGACAGCTGCAAATCTTCTAAGCCCTGTGTAATTTGCTGTTGCCACTGAATCATGTCCAGGCTTCTTACTATTTCTTGCAGCTGATATAAAGCTATTGTCGACCAATCATGTCTGCCCCTTCCTGCTGTGGGCTGGAGTACAATACCTGTGACATGCTGCATCTGTGGCTGTACAGCATCAGTGCAGAGATCTGTCCCATCATCTATTTATCCCCAGGACTGTGACGAGGGGACATCCTCTGCGTCTGGAGGAAAGAAGGTTTGTACATAAACATAGAAGAGGATTCTTTACGGTAAGAGCAGTGAGACTATGGAACTCTCTGCCTGAGGAGGTGGTGATGGTAAGCTCACTAAAAGAGTTCAGGAGGGGCCTGGTGTATTTCTGGAGGTAATAATATTACAGGTTATAGTTACTAGAGAGGGGTCGTTGATCCAGGGAGTTATTCTGATGCCTGATTGGAGTCGGGAAGGAATTTTTTTTTCAGCTAAAGTGCGGAAAATTGGCTTCTACCGCACAGGGGTTTTTTGCCTTCCTCTGGATCAACTTGCAGGATAACAGGCCGAACTGGATGGACAGAGGGCTTTTTTCGGCCTTATAAACTATGTTACTGTGTTACGATTTCTGAAATTGGGGTAATGGACAAAAGCTGAGTTTTTATGGGAGCTAGTTTAGGCGATGAGCATGATCTTACAGAAGAACCATATCAAAAACTTTGGCTTCCCTGATGTTTGTTCTCCTTCTTGGTTCTTTCAGTAGCTGTAGGGGGCGACACGGGATATGGTGTGCTCTTGGGACTGTTTTTGGTTGGTTACCGGAATATGAGAGCGGAGCTGTAGACCTTCTTTTTCAAGTTCCTGGATACAACTTTTTAAAACATATCTGATTCTCAGCACTGAAGAATCCTCTTTATAATGACATTATTGAAATTTTGGCTTCTTTGAATGTCCTCAGCAAAGTTTCCTCGTCCAGACTTGGAGTCGGTGAAGTTCTTCTTCTTCATTAAGGCGCTTCGGTCATATTGACTGCACCCACGTAGATACCTGGAAGGCATTAGATTACACAGACAGGCTCCATATCACTGAGACATCTCCATTTTAACTTATGCAAAGTCTCCAGCAACGCCTTGATCTTCCTGCTTATATCTCTTGCTTATTTAATACATATTGATATTCTATAGTCTGTGCCTTCCTTCAGAGTGAAAGCTCAGCTAAATATCTAAAGCCAGACAATATGGTTTTTGAAACTGTAGAATCGGGTTGGACTATAGAAAAATGTACGGTAGCTTTCTTTGTCCAGTGCTTGGAATACCAGATCAGACAAGTCGACCGTCAGACACAGTCAATCTATAGTTAGTGGTAGGACTAAACACTGTATCACAGAAAAACCACTAAAACTTAAAGGGGTATTCCCATCTCACAAATGTAGTTAGTATAGTTAGATATAGCCATACCAATATTATTACTAATAGAATGTATTTATATAAAATAGAAGATTTCCCTATTTGTATATCCATTGTCCCACACACATCAGTCAGGCCGTTGCCCCTGGTTACGACCACCGCGGCCATGTAGTAGTGGTGGTCAGCTTGCTCCTGTTCAAACCCGCTCTGAGGTAATTGCTGTATTGCGAACGCACATGCGGAGACACATCTTAGGGTTGTAGCATTTTTGTCTGTGCTTCCAAAACGCAGAGAAACGGATCCTGTTCCAAGATCAATTCATCTCTATGGAGCAGGATCCATTTATAAAGTCTGCGTTTTGGACAGAACCTGACCATTTCATTTTGGACTGGTAGCGTCCAAAACGCAGATGTGAAAGTACCCTAAGATGTGTCTCCACATGCTCATGCAATGTGCGTTCACAATACAGCAGTTACCTCAGAGCAGGTTTGAACAGGAACAAGCTGACCACCACTATTACATGGCCGCGGTGGTCGTAACCAGGGGCAACGGCCTGACTGATGTGTGTGGGACAATGGATATACAAATAGGGAAATCTTCTAAACTGTACATTTTATATAAATACATTCTATTAGTAATAATACTGGTATGGCTATATCTAACTATACAAACTACATTTGTGAGATGGGAAAACCCCTTTAACTTTTAATTGAATATGTCAAATATGTGGTGCAAGACAAACAAAAAGGGACCCACAAAAAACATATGGTGTAAAGCAAAATGAGATTACCAGGATACAAGTGATAACAATGGTCAAAGATTAGATCTGAGAGTATCTCATACCTAGATGTGCAAAATTAAATGGAACCACCAATATATGAGAAGCGGCGCGGTACAAAGTACGTATGGCTAGGATAAAGATATGACGTCAGCAAAATAATGTGCCTAGAATGATAAAACGATACACTGTGCCAAAGTATACATCACTCCACAGATTACCCATCATGGGCAAATCATAAGCCCCAAAAGAGAAAACAGTGGTGTAGTATCAGACATAATGTGGAGATACACAGTGTACTTGCGCCACCAAGAAGGTACATGAACCTCAATGCAGCCGGTGTGCTAGGCACAGTGTAACGCGTTTGGATTTTGTACATTTTAGACCCCTTGACTATCTTGGTCCCTTTTGGTGATTCATTGAGAAGTTTGTTATATTATAGAACCTTGTATATTAGTTTTATTATTATTTTTGTCAGTATTATTTGTGATTACCTAGATTTCCATATGGGCTCAGGCAATCAGTTTTGTGTGATAAAGACCTGATGGTTGCACAAAATCGCGATTTAGATGGTACTTGATCAGCACCTAAACCTACACAGAACTATGATTGCTTTGACTTCCATGTATTGACGTCCTTTGACTTGACAAATTCGACTGAATTGAACTGTATATATGTTCACACTGGTGATTAAGTGGTCTTTGGGTTCTATCCTGTGTCAGGGTCCTTCTAGGAGGTTCGGGATACAGGATCGCCCCTATCAGGGCGGCTATTCCATAATTAGGCAGGGTCGCCAGCCTTTGAGGGATAGCCTTAGGGATAGTTTTTTTCTGCCCAACCCAGTTTATCTTCTGGCCCAGTATTTCACAGTCTGATCTGTCCGTCCCCCATATTTTCCCATTGTTTGTCTTGCACCATATATTTTACATATTCAATTAAATGTTTTAGTGGTTTTTCTGTGATACTTTGTCCAGTGCTGGCCAGTTTGTGAGACTACGTTCTCCAGCTCAACCATCCTTGGATGAACAGTCAGACTTTTTGAAAATGCCACCATAAGGGTGACCCAGGGTGGATCCTAGTGGCCCTGTGGATTCTGCATAATCCTTGTCACATGTAGTACAAACATCTCCGTGGAATTGAGAGGGTGTTGTAGATGTTATGTTGTGGATTTCTGCAACAGATTTGACCCATTGCAATGCATAAGGTAAAACCAAGGTCTCTCAAGTGACCTTAAAACAAATAGACATCTATTCATTGAGACCAAAAACAAGAACCAGAACAAGTGGCAGAACATATGGCTCTTCATGCCTGGTTCTCAACTCCAGACACCATTAAACCCATAACTCTAGAGGTACATGGTGACATGTCAGGCTGCTATTTGCACCTAATGATAGTTGGAGTTCTGCTGAGTATTGGGTCACGGTCTCAGCAACTTGAGGCTCTCAGTGAGATCACATTCACTAAAATAAAAGGTATGGCGTGGTAGCAGAATATTGTGGGCTTAGGTCTTTTGACGACGTGTCGCTGTGAAGCTCATCCTTGGAACCAGACCTAAAGTTGAGATGCGGTCTTAAAACAAATCTAAAGAATGGGTGAACACCCTTACCAGCTCTCCTCCACTGGGGCTTCACAGGTACTTGTAAGTCGGCCTGTCATGCCTGAAACGCGTCAACGTTTTATCTGCTTGTATCTCGCAAAGAAATAAAGTATCGGTTTAAGTATGGCTCTGCTGTATCCTCTTTTTATTCAGCTTTGTCCCTCAAGATCACTGTCTTAGTGGGGTTCCTTATGGCCACCCCCCATCCACTTTTACATGTACTTTCTCATTGTACACACAGGACGTAATAGATCTGTGAATCAGCTCAAAAGAAATAGACCCTAATGGTGATTGGTTCCAAAGTGACCTCCAAATGAGGTTGTCTTCTTCTGGACCTTGAGGGTTCATTATTGTGTCGGTCTGTGCCTACCAGACAGGGGCGGACTGGGAACTTAAAGTGGCCCTGGAAAAAATATGAAAAGTGGCCCCATTTTGTAGTCGGGTCCAAATTGATGGAAGGCACGGTCAGCAATACCATATTGTGGCACATTATACCACCCAACAGAGCCAAATACCACAGTTCATCACAAAGTACTGCCAGAAGCACAAAATACATCCCCAAAAACTTCTACTAGTCGGCAGTGAGGAGGGCTCAGGCGGCCCCCTGGGCATCGGCCCACCAGGAGATTTCCCTGTAAGGTCTATGGCCAATCCGCCCCTGCTACCAGAGTATCTTCCGTTAGTCTGGTGGGCCGACGTAACTTTTCTCAGGAAAACTAATTTCTTAACTTGTTTTCTAGCTTTTCATTATTTGATCGCCTTAGGAGATGTTCACACAGTAAAAATACACGTGGGAAAAATCAACTGATAGGAGTCACGGTGCCAGAACTAACACAGCTCTGTGTACGGAGCCGTGCTAGTCCTGACGTGCTGTGGCTCCTACTATCATTTGAATGGTGAGGGTGCCCGGAGTTGGACCACCGCCGATCTGATATTGATGGCCTGTAGGGTTTGACAGGCCGACAAGAGGATCTTCTAGTGGTTCCAGGCTCTGACATGACAATGACGCCCAAAGGTCTAGTAGTAGACTACCCTATTTGGAGATGACTTTGGAGACGTGCACTTACCACTGGGGTCTATTTCTTTTGGATGATTCACCCATTATATTTTATTAAAGGGGTATTCCCACCTGGACATTTTGACAGGCTACACCATAAATGTTCAATAGGTGCTGGTCTCTGGGATCTGCTACTATCATGAGAACTGAGCCCTGAGTGTTCTCTAAAGATGGAGGTGACCTCGGAATAATCTCCTCTTTTGGACCTGAGGAACCCCAGTCTGACATTACCCATATATAATGACTATATATACCCCAATGCCATGCTGAATATGGCACTACTACCTATATCAGACATAGGATCGTTTCTTCAAACAATGTTGAAAGTAACATTATCGAATGAGGGTTCCTCATCAACAAAAACCCATTGGGTCAATTGGAGAGGACTGTTCATGGTGGAAATACTGAGGAAGTCACAATGACATTGGGTCTGGGAGTCGCTCTGTCCAGAAACCAGTGTGATGTGAAAAAGAGAAGTTGTCTTCATGATACATAGTGATCTAAGAGGGACTGGAACATGGCCAAATAGCTGATTTCTCATGATAACATATGCAAATAAAAAACGTAGTCATTTCTACGGTAAACATTACACAAAATACTAAATACAAATGGAGAACAGAATATTATGGAGACCCTGAGATATAGAGCGCCGCATCTTCCTGAATCCTAGACCCAACTTGAGCAGGATGTAAGAAATGGCGGGATCACCATTGATATCAGTGTGTGAAATAGCCCAAAAAGTGTTGAGCTGTCGCGATCCTAATCCACCCCTGGGAGTAATGCATCACATGGCAGTACTTTTTTGTTGTTTTCTTCTGTTCTGAAAGTAGTCATTTAAGAGTTGATCTATCAACTATCTATCCATCTAATCCATCTGTCTCATATTTATCTGATGTCTGTCTATCTCAGTGGTTGGCAACCTCCAGCACACCAGCTGTGGTGAAACTACAACTCCAAGCATGTTCCTTTTACTTCTGTGGGAGTACCGAGAACAGCCAAACAAGTGTACATGCTGGGAGTTGTAGTTTTACCACAACTGGAGTGCCGGAGGTTGCTGATGCCTGAGATATAGATATATAGATAGATAGATAGATAGATAGATAGATAGATAGATGGATAGATATGAGAGATAGATATGAGAGATAGATAGATGTATATTCGATAGAGAGATATGAGAGAGATATGAGATAGATAGATAGATAGATAGATAGATAGATAGATAAAAGATTGATAGATAGATATGAGATAGATAGATAGATAGATAGATAGATAGATAGATAGATAGATAGATGATAGTAAGTGATTCCAGGAGAGGTGGCCATTCATTCGTATGACCTTATAACTCTATGTATTTGGTGAGGCGCACATGCATGCACAGCCACCTCTCCCGAATTTAGCTGTAGTAGGGGTTGCCATGTTGGATCTTCCTAAGTTATGACCTGCATCTTTGGAAACCTTGAAGATTATTGCACCCTTGTGTGTATCTATATGGCAAGAGATTATATGTGGAAAATTCAGAATTCCCCTGGTCTCTTAGATTGTCAGCTCTGATGCACTAGGTGCTGTATTCTGCCTCCTATGGTACTGGTCTGTGTGTCTCCTCTCCCGCTGGGAGGCTCCTGCCTATATCTCATCCTTCCTTGTGTAATTATTCCGACTGTCCATTTGGAGACAGTGAATGTTATAAAGTCCGTCTAATAATAGTGATGCATTGCAGGTTGGCGTTCTTAACCCCTTGGCGCACTCGCCCTCCGATAATCAGGATTATTTCCCCATATTGGGAGGCGTGAGGCTTGGAAGAAGAGATAAAACACTCAGTCCAGGTCGTATTGATTGCTTTCTATTCTTTTGCTTAGGATATCAGTTTAACATGTCCAATGGATTAGTGTGTTTTAACCTTTCACCTCTGTCTAGACGCCATCCACAATGCACTGTCCTTTTCTGAGCAGAGAATGGAGCCCCCTGTGGTCTGGCAGGCTGGACGCTGGAGCCAGCCCTATTTCCAGGAACAGATGGTGGGTTTTTTTTTCTTTTATTAAGGCACCAGCACCTAGCGCCTGGCTCCTGCATACCGACCCAGTAAATTATTAAAGATGCAATTTCCTCTTATCTTTCCAGTAAAGTCTGTCTTTATACGGAATGTATATACATCCTGTGTCATATACCCCGCACCTCCCTGCCCAGATCAGAGGGGACCCGAAATATGTCACTGCATCTGTACTGGTGGCGGACCAGACCGTCTTCATTTCCTGTACACCTAGACCTACCTGCATGCTGTGCCGGAAAGAATGATGAGACATTGATATCACAAACCGGTGTTAGATGTACAGACTACTTATATTATACACTGGTATCCCCAGCTGTCAATCACATATTATACACTGGTATCCCCGGCTGTCAATCACATATTATACACTGGTATCCCCGGCTGTCAATCACATATTATACACTGGTATCGCCGGCTGTCAATCATATATTATACACTGGTATCCCCGGCTGTCAATCATATATTATATACTGGTATCCCCCGGCTGTCAATCATATATTATACACTGTAATCCGGCTGTCATCACATATTATACACTGGTATCCCCGGAATGTCAATCATATATTATACACTGGTATCCCAGCCTGTCAATCATTATATTATATACTGGTGTCCCCGGGCTGTCAATCCATTATAACACTGGTTATCCCCGGCTGTCATCATATATTATACACTGGTATCCCGCTGTCAATCACATATTATACCACTGGTATCCCGGCTGTCAATCACATATTATACACTGGTATCCCCCGTCTGTCAATCACATATTATACACTTGGTATCCCCAGCTTGTCAATCACATATTATACACTGGTTTATCCCGTCTGTCAATCAGCATATTATACACTGGTATCCCAGCTGTCAATCACATATTATGCACTGGTGTCCCCGGCTGTCAATCACATATTAATCACTGGATCCCCGGCTGTCAATCACATATTATACACTGGTATCCCGCTGTCAATTCACATATTATACACTGGTATCCCGGCTGTCAATCACATATTATACACTGGTTCCCCGGCTGTCAATCACATTATTAATACACTGGTATCCCGCTTGTCAATCACATATTATACACTGGTTCCCCGGCTGTCAATCACATATTATACACTGGTTCCCCGGCTTGTCAATCACATATTATACACTGGTATCCCGGCTGTCAATCACATTTATACACTGGTATCCCGGCTGTCAATCACATATTATACACTGGTATCCCCGGCTGTCATCACATATATACACTGGTATCCCCGCTGTCAATCACATATTATACACTGGTATCCCCGGCTGTCAACACATATTATACACTGGTATCCCCGGCTGTCAATCACATATTATACACTGGTATCCCCGGCTGTCAATCACATATTATACACTGGTATCCCGCTGTCAATTCACATATTATACACTGGTATCCCGGCTGTCAATCACATATTATACACTGGTATCCCCGGCTGTCAATCACATATTATACACTGGTATCCCCGGCTGTCAATCACATATTATACACTGGTATCGCCGGCTGTCAATCACATATTATACCACTGTATCCCGGCTGTCAATCACATATTATACACTGGTATCCCGGCTGTCAATCACATATTATACACTGGTATCCCGGCTGTCAATCACATATTATACACTGGTATCCCCGGCTTGTCAATCACATATTATACACTGGTATCCCGCTGGTCATATCACATCATCTATACACTGGTATCCCCGGCTTGTCAATCACATATTATACACTGGTATCCCCGCTGTCAATCATATATTATACACTCGTATCCTGGCTGTTAATAACAGATTATACACTGGTATCCTCGGCTGTCAATCATATATTATACACTGATACCTGGCTGTTAATAACATATTATACACTGGTATCCCGGCTGTCAATCACATATTATACACTGTATCCCGGCTGTCAATCACATTTATACACTGGTATCCCGAACTGTCAATTCACACATATTATACACTGGTATCCGGCTGTCAATCCACATATAACACTGGTATCCCCGGCTGTATCACATATTATACACTGGTATCCCCGCTGTCAATCACATATTATACATTGTATCGCCGGCTGTCAATCACATATTATACACTGGTGTCCCCGGCTGTCATCACATATTATACCCTGGTATCCTCGGCTGTCAATCACATATTATACACTGGTATCCCCGGCTGTCAATCACATATTATACACTGGTATCCCCGGTCACATATTATACACTGTATCCCGGCTGTCAATCACATATTATACACTGGTATCCCCGGCTGTCAATCACAATACACAATCACATATTATACACTGGTATCCCCGGCTGTCAATCATATATTATACACTGATATCCTGGCTGTTAATAACAGATTATACACTGGTATCCTCGGCTGTCAATCATATATTATACACTGATATCCTGGCTGTTAATAACATATTATACACTGGTATCCCCGGCTGTCAATCACATATTATACACTGGTATCCCCGGCTGTCAATCACATATTATACACTGGTATCCCCGGCTGTCAATCACATATTATACATTGGTATCGCCGGCTGTCAATCACATATTATACACTGGTGTCCCCGGCTGTCAATCACATATTATACACTGGTATCCTCGGCTGTCAATCACATATTATACACTGGTATCCCCGGCTGTCAATCATATATTATACACTGATATCCTGGCTGTTAATAACAGATTATACACTGGTATCCTCGGCTGTCAATCATATATTATACACTGATATCCTGGCTGTTAATAACATATATAACACTGGTATCCTGGCTGTCAATCACATATTATACACTGTATCCCCGGCTGTCAATCACATATTATACACTGGTATCCCCGCTGTCAATCACATATTATACACTCCCGGCTGTCAATCATATTATACATATGCTGTATATACACTGGTATCGCCGGCTGTCAATCACATATTATACACTGGTGTCCCCGGCTGTCAATCACATATTATACACTGGTATCCTCGGCTGTCAATCACATATTATACACTGGTATCCCCGGCTGTCAATCATATATTATACACTGATATCCTGGCTGTTAATAACATATTATATACTGGTATCCCCGCTGTCAATCATATATTATACACTGATATCCCTGGCTGTCAATCATATATTATACACTGATAACCGCAGCTGTCACTTATGTATTATACAGAGGTAACCCCAGCAGTCATTTCATATATTGCCCAGTGGCTCTGCTGCCAGTCATATACTATAGGGAGGATAGCTCTCAGTATTCATGGTGCTCCTCTCATTCCTTACCTTGACTTGACCCTAAAATCACAAACATTCACAGAAAAGTCACGAGGCATCTCTCCAGTATAGTATTCAGCAGAACTTCTTTCCCAGAATGAAATCTAGAAATGATGGCGGCCCCCTAGCAAAATATGTGGATATTTTCCTCCCTACAGGGCGAGATAATGATGTGTCTGTGTAGAATTATTACACTGCATATCTCAATGCCTCGATGGAAGGAAGCATAGAGACCAGCGCTGGACCCCCTCCTCGCCTTCCATCCACATAGACACATATGCATTTCACTTACCCAGCTCCCTGACAGGAGACATCAAAGCAGGACCCATACAGGGCAGCTGGGGAATTGGAAACATATTTTAGGTTAAAGTTGTAGGATGGTTCACTTTACGGATAAGCTTCATGTTCTATAAGACCTGCTAAGAATTCTGCTTACACCTACGTCTGGCATTATATATATCAGATATTTGTAAAATCTCTGTTTCTGTATTATATAAAAGGGTCTATGTTTGTGACAAATATGAAAACACTGTAAATGGCAGCCATATTGTCTATAAATCTGTACTATTTTTGACTCTTTTGCTGCCCAGACCTCTGTAGATGAGTCTCTACTTTGAATCCCATGTAAAACAGGATGAGCCATAGAAAGGAAAGGGAGGACAAAGCAGGGACCACGCAATTCTGTGAAGCCTGGGTGACTCTGTGACCGTAATGGTGGCGGGAATTTAGCTCCTTCCTGGACCCGACTACAAGAGGAAGAAATGGACTGTTAGGGAAGAAAATACGGCACATAGAGGTAGAACAAAGAAAATTCTAAGCACAGATAAGGGACTCTTAGGCTACTTTCACACGAGCGTTTTAAAATTCCGGTATTGAGTTCCGTCATAGGGGCTCAATACCGGAATAAAACGCTTCAGTTTTGTCCCCATTCATTGTCAATGGGGACAAAACTGAACTGAAGACAACGGAATGCTCCTGAAAGCATGCTGCGGTTTGCTCTCCGGTCCAGGCATCCGCACCAAGACGGATCCGGAATGACCCCCAATGCAAGTCAATGGGGGTGGATCCGTCTGGTGTGACCACAATGGTAACCGGATCCGCCCTCCATTGACTTTCAATGGAGTTCATGACGGATCCGGCTACACATAGACACATACACACATACAGACACACACATAAACAGACATATACACAGACAAATACACATACATACATACTTACATGCTCCCGGCAGGTCTTCAGAGCGTCCGAGGGACAGGACGGCGCGCACAGGTGACGATTCCACCAGGCGCCCAGCAGAGGGCGCTGTGGGGAATCGTCACCTGTGTAAGCCATCCTGTTCCTCCGTCGCTCTGAAGACCTGCCGGGAGCATGTAAGTATGTATGTATGTGTATTTGTCTGTGTATATGTGTGTGTGTATGTATGTATGTACTGTGTGACATGTGTGGGGCCGGAGCGCGGTTCCGGCTGCACACATGTCGCTGCGGCAGGCCTGATCTGGCAGCACCCTTCACCTGCCGGATCAGGCCTGCCGCTAGTGTGAAAGTAGCCTTAGAGAAAGCTCTGCTGGACCCACAGATTTTAGTAGGATCGGGAGACTATCCTGTCCTGATGACATCACACCCGTCTACATCTGAGGCATGGCGAAGTTGTTCTGCTCATTCTCCTGGACCTTGCCCCGTAGACGTGGCGTCAGCAATGTTCTTGTGTCTTAGGACAAGGTTTTCTCAGCAGGGCTTCAAGCATGCTTGGATCTGTGATGTTCAAGCTGGGAGGCTACATAATTCAGTACGGCTGAATGCTGGTCTTATTATTTTTGGGGTGTTTTTGTAACCTGAAAATAATCGAAGTGAAGGGAGAAAAATGTGCATACGCGTCCACCTCTCTGTACGTTGTAGATGGCAAGGGTCCCCGTTCTTGAGATTGATGAGAGTCCTAGAGATGGGTCCGACATCTAGAGGACCTTTATGGCATATCCTGTGGATGAGAAAAACTCTTTAGGGTTTGTCATCCTTGTAATCTGTAATTAAAGGGTTCCTCCCATCATGACAATCCCAGTCCATGTAAATCCCTAGTAAATCCATTCTCCCTAGTAAATCCATTCTCCCGCTTGGGTCTCCCCATAAATCTCGTACAAAGACCTGCTCTAGCCGTGGTAGACCCGGCTGTTCATGTTCTACATGGTGGACCCTTCATTTGGCTGTCTGTGTCAATAGCTCCTGATTCTGGTGAGACCCCCTTCCGGGACATAACTACCATATCAGAAGACCATGCGACTGCTATGGGGCCCAGGGCAAGAGGGGGCCCAGTCTTAGTTGGGATCATCTCCTCTTCTACTGGAGGTGAAAACATGGTCAGGACTCTACCCTCTAAAGCAGGGGCGCACAACCTTTTTTTGTCTGAGGGCCGCATTGTCACATTGCTCTATTTCAAGGGGCCGCAAAGAAAATAAAAAGTTGATCGGCGCTCATCGGCCTATTACACAGGCCAATGTAAAGTGACTTGGGAGGAATGGTCACTATCACAGTCATTCCTCCTTTATTTAGTTATATTGATTATCAGTATCACATCCCTGATTACACAGATAATACCGATGATTATACCGGCCAGTTATCATGAATGAGCGTTCCTATGAACACTTGTTCACAGCAATTGACCTGAATATCTCGCAGTTTAATAGGGGCTTAGAGATTTACCCAGTAAAAATGAATTTTTAACAAGTTCTTGCAGCCTAGCCCATGAAACCGAAGAGCACTGTTTTCACCTGTCAGTGCATGGCCATGGTCACATGCACCTCTCCAGCCAATCACTGGCTTCAGCGGTAATGTAGCCACACATGAAGCCAGACTAGAGCGGTGTATGTGACCATGGCCATGACAGGTGTAATAGTGCAGGAACCGGATGATGAAGGCAGAGGGGGCCAGGGCGCCATGGAGCAGGTAAGTATGAATCTTCTGTTTCAGGGGCCATGCTGTAGGAAGTCATTTTTGCAGGAAAAGTGGTGACATCTCCTTCCTGCCTTCTATTCATAAATCAGCGCTTTCCTTCACTGCAGAAAATGGCACTCACTGGTTATTACCACCTCCTGCCAGTTACAGGCGCCATGTAATAACCAGTAACCAGCGCTTATTGGTTAACAATTTAATCACCAGGCCTGAAGACACTTTTTTGTGATTTAGCGCAGGTGGTGGTTCAGACGGTTGTTGGGACTACCAAAATAATTTCTGCAACAATTTTTAACTTGACACATAGGGCCTTATCATTTATTTTTTAGTTTTATTTGAGGGAAAATGTACAAAACATTTTTTAAAAGTATTTTTTTCAAACTATACCTCTTTATTCTTTAAATATGCAAACTGACACCACTACAAATTAGTTCCCTATTTTGTTTCGATCGTTATGTTATATAATATGTATAGTTTCACGTGAATGGGGTGATACTGGCTATGTTTTTTTTTAATCTTTTCTTTATATTTTATTCATATTTTATTGTATTATTTTTTTTTATAATTGGTTTATTACTTAATATTTAAATATATTTTTGCCACATAATATGTCCCCTAAGAGGTCATAAAAAGACTGTTGGAGGACAATGAACAATCTACTATTTTGCACTTTTTATTTTTTATTTGTATTTTATTATTTTTATTTGTTTTATTTTCAGAACACTTTTAAATTTGTTGAACACTTTTATTTTGCAATTTTTCCTTTTATTTTTTTTCATTTGTATTTTATTTTTTAATAATTTTCTATTTTTTGCCACATATTTTATTTCTTTTTTTATTTTATTTGTGTTTTACTATATTTTTTTGTTTTCAAATTTTTTTAAATATTTTTTTAACATATTTTTTTCCACATAATTTGTCCCCAAGAGGTCACTGAAAGACCTATGGGGACACAGACTTTTTTTTTCACAATTTCCACTGTAACTGGGGCATCCAAAGGAGCCCCAGTTACAGGGGAAACCAGCCTGCTTTGGGGCACTGTACATAGGCAGAGCTGATCTGGGTCTCCTCACCCAGCAGCTCTGCGCTCCTCTGCCCCCAGGTCCACCCTGTACAGTGCGCTGCTCACATATCTGAGGAGAAGGCAGAAGCGTTGATACACTGCTTCTGTCTTCTCCTCGTCTCCCCTGCGCTCCGGGACCCGTCCTGCTCCTGCTACAGCGCAGGAGCAGGAGCTGCAATCCCCTATCCTGCAGTGCTGTGGGCAGAAACACAGCTGATCTCACGATCAGCTGTGTTTCTGTCTAGGAGGACGGGGGCCGCAATCTTTGGCTCTGGGGGCCGCCCGCGGGCCGCGGGTTGTGCACCCCTGCTCTAAAGGAACAACTTTTAGCAAATGAGGCAGTGGGAAAATGGCCCAAGGGTCATTGAAAGGGGTTTAGGCGGAAACCCTTCTGTCCTGTGTGGGGGGCCTGGTCTGATCCTTGCTATGGGGCCCTTACTTCTCTATATATGCCCCCTCCCCTACTATAATAATGTATTTTATGTTTTTATATCCTTTTATGTTACTTCTTACCTCACGTTGGTGTCATCACAACCTCCATGTAGCTTTTGCCTTAGGACCCCAGCACCCAGTTCTCACCTTGCTTGTCCCAGCTCCTCCATACCTTCCTTGTTGTTTCTCGCTCCTGGTCTATGATGAATGACTTCTAGACAGCTCCGTCTGTAAACTCATCTTTTCCTAGTAGGCCAGACAAGGATCTGAGCAGCACGCAGACTAACCAAACACTTCTGTCAGAGCCTTCAGCTGATATTATCATGTTAAACATTTTTGCCAGGAAAGACAGATTGAGATCTGGATGTCTTGATGTAAAGAGAATGTCCTGGGTTCTGTTACAGAGATACTGCCCAGACAGACACAGTAGGAACACTATTAACCCCTTGCCTCCTGCACGACACCGTCTTCAATAAGGACAAATAACGGAAATATCAGTGTCCCAGAACCATTGGGTATGCCACAGACCAGTAGCCAGGACATCATCACTGTCAGCAGTCCATGTGCCCAGGGGGCTCACAGACCCATTGCATTGTGAGACTAGGGATCCAGGGTGGCGTGGCCCGCATGTGGTCTAGGGTAAGGAAAAATTCACCATTGCAAGAAATCAATATTAAGAAATATTGATGTTTCATAATGACTATGGTCATTCACAATTTTTCTAGCCCTGCAGACACATACAGGATAAGGGCTCTTGCACACGACCGTGTAGCACGGTGCGGGACGGTCCGTGAAAACCCGGACCTCGCTCCTTCTGAGGGCAGGAGCGCGCGGCCTCATTGGTTGCTATGACGCCGTGCGCTTCCTAAGGCCGCCGCTGTACAGTGATACACTCTATATTGTACAGCGGTGGCCTCAGGGAGCGAGCGGTGTCATAGCAACCAATGATGCAGTGTGCTCTCAGAAGGAGCACGGTCCGGGTTTTCACGGACCGTCCCGGACCGTCCCGGACCATGCTCGACGGTTGTGTGCAAGGACCCTACGGCTACATTCACATGAACGTGGGGGAAAAAAAAGCACCATTAAAAATGGACACTGGACGTTTTTCATGGCGTTTTGACATCCCTGTGTGCACCCATTTTCTGGCCGTTTTTAGCGCCAGTTTTGCATCTGTATTTAATGGCCGCCTTGGGTCTGTTCTAGAATTTGCAGAAAGGACATACAGATCCGGACAGCACACGGACGACATCCATAACCTGTCCGTTTTTTTTTTTTTGCAAACCTATAGAAATGAATGTCTGTGTGCTATACGCAAAAAATGCGGATCAATCACGGATACAAAATACGGGCGTGTGTATGAAACCTTAGCCGCCTATGTCATACTTACCTGCTCTCCCAAAATAAGGGGAGACCTCCCTGAATCCTAGAAAAGCTGGCAATTCTCCCTGGTGCCGCACATCCAGACTAAATACTCATCTCTCCTCATTCCTGGCATTTTATTCACTCCTCCTTAGGACATTGTCTGCAGCAGCACCGGGAACTGAGGAGGACTGCAAGCTGCAGGATGGAGGAGAGGTGAGTATCTGCAGAGTCTGGTCTGAGGTCTGTATTCTTTTTAGTTGGCTGGGATGTGATCCTTTCTTTATGAGTATTGTCTGGCATCCGAATTTGTATAGGGCAGTGATGGCTAACCTCCGGCACTCCAGCTGTGGTGAAACTACTACTTCCAGCATGCTCCATTCATTTATAGGGAGTTCTGAGAACAGCCAAGCAAGGGGGCATCTTGGGAGTTGTAGTTTTACCACAGCTGGAGTGCCGGAGGTAAGCCATCACAGGTATAGGGGGTGTATGTCTGAATTAGTTTACTGGTTTGGGGTCTGTATTAGTTTAGGGGGTCTTATCTAAAGTCTGTATTTATTCTAGGGTCTAGTTTTGGTATTAGTTTAGGGGGTGTGTATGGTCTTTGGTGTGGTCTAAGTCTTTGTTAGTTTAGGTTGTCTGATCTGGGGACTGTATTTCTATCAGAGGTCTAGTCTGGGGTCTGTATTAAGGAAGAGTCTGGTCTAGGTTTCTATAAATTGAGTCTGTATTTATTCTAGGGTCTAGTATTAGTTTAGGGGGTGTGTATTATTATGTCAGGGGTCTGGTGTATGGTTTTTGTTCAGGGGTGTGGCCCTGGTCTATGTTTAGGTGTTCTGGTCTGGGGACTGAATTTGTACAGGAGATCTGGTATTGTTGTGTATTAATTTAGGGAGTTTAGGCAGTCTGTTTCTGTAGGGGTATGGTCTGGGGTTTGTATTTATTTTTGGGTCTGTATATGTATAGGCAGTCTTTTGTCTGTGTAGTAGTGTGGTCTGTTGTCTAAATAAGTTTAGGGAGTCGGTATTTGTTTAGAAGGCCTGATCTGGGGTCTGTATTTCATATGGAGGTCAGTATTTGTTTAGGAGATCTTGCTGGGTTTTAGATTCCTTTAGGAGGTCTGGTCTGGGGTATGTATTTCTTTAGGAGGTCAGTATTTATTGAGGGGGTCTTGCTGGGTTTTACATGCCTTTAGGAGTTTGGTCTGGGGTCTGTATTTGTTTAGGAGGTCAGAGGTTGTATTATTCAGGCATATTGTCTGGGGTCTGCTTATTTCGGAGGCTTGGTCTTAGTCTATATTAGATTAGAACAACTTGGTGTGGGGTTTTTATTTAAGGGATCAGGCCTAGGGGTCTATATTTAGGGGATCTGGTCCTGGTCAGTGTTTAGGGATCTGTATTTTGGGGGGTTCAGATTCTGTTTGTATTTATGTGGTCTGCATTGGTATGTATATTTTAGGGTGGCTGGTCTAAGGTCTGTATTTTTCTGTTTTTGGTCATCTCTCCATGTTTCTTGTGGTGGTGATGACAGCGGTGAATGATCCAGTGTCTGTTTCATATTAGGTGCAGCGCGGTGAGAATTACCCAGGAATTTGTGAGAGTGGCCTGACACCGTCCACTCTCTGTACATCCGGGACTATAGCTTGCAGGGAACTTGCTGACTTCAGCATTGCAGGTCTGTGAGCAGGGTAATGGGCTCCTGGCTGAACCTGACTATGGAAGTGATTATTTTGGCTCCTTTCATTAATGTTCTTCCCTCTTTCTCTGAATCACATATTTTACTCACACTTTTCTGCCGGGTCCCTGTGCGGACACTTTATAGGGTCCAGCTAGGTTATGTTATGTACTTATTAGTATATCTATTTTATTTCTTTCCTGTTTTTTGTTTCTTTCCTGTCACTTATGCCCCTGTCTCCTTGAGGCTCACTATTCTCTTTCTCACACAACACACTAGAAACAGTATCATAGGACTCAATTAAAGATTTGACCATGATACATTAATAATAACACTTGATTGGGACTCGGGAGAGCAATACAAACACAGCTTTAATGGAGATTTTTTTCATGAGGAGTAGTGTGAATATGAAGTTTTATTCTGCCAGGTTCTGGTAGTGCTCTCTGCATTTATCTGCTTAACAGCCTCTCCCATCTGCTCTGAGTGACAGCTGTAGCATCCAACCAGGAGACCAGTACGGCTGTCAGTTAGAGCAGAGGGGAGGAGCTGTGAATATGAAGTTTTATTCTGCCAGGTTCTGGTAGGGCTCTCTGCACTGATCTGCTTCACAGCCCCTCCCTTCTGCTTTGAGTGACAACAGTAGTAGCAACAGCAGCTGTCAGTCAGAGCTGAGGATGGAGCTGTGAAGTAGATCAATGCAGAGAGCAGTGAAGCCTCAGTCCAGGTCACTTGCAGGAGCAGATCCAGGCAGAACCTCATCTTCACGCTGTATGTCCTGCTCTCCTGTACACCTTAATAGATAAGACTAATAGAAACCTAGACCATACCCCCTTAATATCATCCTCTGTCATCAGCTTGGCACTATCTTTCTATCTATCTAGCATCTATCTATCTGTCTTGTCTATCACCTAACTATGTATCTACAGTGTATCTCATATCTATCACTTATCTATCTAATATCTATCTATCTATCTCATATCTATCTATCTAATATCTATCTATCTATCTTATATCTATCTATCTCGTATCTATCTATCTATCTCATATCTATCCATCTATCTCATATCTATCTATCTATCTATCTATATCTATCTATCTATCTCATATCTATCCATCTATCTCATATCTATCTATCTATCTATCTATCTCATATCTATCTTCTATCTATCTATCCCATATCTATGTGTCAGTCTTTTTTATCATAAAACAGATTGTAAACCTTCAATAATAACTAATTAGCAAAAAATAAAGGAATTGTATCATCAGATTGGAACTGGATTGTATGATCAGACTGGAATTTTGCTGAGAGGCTAGAATGTCCAATTCTTAAGATGCAGGAAGGACAGGAGTGAGCACAGATATGATATCATTTTTTGTAAATGAGAGTCAGACTGGAACTTGTGGGAGTGCAGATGAGGAGATAGCTGGCGAGCCTCCTATGTGAATTAGGGCGGAGAAGAAACCCATGAACCCAGGTCAGGAGATAAGCGTCTGAGTGCTGCTGGCTGTCAGGGCAGACGGGAGATTAGGCAGATGGTGATAAGGAAGAGAATGGGCTCATACATCCCAGAACAGCCCCAGACAAGGAACCAGGAAGATCCTATGCACACATGTCACCTAGACAGAAAAAGCTTCTGGGGCAGATCTTTCCATTACAGGTCACCTCCCTTGCAGCACCAGATGGAGGGTGCAAATCCCACTGCCAGTCCTGTGTCCACCCAACCAGTCAGAAGCTTTGGGAGCGCCCAAGTGGATGCTTTCTGAAAAGTGAGAAGTGCTTCAAATGGGTCTACGGGTACCAAGGATACTTCCAGGACCTGCCCATACTCCGACCAGTATCTATGTGCTCGGTAATGCATGTGTCATTTCCGGCACCACTTATCTCCGAGGGATCAAAGGATTTTGGACGCCCCAAACAAGTTCTCACAGATCACACACAGTAAAGGGGCTGTGCCACTGTTAAATGTAATTCAGCATGAAATGCTAGTTACGTTTGTGATTTACTTTCTGTTACAAAAATGTTCCAGTTGTGAGATATTCTCTTTACTTCATTATACTGGCGCCCCCTGGTGTTTAATTTTTACAGTAATGTGCATGTCCACTTACTTAGGTGGTCTCACGTGTTCTGTTTCATCCTTCAACTGCCACCAGCCATATCTACTGTTAGAAACTGCGACAGTGAGATCGCTGCAGCAGAAAGGACACACCCCCTGTGCTGTGATAGGAAGAGAGCAGCAGCAGAAAGGACATGCCTCCTGTGATAGAGAGAGAGCTGCAGCAGAAAGTACACCCCCCTGTGCTGTCAGATTGAAGATAATCTAGTAGAGCAATTGAAGCAATGAATGTGGAGATCTCTGGATCCATGTGAGGTACAGGGCCGTTTTACAGGCTAGGGCAGCGCTAAAGCCCACCCATTAGTGCCAGTGAGGTCACGGGGCTCACTGCTCGGCGGACGCCTCCGCCTAGCATCCCCTATGGATATCCAATGCTCATATCAGGGGGGTTGGATGGGTGAAGATAGGGCTATGTCCAGGTTCAGCTCTGAACCCGGAAAACCCCTTTAAGGTGGCTGTGACATGTCATGTGCAGTCTATTCTATGAAGACTGTCCCCATGCATACTACTGTAGAGCCCCGCATATATGGGGGCATTTATCCAATTGGAATCACAAGGTTTCCTAAAAACTTCCATCCTTTGCACATGAGGTGCAGCCCGATCATCTGGTCATAAATGCAAGTGAGAACATCACACTGGAGAAGTCTACGATCCTGGAACGCTACTGGTTTCCATAATGAAAAGGCTCCATAGAGAGATCTGACTCCTTTGGTACTGTGCAGAGATTTCTGTTACTGAAAATCTGACCCATTTTTCTAAGCAAACGGCTAATCGACTCAGTATCAGTGTGAGATCGTATCCCTCTTTTAGGGCTGGTAATGAATGGAGGGATATGCCATCAGGGCCGGCCTTAGGGTAGATGGCGCCCCCCCCCCCCCCATTTATATATATATTTACTTAAAGAAGTATGTGTGCCATCCCATCTCCATTATCCCATACAGAAAAATATAGTGACAGTACTAACGTCATACAGTATAGAGCTATAAATAGAGTGTAGAGATATATAGAGTGATATAGGACTGTATAGAGAGCTATAAATACAGTGCAGAGATATATAGAGTAGGACAGTATATATATATATATATACACTGTATTTATAGCTCTCTATACTGTCCTATATCACACTATATATCTCTGCACTGTATTTATAGCGTTCTGTATTGTCCTATATCACTCTATTCTCTATATATCTCTGCACTGTATTTATAGCTCTATACAGTCTCACTTTTAATACTGTCACTATATTTTTCTATATGGGATAATGGAGATGGCACACACATAGCTCACATCACCCCTCATTGGTGTTTAATCATGTGTGAGTTATGTGTGCCATGCCTGCCATCTCTATTATCCTATACAGGATGGGGCCTTAAGTATATAGTCCCGCTCCCAATTAAACACCCCCCCCCAACCTGGTCATCACGTTGTTTGGGGGCACTTACTTACAGCAGTGCAGCCGCTGACTTTCCCCTACCACCCTCTGAGTCCTTCTGCGCATGTGTGACGTCAGCCCAGGGCCGGCTCCAGGTTCAGGTGGGTCCTTGGGCGATAAAGTCTCAGAGGGCCCCCTTACAGAGTGATAACTATCTGTGTATAGATAATATAGTAGATGTCCCCTGCAGTCCTTTGTAACTGTAGAGGTAACACAGTGATGGCTATCTGAGTATAGAAAATGTAGTAGTGTTACCTGTAGTCCTGTGTAAAATCACAGATAACACTAGTACTGATAATGTGGTACTACCACAGATCAGCGTCTTGTGCCCCATCAGACCTCAGATCAGCGTCTTGTGCCCCCATCAGACCTCAGATCAACACAATGTGCCCCCATCAGACCTCAAATCAGCGTCTTGTGCCCCCATCAGACCTCAGATCAGCGTCTTGTGCCCCCATCAGACCTCAGATCAGCGTCTTGTGCCCCATCAGACCTCAGATCAACACAATGTGCCCCCATCAGACCTCAGGTCAGCGTCTTGTGTCCCTATCAGACCTCAGGTCAGAGTCTTGTGCCCCCATCAGACCTCAGGTCAGCGTCTTGTGCCCCCATCAGACCTCAGATCAGCGTCTTGTGCCCCCCTCAGATCAGGGTCTTGTGCCCTCCTCAGACCTCAGATCAGGGTCTTGTGCCCCCCTCAGACCAGGGTCTTGTGCCCTCCTCAGACCTCAGATCAGCGTCTTGTGCCCCCCCTCAGACCTCAGATCAACATCTTGTGCCCCCATCAGACCTCAGATCAGCGTCTTGTGCCCCCATCAGACCTAAGATCAGCGTCTTGTGCCCCCATCAGACCTCAGATCAACACAATGTGCCCCCATCAGACCTCAGATCAGCGTCTTGTGCCCCATCAGACCTCAGATCAGCGTCTTGTGCCCCCATCAGACCTCAGATCAGTGTCTTGTGCCCCCATCAGACCTCAGATCAACACAATGTGCCCCCATCAGACCTCAGATCAGCGTCTTGTGTCCCCATCAGACCTCAGGTCATCGTCTTGTGCCCCCATCAGACCTCAGGTCAGCGTCTTGTGCCCCCATCAGACCTCAGATCAGCGTCTTGTGCCCCCATCAGACCTCAGATCAGCGTCTTGTGCCCCATCAGACCTCCGATCAACGTCTTGTGCCCCCATCAGACCTCAGGTCAGCGTCTTGTGCACCCATCAGACCTCAGGTCAGCATCTTGTGCCCCTATCAGACCTCAGATCAGCGTCTTGTGCCCCATCAGACCTCAGATCAATGTCTTGTGCCCCCCTCAGATCAGGGTCTTGTGCCCCCTCAGACCTCAGATCAGGGTTTTGTGCCCCCCTCAGACCTCAGATCAACATCTTGTATCCCCATCAGACCTCAGATCAGCGTCTTGTGCCCCCCTCAGACCAGCGTCTTGTGCCCCCCCTCAGACCTCAGATCAACATCTTGTATCCCCATCAGACCTCAGATCAGCGTCTTGTGCCCCCTCAGACCAGCGTCTTGTGCCCCCCCTCAGACCTCAGATCAACATCTTGTATCCCCATCAGACCTCAGATCAGCGTCTTGTGCCCCCCTCAGACCAGCGTCTTGTGCCCCCATCAGACCTCAGATCAGCGTCTTGTGCCCCCATCAGACCTCAGATCAGCGTCTTGTGCCCCATCAGACCTCCGATCAACGTCTTGTGCCCCCATCAGACCTCAGGTCAGCGTCTTGTGCACCCATCAGACCTCAGGTCAGCATCTTGTGCCCCTATCAGACCTCAGATCAGCGTCTTGTGCCCCATCAGACCTCAGATCAATGTCTTGTGCCCCCCTCAGATCAGGGTCTTGTGCCCCCCTCAGACCTCAGATCAGGGTCTTGTGCCCCCCTCAGACCTCAGATCAACATCTTGTATCCCCATCAGACCTCAGATCAGCGTCTTGTGCCCCCCTCAGACCAGCGTCTTGTGCCCCCCCTCAGACCTCAGATCAACATCTTGTATCCCCATCAGACCTCAGGTCAGCGTCTTGTGCCCCCCTCAGACCTCAGATCAACATCTTGTGTCCCCATCAGACCTCAGATCAGCGTCTTGTGCCCCCCTCAGACCAGCATCTTGTGCCCCCCTCAGACCTCAGATCAGCCCACCCAGTCACTTTAAAAAAAATCATACTTACCTGTCCTGCGCTGCCGCTGCCATCAGGTTCCCCGCTCCACTGTCTTCCCTGCCGGAGCACAATATGACCTGATGCTGCGTCAGGTCATAGTGCGCGCCGGAAGACAGTGGAGCGTGGAACCTGATGGCAGCGGCAGCGCAGGACAGGTAAGTATGTTTTTTTTAAAGTGGCTGGGTGGGCTGATCTGAGGTCTGAGGGGGGGCACAAGATGCTGTACAGGAGCAGGCCGGGCCATTAAGGGGGCGCTCTGGCAGGGTGCCCCCTTAACTGGCCGGAAGTGAAGCGCCCTGTGCAACCGCACGGGTCGCACACCCCAAAGGCCGGCCCTGTATGCCATAAATGTCTGCTAGATGTGGGTCCCACCTCTGGAACCCTCACCAGAACGGAGGTGTGGGGATCTCCATCTTGCCACATCCAGGCAGGGAATGGAGAGGTGGCTGAGCTTGTGTGACTACTATAGGGATGAAAGGACAGAGTCATGCCCATTTGCAGCCACCTGTCCATTCCCTGCCTGGATCTGGCAGCAAGCATCAGGGTGATGGGTGCAGGTCCCAGAGGTGGCACCCACATCAGGCTGAGATGGGAATATCCCTGGATGTCTTTTCCCGGTAGCCGGGCAATATGACACTGTTGCTGTCCGATGTGGCCACATCCTCTCGGCAGCCGCGGGTATTTATAAGAGAAGATTCCTGTAAGGAGAAGGTTTCCGGGGACAGGACACCCAGAATAGAGCAGCAGACAATGGAGTCGTGCTCATCTCTGAACCTGGTAAAAATGTCCAAGGGCCTAAAAACAACCTCAATGTATCAGATTTCCCGATTTCCAAACTATCACAACAGCTGAAAGGGATTCAAGTTTAAGATCTTTTTCCATCGTAGGAACATAATTGGCATCACCTCCGGTAACCTGGCAAGTAACGCCGAGCGAGAACAGGCGACGGGTCACTGGGTATTACACTACGATAACACGTCCACTTCAAAGGGAGCTCCTCTGCTGATCAACATGTTGCAAGCTATATTGTATCTTGTACCGATACTGGTGTTACATTATGCTCCCAGTCACATCCAAAGCTGCAGTCATAAATTCTGCTAATGACTTTCTGTTGCTGACTCCATGGACGTCATCAAGGGTCATCCCCCCAATCAGGACTCACCTCTGTAGGACTGCTCGGCCGCCATGTAAATGCTACATTTCTATGTACCCTGGTGGAAATTCTGACCAAATCAGCTGCTTGTCAGGGCTGCCGAAAACAGGAACGAGGTGATATGTGGTGGCTGCTTTTCAAAAGGGGTTGTCTCTGCCGAAACATTCCCTTTAAAGGCTATGAACACCTTTTGTGCCAATTTTTTATTAATTATTATTATTATTATTACAACATTCTACTCATTTTGGCCTAAAATATGTTTTTTCAGTTGGTCTTAATTAAAAATGTTTTCTTCTCCAGCTTTCAGTGCACCTTCAAACTATTGCTCCCCCCTTGTCAGTGAATCCGCTCAGCTCAATCTGTAGACCTTATCTCTACTTTCCTAACAGCTCATAAACGCCTATTGCAGCTACATTCGTATCTGGTTGTCAGAAGTTCAGAGACAAGGACTACATCCTCAGCGGTCACAGCCGAATCACTGAGGAGGTGGAAACCAGATGCATTGAAAGTGAAAGCTGTAGAGAACGGATGCTCAACCTGTGGCCCACCAGCTGTTGCAAAACTACAACTCCCATCATGTCCTAATAGCTATAGTCTGTGCAGGCATGCTGGAAATTGTAGTTTTGCAACAGCTGGAGGGCTGCAGGTTGGGCATCCCTGCTGTAGAGGAAAAACTGTTGAAAATTTCTAAGAAACACCAAATGAAAAAATGATTTCTTGCCCCAAATGAGTAGAATTCCCTCAAAGGTGTCCATGGTCTTTAAAAATATTTTCTGAGATTATCATATTGATACCCCACCTCCCCAATCAGCTGTTAGAGGAGGCTTCAGTACTCTGATGAGAGCTGCGGCCGCTTCGCATGCTCACCAAGCGCAGCGCAGTACATTGTATAGTAGTCATGCTTGGTATTGCAGGTCACTTGAATTGGACTGAGCTGTGCCTAGGCCAGGACTGATGAACATGACGTCACTGGCCTAGGTAGAGGCCGTGGGGCTCACCGGCCTCTTCAAGCAGCTGATTGGTTTTGGTGCCAGGAGTCGGACCCCCTCCAATCTCATATTGATGACCTTCCCTGATTATAGGTAATAATCATCAAAATCTTAGACAGCTCCTTTAAGATTTGCGAATGGCCTTCTGCAAAAAAAAAAAAAAACATTGAGGAGACTACCACCTGATCACTGGAGGAGCCCACCTGGCGCCCGTTACATCCACATATAGGAGAAGTGACTTCACATGTGTATGGCCCTCAGCTATCAGGAAGGATGGGTGGTAAAGACTCTCCATATCCCGAAAGTGGTAGAGGGCACTTACTATTATCTGTCCCTGTGTGATTCAGGTGGAGCAATGTTCCAATATTTTTCACCATGGGCTGAGGTTGTTAAAGGGACATACACTGCCAGATATCAGCACCTTTTTTATCATACCGCTTAATCAATAATAGAACAGGAAAAAAAGCCACTCCCCAATCTTGATGCCCCATAGTCTTTATATTTAATGCACATCTCTATTATATTCACACAATCGGAGTAATTGCTGATCCCCTCCTAGTATAGTCCACAACCACCTTCTACAATAGACTTGCCCTATAAGTCTCAGTGCTGCCATCTAGTGCTCATAAGCAGCACTGCACCTTCTATTTTTTATACATGTCAGTTTAGCAGATTATTTCTTGCCTTTTGGGAATACACTCCTCCCCCTCGACATACTCAAATTAAGGGGGTGCCCAACCAATAAGATGTACAGTTATAGGGTTACTCTATGACCTCGACACACATATTGGCATTAATTTATCTGCTGCGAGTATTTTTAGGAGATGACAACAGCAGCTTCACAAAAGGTGAAACCAGTGAGGAATTCCTGGCATGCCTTGGGCTTTTCAATCCTCCTGGAGGTACCGGCTGATATTATAAGGGGGGGGGATGTGGGAACGCTGGAGAAACCAGGGACCGGGCTGACAGGTCTCTTATTCATAATGCAGAGAATTGCACTGAAGATCATGTTACCTGCAGAGCTGCTTCTCACGCTGGGTGGGCCTGAAACTATAGTGAGGGGGTGGGGGGCAGATTGATATGAAGGGAACATAAGCCAGCGAACTGGCGTGGAAAATGCTGGATGCTGAGTGATACATAGCAGTGATTGTCTCCCATCAGTCACTGAATGCATTGTACACAAGGAATCTTCTCCTGGGTCAGCTGTATGCAGTGGATAGATTATATGGAAAGACGTGACTGTGCTAATGATGGGAGTAGTAGTAATGCAGCATATAGAGAGAGCTACAGGTTGGAGACAACTGGTCTATTTAGAGATGTGTATGGCCAATGCATGGGGCATGCGGTTCAGGTGTGGAGACTTCATTGTCTTCACACCCTATGAGGGTCAACTGTAAGTCTGGAGCATTAGAAGATACTAGCGCTTTCATTCATAACTTCTAGTAGAAATAATAAAGGAATGGCACAACATAGAGACATAAAAATAGAGGCTCCAGAATTGTTATTATATGGGGGGGTGCAAGTAGCTACTATTATGGGCAGTGAGTGTGGAATCACTGTGCCAACCAACCGGTTTCACTCAGTACTAGACCATTATCCTGGCAGCCCCGTTTTTTACGCTTTAACCTCTATCCGGGGATCTGGCCCTCACTGCAGGGGAAGCACTAGGCTGCTACCTCTTGGAATAGTCCTGGTTTGGTTGGCTGTTGATCCACAGTAGTCTGAGACGCCAAAGCATGTCACCAAGGGATCAGGCAATACATGTAGTGAGGAAACAGGCAGAGGTCAGGACAGACAGAGTTTGTGGAATAGGCCAAAGGTCAGGACAGGTGGCACAGGATCAGTACAGTGAACAGGCACAGGTCAGGTAACATGCAGATAAATTGATTATAGCTCTTTTACTGGCTTTAGCTAGCTGGAGAGACCTATGTAGACCAGATCTATTAAGACCTATTGCTCAGGCACGGAAGTGAGGAAACAAGAGAGATTATATAGCCCAGCCTAATGAGCAACTGGAAACAGCCTGGCAGCAGCTCACAGAGCAAAAGAGGAGTTTAACCCATGCAGTACTGCAACTGAAGAGAGACAATGAACAATGGTCCCAATTTACACATTGGAAGCCAGCACCTTTGCACTCGGGACAGCGACGGCCATGAACCATCATTATAATAGTTTCTAAAGCAGACATGTCAGGAGAGGTGACCTATGAAGGATCCCGGCAATCCCCTAATGCTGTTTCAAGTTAGGTTCTTTTATTGCATATTTCATATAGCGATAACAAGGACGCGTTTCGGCAATGGCAGCCTTTCTCAACATGTCACATGTTGAGAAAGGCTGCCATTGCCGAAACGCGTCCTTGTTAACGCTATATGAAATATGCAATAAAAGAACCTAACTTGAAACAGCATTACGGGATTGCCGGGATCCTTCATTAATCTACGTGTGGGGTTCGCCTCCTTCCCGCAGCAGCTCTTCGTTCGTCTCTGGTGCCGACCGCTACTAACTACTAGGAGAGGTGACCTGACGGGAAAGAGAACCAGTCATGTTGACAATGTAGTACAGTCTGCCAGCAGCATGTGATAGAGCAGGAAGAGCTGAGCAGAATGATATATAGTTTATGGAGAAAGGTTCAGCAGCGCCTGTAATGTATTCATTTAGGCTACTTTCACATCTGCAGTGTGAATTCCGGCAGGTTGTTCCGACAGAGAACAGTCTACCAGAATTCTCCGGATTCGGCACTGTCAGATACAAACGGAATACCCCATTAAGTGTATGGTGGAGATCCGGCCGCATTCCGGCAAAAATGTGGACGATCAGCCAGACAGGAACCGCTGCATGTTGCAGTTTGTGTCTGGCCAATTCCTGGCATTGTCTACGTGCCGCAGATGCGAAACTAACTTTACATCTCTGCTCTTTCCGTCCTATGGACGGTCCTATCAGTGACTGACAAGGATTTACCTCTGTGTGCACAGTCATATCGGAAGGGATATTGATGAATAAATGACAGGATGTGCTGAAATCTATATATCAATCTGCTCTGCTCTTTGTGCTCTATAACCTGCTGTATTTTCAATGTGATGGGTTCCCTTTAAAGGTGCAGACATGTGATTCCCCCAAAATAAGTGGTTACGCAGTAAAATGAACCCATGCATCCGTCAGAATTCAGAAGAGGAACTGAACTACAAGAGACTATATGAGATCTGGTAACATCATTCCTGGGTTGGATGACCACTATGAGCTGCCCGCATATAAGTGGTCACAGGAAGTGCTGTCTTCTATACAGCAGACTGCCTCTCCTATGCAAAGACTTGTTTTAAATCTCTCCTGCAAAGAAATGGGCAGGGGCTAGAAAGATTGTATCATGTGTGTGCTGAGAGGCCTCGGGCAGGGGGCATTGTGTGGTAAACTTTTCAAGGCAGGAGCCATTCTTGCTTATACCAATAGTGCAGGAATCTATAAATCTTTTAGCACGGTCCAGGACCCAAATGCCCTCATGTGCCCTCACGTCCACTGCAATGACACCAGCACAGTGACCCAATGTTTCCTGGAATCCAAGCAGAGTTTCAAAGGATCAGCTGTGTGCCCGCCCTGTGTATGGCACTGCGGATAGAGAGATAAAACCCTCAGGGCGAGCGCCAGCTCCCAGTATGTTTGCAGCCACCTCCACCTTCCCCAAATAAAAGTCAATATCAGCCCTGGACTATCTCCAACAGATAGTGCGCTTCATTAGTGAAATCTCTCACGTCCGCGGGATGGCACGCCAACTGCTGCCCAGCTACGGGTGAACGCTGGAGGGCACCTACATAGGCATGATATTTTCTGACATGGCAGAGGGGGTTTTTTGCACCTGCAGGGTGCAGAATTTTTAGCAAGTCACTCCCATTGGCAAAGGCAAGGATTCTAATAGCATTACTGCTGTGGGCAACTGCTTATATTGCAGTTCCCTAATGCAAAATTTAAAGGGCCAGCTGCCTCCCCTGCCTTCAGTTCCAAAATGATTTTGATCCTTGCAGAGGGGAGTAGGGAAAGTTTTATTATTAGGGCCCAGTGCCAATAAATGTACATCCGGAAAACCTTGATCTTGCATCAATTGAAGCGGGAGAAAAAAAAAAGGGACAATCCCATTATTTTTATTGTCTTCCCATAAAACTGATGCTTCAGAAATGTAATGAAGAAAAACGCTATAAAATGCAGGGAGTATTCGAGGAAGAGACATGAAAGAGCCGAGAGCACCAGATAATAACCGTATGCTGGGCATTCATTAAATGTGAGCCTGAGAAGAATCATCCATAAAGCGCAGGGGCCATCGCCTCATCCGTTCACTGCGTCGGGGGAGGGGAGAATGAGATCTATAATTGTCCTTCTTTGTGATTTCAGTAGTCACTTAAAGTGTAATTCCACTGTAAATAAAATAACCTACAGCTGAAATCTACAGATAGAGCTACATCTGTACAATTCCTTTGTTTTACTAACTTTGTACCAACTTTGAGTTATTTTAATGTCATTTCTTCCATTGATTGATAGAGCTGCCTTCGAAATCCTGCTGGTTGCCCTTGGAGACAGTCAATGCTTTGGCTCCACCCCTCTGTCAGACATGTGGCTATACAGCTTGGCTTTAACTATTTGAGCGCCCTTTTACACCAGTCGAGGATCGGACCAATTATCAGGAACGACCTACGAAAACATCTGTTCCCAATAATTGCCCTGAGTAAAACCGTCGCCTATCACCCGATAAACGAGCAAAGCTTTCGATTGTCGGGTGATCACATCCTTCATGCAACACCCAAAATCATTGTTAGTTGGCAGCACATCACCCCGTGTAAACAGGAATGTCCTTTGACAATATACAAAGTGAATGTGAACGAATGATCGTAGTAGCGATCATTCGTTCCCTATTCATTTTGTACTGGGCAGTGTAAAAGGCCCTGTATACGGACACCGGTGCTCATTTGTTGCCCAATATTGACCCGTGTAAGAGGACAGTAACTACCAAAGCCATAACATTATATCATTGGAACCTGTCGACTGGTCTGGGGTCACTAGCATACCGTCATGCAGCTGGGGTTTAGGGTCCCAAAATGGACATAACAAACCCATCCGTCCCCATAAAGAATAGTAAATTAAAATATGAGCTTACAGGAAAAGGAGTCCAGGACTCTTCTCCAGCTGCATTGGGCTCATGCACACTGCACCGATAAAACCAAGGACGCTTCACTGCGCATGCACTTCACAACCGTCACACGCGCAGTGAAGCGAGGTGTACAGACACAAAATGCAAGTAAATTAAAATATGAGCTTACGCAAAAAAGAGTCCAGGACTCTTCCTCTTCTCCAGCTACATCGGGCTCATGCAATGATAAAGCCAAGGATGGTACACGCTGCTTCACTGCTCATGCACTTCACATCGGTCACATGCACAAGGAAGCGAAGTGTACAGTCTTTTTGGCTTTATCGACACCGAGTGCAAGTAAATTAAAATATGAGCTTAATGAAAAAAGAGTCCAGGACTCTTCTCCAGTTCCATCGGGCTCATGCACACTGCACCGGTAAACCTAAGGACGCTTCACTGCGCATGCACTTCACAACCGTCACATGCGCAGTGAAGCAAGGTGTACAGTCTTTTGGCTTTATCAACACCGAGTGCAAGTAAATTAAAGTGAATTAAAACATTAGCTTATAGGAAAAAGAGTCCAGGACTCTTCTCCAGCTGCATCGGGCTCATGGACACTGCACCGATAAAGCCAAGGATGGCACATCCTGCTTCACTGCGCATGCACTTCACAACCGTCACATGCGCAGTGACGCAAGGTGTATAGTCTTTTGGCTTTATCGACACAGAATGCAAGTAAATTAAAGTAAATTAAAATTTGAGCTTACGGAAAAAAAGAGTCCAGGACTCTTCTCCAGCTGCATCGGGCTCATGCACCGTTAAAGCCAAGGACGGTACACCCTGCTTCACCGCACATGCACTTCACAACCGTCACACATGCGCAGTAAGCAGTCTTTTGGCTTTATTGGCACTGTGTGCAAGTGGCCGATACCACTGGAGTAGAGGACTCTTCTCCTCACAAGTTTTATTTTAATTTACTATGGATACGGGCAGATTTGGGACCCTAAATCCCCTCTGAGTAATGGGGCGACGGCAGTTTTGGGGCCTCAACCCAGGTGACAGATTCCCTTAAAGGCCAAGATCAGGTCTCCTCCTGTCTCAACACTGAGGAAAGAAGTGGTAAGATGTTCACGGCATGAGTCGCAATATTTTACTGCAAGATCTGGGCGGTGCCGCGGCGCCGCGGATGTCTAGCCTAAAATTTGGATCCCATAGAATTCCTAGGCAGGTCATAGGTCATGCGGCAGACAAGGCGGGGATGGGTAAAGAATACGTATTACGCATATGCTCTCCTCGCTGTGTCCCAGAGCCTGTAAAGAGAGGTATAAATAATACACACCTAGACTTGTAATACTCGCTAATGAAAGACTCAGGGCAATTTGTAGGTAGAGCTTCGGAGCTCTGGTTACGACGCTGCGATGACACAACAATCCAGTATGTCAGGCCCCGCGCTCGCTGCAAGACACCGCGCTGCCGCCACTCACTCAATTACAATATGAATCATTCCATTCATGGAGCACTTAGTATTTATAGAGGCCCCGATGAAGCCGTGTAAATCAGTGCACTGTACGCCCTGCTCCGTCCCGGCCTCGCTCCGCGCTGTGAAGATGATACATCAGCGCCTCGGAGATGAAACCTATATTTTCCATGCAGCCTGCAGCCAGACAGGGCTCAGCCGTCTCTTCCCAGCCATTCATCTAGTCTGTGCCACTTGGAATCTATTAAGCCGCATGTAAATCTACGTATTGTTCCTCCCCGTCTACTCTACGGCTTTTATAGCCCCCCCACCCCTCCCCAATTAAATGGACAGATTCTTTGTTGCAACCTTGATTAGCGTGATGAGACGTGTAGTCCCAGACATATACTTATTAAAGGGGGTTCCAGTTTCTAGGACTTAAGTATTGATGACCTAACCTCATGATAATATCAGATTGATGGGCCTCCCCGCCCTCCATAGTATAGCAAGCATAGTGCTGTACATTGTATAGTGGTCATGCTTGGTATTGCAGCTCAGTCCCATTCACTTGAATGAGACTGAGCTGCAGGAAGGCCATGTGACCAATGGATGTGACATCACAGGACATGGAAGAGGCTGCAGTGCTTAACCGAGCATCACAGTTCCTTCAGGTGATTGATGGGGGTGCCAGGAGTCAGACCCCCAACAACCACCCCTTAAAGTGTCACTGTACTTTCACACGATTTCATTGCATTTGATAGAAAATGGTGTAACTAGCAAATTTCTAAATCACTTTATTTAAAAAATCTGCCTGCATCCACCTGAAAAAAAGCTGTAAAAAAGCCACTAGGGGGCTCACTCCCACCTAAGTTGCTGTCCACTGCCTGTTGTGAGAAAAGATCCGTCCCTGTTAACAAAGACTCAGAAGACGGCTGAGAGGAAGTGGGGGCGTGTCCGAGCTAGCTGAGATCCTAAGCCTGATAAAAGAACTGCTTCTACACGGCTTCTGAACATCACAGGAGAGTCCTGCCTTTCTGTAAGTGTGATCTCCCCCTCTTTATCTGTTCTGTGAGCTCCAGAGCTGAAAATAAACATAGTGTAAAGGTAAGGTAAGTATAAGTAAGTGTAAGTAAAGGAAAGACAATTACAGCAGTACAGTGCTGCAGATTTCACAGAAGGGAGACACCCCCTGCTCCTGAATGAAATGCGTCTAGCTGTGCGGCTCAAGAGGGGAATAATATGGCTGAAAAATACATTGGAGAAGTATAAAAAAGACACATTTCTTTACAGTTTATTATGTAAACTTTTTTTTAAAACTCAGGTACGCTTTAAAGTATATTGCCACATACCCGTACAGTTCCTATTTCAAGAAGGAAACAACACTTGGGTATGTCGTCAGTGTTTTATGGGGGCACAAGTCTGATTGCTGAGATCCTTACTGATATGAGAACAAAGGGGGCCCCCGTCAAATTCACAACTAAGCATGCAGGAATTTCAACATTCAGAAGCTTTTAAATACAATTGTGCTCAAATTTCTTGCCGTGATCAAGATCTCTGCCTTCTGTCAGTGAACGGAAACTACTTAAAAACTCAAATATAGCACAACTAGCAGCTCCCAGCATGCCCAGATGACCACAGCATGCTGGAGGTTTCCTAGTGTGACGGCCACTATGTGAATGGGAGGGGTCCCACAGGTCAGAACCTACTGATCAGACATTGGCGCCATATTCTAGGGTCTGTATGTCCCCGACGTCTAGGATCAGACAACTCCTTTAAGTAATAGTTCATCCCCTATCTTATAAATGGGTTGATATCTCTCTCCTTCGATAATTATATTATTACGATTCTCTGTCTGCTTTGTGCCTCCCCCATACTGAGACGTCATCAGCTTTTATCTGCGTATAATGGAGTGTAATATTATCATTATGTAGGAGCAGACAGCGCTTTGTATTCTCCACTGTTTGGCGCGCCGCGTGAAATAATAATCTCGGGAAAAGCCGTCCTTGCTTCTTCATCCCAAGACAAAGAGCTCATTATCTGGTGGATGAATGAACATGTAGACGCTCATCTCAGGACTGGGGCGTAAGAGTGAGGAAAGGCTCCTCTAATGCCAGCGCACAATCCTCTGTAATTACGCCGACTTCGTTTTATGACTTCTTTTTTTTTGTTGTTCTTTAATTAATCTGTTAATTAACATAAAGATCACGGGTTGCGTTTTCGTGCAGGGTTGTGTAACGCCGGAAACGATCCAGACTGGACCGTCATCAGAGGGAAAAGCTATGACACTGGCTGTATCTCGGCCTAGAGTTAAAGGGGTCGTCCACAAAATGTATTCTACAGATCTGGATACTTTTGTAATTGCATGTAATTAAAAGTTCATTATAGCTACTGAGTTATTCCATACAATCTACCTGTAGAGCGCCACCTGCTGTTCGTTCATTTCTTTATTTCTGGGCCAACCTTTGCTGAGGTGGACGCACATGCTCAGTGCCATCCTGCAAGTGCCCTCAGCTGTATCTACTGTTAGAAGCTGTGACAGTTACAGCTGCAATGGCACGCCCCCCTGAAGTGTGGTTGAGGGAGAACTACAGCAGAAAGGACATGCCTCCTGAGCTGTGATAGGAAGAGAGCTGCAGCAGAAAGGACACACACCTTGAGCTGTGATAGGGAAAGAGCTGCAGCGGAGAGGACGCACACCCTGAGCTGTGATAGAGAGAGAGCTGCACCAGAAAGGACACATCCCTTTAGCTGTAATAGGAGAGAACTGCAGTTGAAAGGACAAAACCTTAGACGTGCTAGGGAGAGAGCTGAAGCAGAAAGCACAAACTCCCTCAGCTTTGAGAGGGAGAGAGCTGCAGCAGAAAGGACACATCCCTTTAGCTGTGATAGGGAGATAACTGCAGCTGAATGGACATACCCCCTTAGATGTGCTAGGGAGAGAACTGCAGCAGAAAGGACATGCTCCTGAGCTGTGATAGGAAGAGAGCTGCAGCAGAAAGGAAACATCCCTTTAGCTGTGATAGAGAGAGACCTGCAGCAGAAAGCACAAAGCCCCTGAGCTTTGATAGGGAGAGAGCTGCAGCAGAACGGACACATGTCTTTAGCTGTGATAGAGAGATAACTGCAGCTGAAAGGACATACCCCCTGGAACTGCAGGGAACATATAAACAGACCGCAGTGGATTGCTAGGGGTTCGATCAGTGTACCCTCGAACAAAAACGGCGCTGTCCTAAGTGGGGGGCCCCTCTTATATACTATAGTATAACACAAAATGTCATCACAGCACTATATAAGACAGGTAATGATCTCAACGTTTTTCTGTATTTTATTGGCCTTGCGCCCATAGGACGAGTACACTGAATTCTAGATGGTTTTAGAACAGATCCCTCAGGCCATAGATCGCTGCTTGTATTAAGGGAGTCCCCCGAGGCTATGGGACAACATCTATACTTGAGAAAAGTCCAAGTGCCCCAAGGCGTCATATTTGTAAGTGGATTCCTGGAGATCTGTACAGTAGCTGTACAAGGCGTCTGTCTATCTGCCCTGGGTGACGCATTCCTCTGTATTAGGCGCTCCTGCCTCTGGGTCCAATGTTCTACTCATTAGAGTCTGAGAATCTCCTTGATGCCGTCAGTACTCAGTATCCAACACCAGCATTAAGTGTAACTCCATCCAGTTACCGCTATGGTGTATCTGTGGGGTAGTGTGGTACAGGATTATTATAAAAAAAAAGATCTGAAACAGCGCCACACTTATCCATAGGCTGCGTCTGGTATTGCACTAGTCACTTAAATGTGACTACCAGACATGGCCATAGACGAGAGAGTGGTGCAGTTTCAGATCCCTTTTTTTTTAATCCTGGAAAACCCCTTTAACTGTGAAGAAGTTTGTAAAGGGACGTCAACCAAAAAAAAAAAGAATGCCCTGTCTGTCTCTCCAGGATTTTAGGCATGTTCCTAAAACATGTAGATATCCTCCAGAGAATAATGATCACTCCCGATAAATAAAGTTGGCGACACCTTTACACTTCATACGAACGCTCCTTCTCCAAAAATAAAAATCAGACCTCATATAGAACATGACAATCTCTTTCTAACAAAGCTAGAACCAGCCCTGTACCTCACGTGGATCCAGAGATCTTCTCATTCATTGCTCTGCTAAATTTATATCAAGCTGGCAGCACATGCGGAGTGTTGTCTCTGCTGAAGCTCAGGGGACATGTCCTTTCTGCTGCAGCTGTAGCCGTATCACAGCTCAGGAGGCGGTTGAAGGATGAAACTGAGCATGTGCGGCCATCTCAGTGAGCAGGACAAAGATATAAGAAAAAAATACAGCAGGTGGCGCAATACAGATACATTTTATTGAATAGCTCAGTGGCTATACAATTTCTAATTACATGCAATTACAAACGTAGTCACATACAGGTGCTGGTTTTAAATTATATTTATTTTGTGCATCCGATGTCTAAAAACTTTGGGGTTTAATGTTTCTTTAAAGAGGTTGTCCTACGAAAAATATTCTACCTTTTTCTAAACCAGCCCCTAGATCTGAATACTTTTTAATTGCATATCATTAACATTTTTGTATAGCCATTGAATTATTCAATGTAAACTATTTGTATAGCGCCACCTGCTGTTTGCGCTTTTTCTTATTTCTCTGTCCTGCTCACTGAGCCGGAAGCACATGCTCAGTTCCTTCCTTTCTTCCTCAGTTCATCCTTTAACTGCAGCAGAAAGGACATGCCCCCATGAGAAAGGATACATCCCCTAAGCTGACCGCAATGAATGGGGAGACCTCTGGATCCATGTGAGGTACAGGGCTGGTTCTAGCTTTTGTCATATACTAGTACTAGATTATGTATGATTTTAATTTTTTTCCATTATTCATAGGATAACCCCTTTAGGAAAAGGAACAACCTTGTAAGAATGCCAGTGTGAACCTAGCCTTAAAATGGATTCAGCTTTCCCCCCGCCGCCGCCTCACCGCACAATGTTTGTATTTGTTAAACAGTAAAGGAAAAAAGTTCTCCCCAACCTCTCAGTCCTTGCAATAAGATACTTTTGGGAAAGTAAGACGGGAACTGGATCTCGTCCACCTCCCTCCTTACAACTGGCATATTAAGAAAAATAGCAATAATAATATGCCGGCCCATTATCCAGCGGAGGAGCTGAAAACAAAGACATTGCAAGCATTCCAGCTTTAAAGAGTGGAGCAGGAATTTACAGAAAGGCCCCGCGCTCTACGCTTTACAAGGCCCAGACAGAAGTGACTGGGGCTGAGCTTGCGTTGTCTCTACACGCTGTTTGTGTAGCCTAAAGAGGCCTCAATTACACTTACGACACAATACCGCGCTGCGCTCCCCGTCTGCTATTCCCAAGTTTGAACTTGTAGACACGGCGTAGTTTACGGTGATGATACAATGACTGTTCCAGCGGTAGATTAATGAGTTATTTAGGACACAAGAGGCACGTCTGCACTAGACACATAAAGCTGGTTCCCTTCCCTGCTCTCCAGATCAGCCCTGGCACTGAAAGACCCAAAATGCCCCAACTGGCACTGTGGCAGCAAAGGGAGGGCCCCCACGTGACCGGCACAGGGTGCCAAAGAGTTCTTCAGCGCGGTGCTAGTAACATACCTCCCAACCACTGAAAAGCCCAAGGTGGGACAATATCAGCATATTCCCTTACAATAGTGCTGCCCCCTTTGTGTCCTGGTTACAATAGTGCTGCCCCCTTTGTGTCCTGGTTACAATAGTGCTGCCCCCTTTGTGTCGCGGTTAAAAAAGTGCTGCCCCCTTTGTGTCCCTCTTACAATTGTGCTGCCCCCTTTGTGTCCCTCTTATAATAGTGCTGCCCCCTCACAATAGTGCTGCCCCTTTATGTCCACCTTACAATAGTGCTGCCCCCTTAGTGCCCCTTTACAGTAGTGTTGCCCCCTTACAGTAGTGTTGCCCCCTTATGATAGTGCTGCCCCCTTTGTGTCCCGGTTACAATAGTGCTGCCCCCTTACGATAGTGCTGCCCCCCTAGTGTTCCCCTTACAATACTGACCTCTTTGTGTCCCCCTTTGTGTCCTCCTTACAATAGTGCTGCCCTCTTTGTGTCCCCCTTACAATAGTGCTGCCCCCTTTGTGTCCCTCTTACAATAGTGCTGCCCCATTTGTGTCCCGGTTACAATAGTGCTGCCCCTTTTGTGTCCCTCTTACAATAGTGCTGCTCCCTCACAATAGTGCTGCCCCTTTATGTCCACCTTACAATAGTGCTGCCCCTTTATGTCCACCTTACAATAGTGCTGACCCTTTATGTCCACTTTACAATAGTGCTGCCCCCTTACAATAGTGCTGCCCCCTTACAATAGTGTTGCCCCCTTACGATAGTGCTGCCCCCTTACGATTGTGCTGCCCCCTTGGTGTTCCCCTTACAATAGTGCTCCCCCTTTAGTGTTCCCCTTACAATAGTGCTGCCACCTTAGTGCCTCCTTACAATAGTGATGCCCCCTTAGTGCAGAACTTGGGGGCAGCAATATTGTAAGGGGGCACCAAGGTTATAGAGCTATTGTAAGGGGGGCACCAAGGGAGCAGCACTATTGTAAGGTGGACATAAAGGGGCAGCACTCCCTGTAGTTTTAATAAAATAAAAAGTAACACTCACCTAGCCCCATCCCCTGATGAATGACGCATATCCTCTCCCGGCCTGTACTCTCTCCCGCTCAGCAGGCGTGATTTTGTCATTGCACTTCCCCTGCTGGCAGCGCACAGACCGAGGAATGGTGGAGAAGGGATGCTTCACCAGTCTATTCAACTGTATCAGCGCCCTCAGGATGGAGGTTGAAATCGAGACACACCTCAGCCCTCCTGATACCTCGGGACAGCCACCAGGACTGTCCTGCTGGATCCGGGATGGTTGGGCAGTTTTTAAAAATACAGACAGCTGGTGCCGGCATTGTGAAAGGTTTACAAAGGGCAGCGCGTGAGCATCTGCAAGACTTCTGTAGAGCGGCTCCAGTCCTCTAAGACCGCCCGTACAGGTTTACCAAACAAAAAATTTGCAATTGTCCCCAATTGGGTGACCATGGTAATAGGGTCGCTGATTCATTTCTCCACCCAGGAAGTGAACGACGTAGCCCACAATATACCACACGGTTGGACGAGATCCACCAAAACTATTTACTTGTATAGAAGACCTAACACTGACGTAATATTACTTGTCTATCAGCACCGATGCCCTGGCATGTAATCCCTAAATAAGATGTCCCTACCCATACCATCCTGGTTGGATGAAAGACGTGATGCCCAGATGACCTCTGAGCCGGCTAAGAGGACCCGTCCCCTCTCCTGACATGTCCGTTTGAGTAACTACTTGCATCCCCCATGTTAATAATAATTCTGGAGCATCTATTCTTATGACTCCATGTTGTGCCATTCCTCTATTATTCTTCCTATAACTTTATGAATGAATTGCTAGAAGTTTGTAATGAAGGTTCTTCTGAGTGCTATCAGTTGGGGATGTGTCCCTGCTGCCAGCGTCAGACTGTGCGGGGACACCCCCCAAACTGGTAACACCCAGCTGGACCTTTATTGCAGACTGCTACTAATTCATTCATAAACTTCTAGCAGGAATAATAGAGGAACAGTACAACACAGAGCTATAAGAAAAAAAGAGGGGACAGTTCTTCACAAAGACAAACCCTGTAAACAAAATGAGAGTAGTAGTTGGGAGCTTTACTTTCTACCCTTTTCCATGTCTAATAATCCAGAATATTTGATTCTGAAATTTTACTGTATATTTTTGTATTATATATGAACCCATTTCGCATGAAAATCTAGGAAGTTAATCTCTTGCTCATTTTTATAATACACGAATACCTCTCCGGCGGTAAAGAATGAAATTCTTCAGGGATCTTTGAAACCCAATCTCCTCGCCTGAAGTCGTCTTTGATTACCCTTTGGCTAATCCCACCGTCACCCCTGGAAATGCCGCCTATGAAAAGAGGCCACTGTGCTGCACTGGTATAACCCGCACCAGCTGCCTGCTCCGTCCTGCTCCTGCGCTGGATAAGGGCTCGTGGTAAAAAACAACCTCTGGAAACTCAGGTATACCGGGAGGCAAAATCCCACGGTTTCAGGGAGGATATTTAGTCCTGACCCTGACTTTACAGGAAGCGCCCTGCCTGTAATATATCAGGAGCCACAGGGGTGTCCTACAGTGCTAAGGGCTCAGGCACATGACCGTATTTTGCATCTGCAGCACACGGACCTATTCATCTCTACGGGCCCACATCTGTATGTCCGTTCCTCAAGTAATAAGACATGTCCTGTTTTTGTCCGTATTGCCTACGGGAATAGTCATTTCTAGCGACAGGAGTGAGAAAAATGTGGATTGCGCACGGGAGGTGTATTTTGCGGATCTGTGGTTAGAGGACCACAAAACGGACAATTGCATTATCTGTGCTGGGCTATCTGTGGCGTCATGACACTGGGAGCGCCACGTCCTTCCAGGTGCCTCCAGTTCAGAGCGAGTGTCAATGCATTCAAGTCGATGTGGTATTTTTTTTATTTTTTACCCAGCAAATTTGGTAATGTTATGGGGGGTGGGGCCTTATTTATAGTGGGGGCACTATTGGGGGCCTTTATATAGTAGGGGAACGCTATTGGGAGTATTTTATATACAGGTGGGCACTGTAGGAGGCTTTATATATACTGGGGCTACTATGGTGGACAGTTTATATACAGGTGCGCGCTATTGGGGGAGATTTTATAGTAGGGGAACACTATTAGGCCTCATGCACACGAACGTGTGCCGGCCGTGCCCGTGCTGCGTGCCGCAAACTGCGGTCCGCAATGCACGGGCACTGACCGTGAGGCCACCGCATGCGGATCGCATTCACTTGAATGGGGTCCGCGATCCGCATCCGAGGGTCCGCACCGCAAAAAAGTAGTGCTTGCGGAGAGAAACACTCCGCCTCCACTCCGCATCTTCCGGATCGCGGACCCATTGAAGTGAATGGGTCCGCGATCCGTGATGCGGGCTGCACACAGCCGGTGCCCGTTTATTGCGGACCCGCCGTATGCGGCCCGCAGCACGGGCACGGCCGGCACACGTTCGTGTGCATGAGGCCTTAGGGGGCATTTTATACACAAGGGGCACTATTGGGGAAATTTTATGTATAGGGTGGCACTGTAGGGGTCTTATATATATACATGCGCTACTATGGACAGTTTATATACAAGGGTGGACTATTTGGGGGGATTTTATACTAGGATACTAGGATACGTTCGTGTGCATGAGGCCTTAGGGGCATTTTATATACAAGGGGCACTATTAGGGCAATGGACTCATTTTATGTATAGGGGACTTATATATATACTGGGCTACTATGGGGGACATTATAGATTCGGGAGGCACTACAGGGGGACATTATAGGTACTGGTGGCACTGTGGGGGTGTACTGAGGGCACTGTAGGAATTGGGCTGCTTTATGTAAAAAAATCAACCAATGGAATTAATACAGACCATTTTTTCATGGCCGGCTTGTGACCTGTTACCCTAAAGCCTATATGTATACCTATAGTCGCAAAACACGTCCATAGCCCCATTAAAGTCAATGGGTCCGCAAAAATGCGGAACACTACGGAAGACTTTCCGGATGTCTTCCGTTTTTATACGGACAAGGAATACATACGGTCGTGTGAATGGGGCCTTAGAGATAGGAACTCGGGGGACAGTTCTGAACTTTCCTTTGAGTTAGTTACAATGTATCAGTCCGAAGTACAACTCCCATCATGTCGTTGGCCTGCATCTGTATTTAACCATCCAGCCATTTGATGTAATATACCTCCCTCACTTCACGGCAGGAATCCAGGAGCTGGGCCGGGGTAACGTACAGTGTGAGGAGCTCTCGGTCGCTGGTCACATTTCTCCGTGCTGAGCATTACGCCAACCCTCAAATATTCGGAGGAAAAGAATTTGCCAGTGTAAATATTCCACTCTGCGACCATCTTCATCTCCGTCCAGCTACGTGTCGCCTGATATATGGAGTGCGGACTGTCATCGTTACAGCGCAAATGATCATCCAACAGTTTAAAAAAGAAGGGACTTCGTGCGTGGAATCTGTATAAATCTGCTGCTGGGACATCGATGAGAACAGGAGATTCTGCAGCTTCTGGACTTTTCTCTGTGCGGATCATATCCCAGACTGCCCCCTAGTGGCCCAATAACATGAAAAATACTCTCCAGCTGTTGCAAAACTGCAAGTCCCAGCATGCATGGACAGAATACAGCTGTTCAGGCCTGCTGGGAGTTGTAGTTTTGCAACGGACGCAGATTGGAAATGACTCAGCATATCATTTATTGCTTATGGGGGTATAACTGTAGGAAATAAAAGGTTAAAAGGAGTGTACGACATACGAAAAAACATGGCTGCTTACTTCTGAGAGCAGCGCCAAATGGGTGCATTGGTTGTGTGTGGTATTGCATGTACTGAAGCAAATGGGGCTGAGCTGCAATACCACACACAACCTGTGGATAGGTGTGGCGCTGTTTTTAGATAAAAGCAGCCATGTTTTTTCTGATTTAGTACAACCCCTGCCCCTTAGCAATGTTGCAGTTCCCTGCACAGCGGGTAGTCGGAAGCTGCGGTGCTTAGGTTTTTAGGAGGTGGAGCCACTCCCCAACATAATTGGAACTATTGCTTTCCGTTTTAGGGCTCATGGACACAAACGTATTTTCTTTGCGGACCATATGCGGAACCGTTGATTTCAACGGGTCCACAAAAAAAACGGAAGTTACTGCGTGTGCATTCCGTTTCCGTATGTCCGTATTTCCATTCCGCAAAAAAATAGAAAATGTCCTATTATTCAATGCATTACGGACAAGGCCAGCTGTTCCGTTCCGCCAAATACAGAATACACATGGACATCATCCATATTTTTGGCAGATCCGTTTTTTTGTGGACCGCAAAATACATATGGTCGCGTGCATGAGCCCTTGTTGTGGCATAGACTGGGTTCTGATGTGTAATGCTACAGTGTATGAACTGTTGCCAATTGTTCTTGTTTGCTCTGATTCCAGTCTGGGGAAGAGGGGTCTGGGCGCCATGTTGGGTGGGAGAGATGATGGTTGGGACCAGTAAGAGAGCACAGTTTTGAGAATGGAGGAAGGAGTAATATGTCTTTAAAAGGGTTGCCCTTCCCGTCATTAGAGAAAGGGCATAAAATGGCAAGAGAAGGAATGCCCCAACAAGCCAGGTCTGGGGAATTCATGCAGCAGAAGAAAGGTTGTCAGCAGGCATGGGATTCAGCCAGTTCTTTCCAGTTCTCTAGATCCGGTTGTTAAAATTACAACTGGATCGGAGGACCATGTTACTGGCTGAGTCCCGATCCGGTGCTCTGGAGGCGGCAGGTCAGCTGGAGATGCTCACTTCCATTGCTTCACGCACCGCTGATAGTTTAGCTCCTTAGTTGGGTGGTATGTGTGTAGTGTATATATGGTGTATGTATATGTATGTATGGTGTATGTGTCGTGATGGCGCGTGTCTGCCGTTGAGTAGGGAACTTGTTTCATCCCACCCTTGGCTGTCAGTGGGTGGTGGAGAGGGTGCTCCATGCATGGTGGTCACAGCAGGTGGAGAATGTCTCCCACAAGATGAGATGAGGTGTGGAACTCCCCGGCAACAGTATGAGGAGGCGGCAGTGGAGGTGCAGGCTTGTGAAGCGGCCATGCCAATCATATCAAAGGTATACCCTGCATCAGGGAAGACTGCAGAGAATTAATCTGAAAGGGGCAAGCCACCATTGCCACCGGTAAGTTGTGACTGTTGCTGTTCCTCTCATCAGTGAAGACCTTTTTGCACCCCCTAATACTATCTTATTTCACTAAATTCTGTACCAACATTTTAGTTCGGAACCCAAACCCACCAGGACAGGAGGTTTACATTAGCCCCTCTCATTTTGGTCCAACACACCCTGAAGTTCTGGAAGTCATGACCTTGATCCAATAAAAATGTTGTGAAAGAACCAAAAGCGAGAAGTTCAAGGGAGGAAACCACCAGCATATCAGAGCTGAACCTGGTTTGTACGGAGGAATGAGCTAAAATTCCTCCCAGCCGACGTGCAGGACTAATCTACAATTACTGGAAATGTCTAGCTGTAGTCATTGCTCCACAAGGAGGTCACACCAGATACTAGAAGCAAAGGTTCACATACTTTTACCACTCATAGATGTGATATTCAAGCATTTTCTTCAATTAATATAAGTCTAATATTTGACTCAGTTCTTTGATTTGGTTCTGCATCTACTTTTAGGACTTGTGTGAAAATCTGATGTTGTTTGAGGTCAAATTTAGGCAGAAATATAGAAAATTCTGAAGGGTTCACAAACTTTCAAGTATAACTGTATACATATAATATAAAAAAAACAATCCTGATGTGTTTCCTGTCCAAGTTCCTCTGTCCCATCCCGCACTGTCGAGGTTGTCCCCCTCCCCGTCCTCTTTGCTGTACACAGAATGGACGTGATTTTCTAAACGTCTTTTTTTTATCTGAGATTGTGATCTTTTTACAGATTCCGTCTCAGAATTCTAAGAATGGTGCGTGAGCGTTTCTATTGTGTCTCAGCTCCACGGCGCCATGGCAACATGTCACATTATAAAATTGTTTAGTGACACCCAGAGTGCATGAGGGTCACTTAGACCAGAGTAGTCAGCCACCGTTACCAGGCAGACAGTACATTGTTGTGGCTAGTGGGTGGACTTTTATTTTAACAAGGTGACAGGCAACTGGTATTAGGCTGGTGATACACACAACTTTTTGAGTCAGTTTTTGAGTCAAAGCCAGAAGTAAATCCAGCAGGAAGGAGAAGTAAAAGTCCTTCTTTTATATTTCTTCTTCCTTTCCAACCCACGTCGGACTCAAGCTAAAAAAAAAAAAAAAAAAAAACCTGCATCAAAAAGCCGTGTGTGACACCAGCCTTAAGCCTCATTCACACGTCCGTGTTCCATGTATGTGTGCTGTGCGTGTTCTCCACAGACAGCACACATACCCATTCATTTTAATGTGTGTATTCACACATCCATGTTTGGTTTTAGCACGGATGTATGCTTTATTTTCTCAGTGAAAACCACAAATGTCATCAATGTGGTTCTTCAAGCCAATATCTAAAGTTTTCTAGTAACTGTTCAGATTCCTTAAGAGGGGGGTCCCACTTGCCACTCAAGTACTGATCAACTGGGGGTGTTGAATGCTTACTGGTTCCCAAGACTGGGGGGGGGGGGGGGACTGTAGCAGTAGACTGTCTGGTGTCCAACAATGTCTGCACCTGTCCCAGAGAATGAAAAAGGTCTGCAAGAACAAGGAGAACCTAGGGCATGTAAGGTGTACCTAGTCTTCTGGGAGATCTGCCCCTTTACTAGGAGTCTGACAGATAAGTATGCAACGGAGGTCCAATTTGTTTTCTCCAAGTCCATCTTGATTTTGCTTCCATTTTCCAACGTAGGTCCATCATATCCATACTTATCAACATTCTTGTTGGTAAATTCTGGGCAACCAGGAACACCCCAATCCCAACTGGGAAATGCTCAGTTATAGGTGTGGTCTACATAAGCCCTACCCATTTTTGGCCAAGAACAGCCCAAATTTGCCAGCACTGTCTCGGAAAATTATGGCCATTCCCTGCAAATTCAGGACTGTTGAAAACAACTGTTTTGTACATGGGTTGCAGCCCCATAAGACAGGCCTACAATGTATGATCAGTGGGATCTGACCAGTGGTGTAGCTAGAAATGACTGAGCCCCACAGCAAATCTCTTCACAAACCCTCTCCTCCCGTGGCTAGTCATGATCATTCTCTCAGACCAGGCCCGGCAGCCGCTCTGTCCGTTTCTTACACATATATACTGTATGTCATTGTAGTACTGTTGAGGAGGCCCTGACTATGAAATCTTTAAGTCTTCCTCCTGGGGCGGGCCCCTTCTGAGTCCGGGCCACGTAGCAGCCGCTTTCTCTGCTTTCACCGTAGCTATGCCCCCGAATCTGACCCCTGAGAACCAAGAGACGGCAGCAGAGTGTTCATCCGGACATAGCCCCCTCTATGTACCAGCGTGGCAACATCAGGGACTCAGCACAATCACACACAATATTATAAGAAAGAGCAGAAAACCTTAAGAATTTAGATTTTGTCTTTTTTTTAATTTGGCATTTGTTATTTGCATTTATATTAAGCAAAGTGCATCTTTTTAATTTCTCTCGTTTATACACATTGCACAATACATAAATAATGATGCTTATAAAACGTCTTTATATTTACAAGTAATAATATATTTATATATAACATAAAATACATTTTCTTTAATAAATCTCAGGGGTTTTTTTCCTTTTTTTTTCTTAAAGGAGTCCATTTTTTCAGTTCTTTTTTTTTTTTTTTTTTTCAAAGCACTACATTGCTTTAAGATCCAAAGAGTGCCTACTCTTGTTCATTTAAACTTCAGTTTTTAGAAAAATAGCTTATGTTAAATCGTGCTCATTGAGCCATAACTAATGACAACGCATCATACGTCACGTACGACACATAGAAAAAAAAAAATGAACGTCCTCTGTGCATAACTTGTACCTTAGAAGGAGGAAAATATATAGTAAATACTGTACGTTACAGAAATCTATTCTGTAGAATCCCCAACCGATGTGTTGGAAGCAGACCAGAGAGCCGCGCGCACGGAGGCGGCCATTTTGTGGGCAGTGTTAAAATATAACCTCTCAGTTCACCAGAATTGGGCGCCAGTTTATATCTGGTGAAAAGATAGGCCTCTGTCTAAAAACTTTCTGCGCAGGCCACAATATGGCTTGCCATGTGCGGTAGGCTGGTCCGCGGTAAGAGTCAATAGACTGTGCAGCACCTTGTAGCGTTAAACCATTAGTAGGGACCAGCAGGGATCGGATCACTCGCCGGTGATTAATGAAACGGTACCACAGCAACCAATCGCAGCTCGGCTTTCACTTTTCAACAGCAGAACACGAAATTAAATCTGTGCGGCGATTGGTTGTTTTTAGACAGTTTCATAACGGTCTCCATAATATGGAGGCACATAGATTCCCTATTTCGAGGCCAAAAACATGCTCAAAAATGGCTGCCTAAAGGGCGGAACAGTTCAACAGTCAACTTTTTTTTTTTACATTTTTTTGAAAGTTGACTGTCCCTAGTCTAAAAAACATAAAAGAACAAAGAGGCTGCATGTAAATGGGCCTTCAGGGATATTACATGGGTCGTACAGGATTAGAAATCCATGGGCCGCTCTTCCAAAAATGGCACCACACACTATGCGTCGTATTGCGGCTCAGCTCCACTCAATCCAATAAAGCTGCCATGTTTTTTCCAATCCTGGACAACTCCATTAATAAAGTTTAACCATACAAGGCTGCACAAACCATTCACCTCTTATTCCCTATAGTATAAATAAATGATTGACCATTGCGGCCCCGTCAGCATCCATAGAACTGCTGAAAGGATCGAACTCTTCTATATGTATACAACCGCTTTAGATATACATATACGAGAAAAGGTGATAAATATGACCGTGGATTTAGGAGAAGAAAAAGCAGCAGCTCTATCCTGCATCGGCTTATTTAAAACAACAAGCCTAATGCGCTGCCAAAAAAGAAATAAAAAATAACAAAGTAAAGTGTTTGATGACGTCATCATGGGGGAAGGGCAGTTGGGGGAGCGGCTGTCGGTAGGTTGGCAGTTTTTTTTTTTTTTTTTTTTAATTTGGTCTTCATCAAATAAAGCATAGTCACTGCACTCCAGACTCAAGCACATATCGTACTCTTCGAACTGAACATCTGCAATCAGCAAGGTTCCACCAGTGAAAGATGGCCGTCCTTCATTGTGAAGGCCCCATCGGAGAACCCCAAATCAGGCTCTTGGCAGCTCCTGCTTGGATTATATAGTTAAGTGGCTCAATAAATTGGCCCGAAGGAAAAAAAAAATAATAATAGTCCCGGGATGCCTCGCCTGTTGGAAGCCACCAAGAGCTTGAGTTACGAATTCCTAGAGCAAGTCAATGGGTCGGACCATCCAAAAAGTTGATTCAAGACAAAGTGGTCGATTCTCCAGCATGCTCTACAAGCTTGATTGCTTATCACATATTACGGCTGTTCGCCTTTCTGTACCCAGACGTCAGGAAGAAGAATAATGGCGGGATGGGGGTCGACTTTACATAAAAAAAATAAATACTGATTTACTCCCATCCCTCGCATTCATCAAATATGTTGCTGTGAGAGAGGATTAGGGTCTTATATGAAGGACTTCCCATTCATCGCTCCCCCTTCCCCAGCTTTCTCTGCAATCATCATTCACACTTATAAGAAAAATATTTAAAGAACCCCTCCCACCCCCCCAAAAAAAAAAAAAAAAAAAAACTTGACATAAGCTATTTCTCAAAACAAAAAAAAACAAAAAAAAAAAACGTGAAAAAACAAACATTTTTGCACAAAGAAGCAAGCACTCGGAAGGAAATATTAGCAGCATGTAGTCAGAGAGTCCTAAAGTCCACTCGTTTCCAAGTCATCGGTTATTAAATATCACCTCCAACCAGCAGGGGCAGCTGCTGATAAACTGTCTCGTGTAGCACTGTCCCCAGCCTTTCACAAAGCTTATCTGTACAGTAAATCCAGTCCACGGCTGTTGCATAAACTCGTGGTCATTAGGCCTTTGCAAACTGTAAGCCTTCTCATAGTCAAAAGCTTTGATGGAGAATCCGGGGAACACTTTATGGACCAGCAACGTCCTAGAGTCAGGGTTGTCCAGTGTGGCCGACTTGATGAAGATCGGATAACTGCTGCGATTATAAACCCAAACGCCATCCGCCTCCTTGGTCAGCTGGATCCCATATCCAATCTTGCTGCGTACTTTTTGCACCAGCTGACTTTTGTTGTCCGAGTTTAGTTGTCCAATACAGAAGCCATTCCCTTGAGGTAGGTCATAAAAGATATCCAGGGAAGGTTCTTGGACAGAATATAATCGACCCACCCGTGTCTTTTCTTCCCAGTATGCAACCACGCACCAATGGGACGGGTCCCCAGACTCCTGGAGAAGTTGGGAATCTGTTGAGAAGAAAATAGAAAAAAAAACAGAACATTAGAACAAGATCGCCATTTTTCCTCAAAAAAGATCTGTACTGTATTATTTTCAACAGTGACACCTACAGGCTTTAGAGTGATACTGCAAACAAGCCACAAAAAATGCTTAGAATTTTTGTAATCACATTTATAAAAAAATGGTTTATAGTTAGCAAAATTGTAAAAATAATAGGAATTTAAATATAAAGAAAATCTTCAGCGCAGGGGTTTCAAATTTTTGCCATTCACGCCTCCCCCCATTTTGTGGTATGAAAAGTGGTACTACCCTCACTTTGCATTTTTGGACCCTGGGCCTGTGAAATAAAGGGGTTTGTTCTGCTAAACACGTAACCCAGCTCATTAAAATTGTGGTTTGTGGTATTTAGGGTGGAGACCGGAAATTGTGCACCGAAGCATTCATTGTAATTTTTTTTTTTTTTTTTTTTTTTACTAAGAAATACAACTACCACACATCATCTCTATTCACCACCAGCCAGACAAAAAAAAACAAAAAAAAAACTACCATAGCAAAAAGACAATGAATATAGACAAAAAAGAACCCACTCACATGCAAACAAGTCATGTCTAGCATTCAAAAGGCTGAAAGAAAAAAAAGCACCCAGAAAATTACACGTAAAACTACAATATTGCTCAAAATACACTAAAGGCAATTGAGCAAATTTTCTTCTTCTTCCTTAAAGCTCTTGGACAAGAGCTGATGATATCTACAAGGGGGGAGGGGAAGTGCTGTATAGGGGATGGAGGTTTAGAAAAATTCCATATCAAATAAGTAAAAGGAATTCAGACAAGCTTAGGTGTGTGTACTCGGCTGCCTCTGGATCCCCCCCTTCATTGTGCCTCACAATACTTTCCTCAAATATCTCTATCGGATTGAAACCTGGCACCAAAAAAGGCAGCTAGCAAGGGGGGAAAAAAAAAGAAAAAAAAAAGGAGAGGGAGGGTTGTAGGGAGGGGGCTAGGAAACCTATCAAATTACCTTTCACCTAACCTTTTCGAAACTACAGTGCTTTCTTACAGAAACTTGGTAAAAAGCATTTATAAAAAGCAAAAAGATACAAATGGCCGAAACACAATACAACAAAAACAAGCTGCAAACATTGCAGAAAAACAAACACTGGAAAAAACAGTTCAACTCAGAACCAAAAGTTAAAAAGAAAAAAGTTCAGAAGGTTTTTTTATGAAAGGGCTTGAGGCACAGTAGGGAAAGAGGGGAGCTAAAGAACCTATTTAGTCCTTAACTAAAAAGGCACAAAAATGCCAAACACACAAAACAAAAAAAAGTAATAACTGTAAAGTTCATAAAAACTAATAAAAGAAAGCCAGGAAAGATCTGTAAATGGAAGGGCTGTAGCCACCCTGTTGCGTGAAAAAAAATCCTTAAGACTGCATTTTTCCCCTTTCATCTCAAGGGCCCTGCCAGTACACCCTGCAATTTTCAGACAGACGTCAGTAAAGAGAGGAGTTTTCAGATTATTGTAATTGCCTAGCCCAAATAAATTGCAGGCTTGGTGACTGTAACCTACTCTTCTGTTAACCTTTTCATGGCCTAAGCTGCAGATAGAGTTATTGGTGCCCCCTTCCTGGGGCTGTGTGAATTACAAAAAGGAAAAAAAAAAAAAAAAGACTTAAGAGGTAAGATACAAGTGGTGCCTCGGCTTTTGCAGCATTTTTCAAAAATGCTTACTTTTCTTTTTGAAAAAGTTCTTAATTTCTATTTATTTTTACATCCTTTCTCTACACCCCGACATGAAAGGAACCATTCCAGGAAAGGAGGGGGGTGTGGTGGCGGTGGTGGTGGTGGGGGGAGCGAGACTGGTCTGTGTGTGTTTGTGTATGCATTAGTGAATACCACATAACAAGTTGCTCATTGCCACATACAAAGGCTTATTTAATTGGCAGCGCGTAGAAAACGAGCTACCCTGGCTTGCGATGAACGGGCCGGTTGTAGGAACGGAGGGCGAAGTTTATGAATGAATTTTTACCAGCTTCTTCAATGACACCGAGTTCCAAGGACACTTTTTTCTTTTTTTTAACTTCAGGTAATTGCCAAACTTTTCAATGGTCCGAAGCCAAGGTACACAATAAATATGTCTACTCAGTTCCGTTTTGAGGGACAGCGGTGTTGACTTGATGTCTAGTCATTTAGACCCATGACAATGCCTTAACTGTGATTGGTCTCTGGAAAGGAAAAATTTCCCTTTTTGTAGGCACATATAGCTAAATTTTATGCCTGGCCTAGTATGGGTATTAATAAGCTAAATAAACCAAGAAATGCTCAATAGCGCCCCCACCAGTCAGGTGAATACTTTATTTTATTATTTATTTATTTTATTATTTATTTAGAATTAACCTAATCTTCAGAAGGAATAAGGGCCTGTACACACCAGGCAGTTTTGGTGCAGACATTTCTGCAGGTAATGTGCTGTGTGTGAATATGGCCCAAGGGTGATCGTCAAGACTCATTCCGTGTGAACCGAAAGGCCTTGTCCCTCTAAAGAGTCAACCTGATGACCTAAACTGGACAATGCATCGTCTACAAGACAGACAGAGAAAAAAAAAAAAAAAAAATTTAAAAAAAAAAAAAAAAACCACGTCTGCCCAACTCTGATGGAAACAAAGGAACTGGCTGATTTTTTTTGTCTGCCCATGTCCCAGAAGTCAGTCTCATCAGCCATGCAAATTATAGAGTGCTTTTTTTGTAGGTTGAAGTTGAGAGCCTCTTAACAGCAAAATGCCTTGGAGGAAGGGTGGGATCTATTAGGAAGCCAAAACCCATCCACATTGTATGTGTGTGAGATGCTAAGTGTGTTTAACTCTTTTAATGTCAGGACTGACCTACTCCTCCACCAAAGAACAATTCCCAATTTTTTGTGCAATTTTTTTTTCAGCGGAAGCCCTTGCATTCATCAGGGTCAATTAACATTTGCAGCCTGGAAGTCTTAAGTATGGTAAGGAAGTAAAAAGCATCTGTTGTCAGCATGCTCAACCCTATTAAACTAGGCATATTGCCTGGTAGGGTTCATTGTGCTGAGCAAGACAAATATTAAATTTTTCTCAATAGAGTTAATAGTTTCCAAGATATATTAATTTGTATATTTAAATTACAGTGTCTATTTGGAGCACCAAGGGGCTGGCCATAGTGCTAGGAGTACGCTCCGTGACCAAGCACTTGCGCAATGAATTAGATGATCAACTTTGTAAGTGCCGAGTCCGCTTGGAGATTCAGTACCTGCATAGTGGATCTAGTGGGGATTACAGAGAGCATGAGGAGTTGCGCTAGTGGTGCTACCACCTCTATGGCCAGACCCTTAGTGCTCCAAATAGGTAATAAATATGAAAATTAATATATCACGGCAACTATCAACCCAATAGTTTTTTTTTAATATTATTTAGCATGATCAATCCTACCAGGCAATATACCTGGTGTAATAGGGTTGATCATGCTGACAGCTGCTCTTTAAGTTCCCATATCTCCAAGACATGAGATGCTCCAGTCAGGCTCCAAATAACAAAAGGGCCTCTCTTTGTACAAGAGCCATTCAGAACCACTCTACACAAAAAGGTATGATGACTTATGCAAAACACTGCAAGTCCTATACAATAGATACAAACACAGACCAGGTACTGACAAAGGGAAAAAAACAAGCGAAACAAGACTTCGAATAGAATCCAAGAAATCTCCATGACCAAAAATGGCAAAGAGAGTCAACGAACAAAACAACAAAAAACATAAGGTAACATTCAGTATAAGAGAGTTTGCCATTGGGGAATCTACTCATGTGACCAAGCTGTCATGCAAAAGGATATGCTACACCATGATGGCTCCCAGATGAAGAAATTAAAAAAAAAAAAAAAAAAAAAAATTAAATGTGCTGAAGAAAACACAAGTTTGGAGCTTTTCTGAATGGGAACACATACATCCTTTTTATTGTAAGGCTCAGTCTGTGGTCAAAATACTTTATACGGAAAGGAGACGCTGCCGTCCCTCAAACCTAAATAGTCAGGAAAATGTATATTATCAAGCGAATGCGGTTACTTGTTTGGAGACAATTTCAGCCTATAAAAACAACCTCAAAGTACAAATTGTCTGCAGAGGGAAAAAAAAAAAAAATATAATAACCTCAGACTCGAGTCAGGAAACTCTTAACATGAGATGGAGACATCTTTTATTTAGGGCTCATGCACACGAACGTGTGCTGGCCGTGCCCGTACTGCGGGTCCACAATAAACGGCACCGGCCGTGTGAAGCCCGCATCACGGACCCATTCACTTCAATGGGTCCGCGATCCGGGAGATGCGGAGCGGAGGCACGGATCGGAACACCACGGAAGCACTACGGTGTGCTTCCGTGGTGTTTCTGGCCGTGCCTCCGCACCGCAAAAAAGTAGCGCAAGCACTACTTTTTTGCGGTGCGGACCCTCGGATGCGGATCGCAGACCCCATTCAAGTGAATGGGTCCACGATTCGCATGCGGTGGCCTCACGGTCAGTGCCCGTGCATTGCGGACCGCAGTTTGCGGCCCGCAGCACGGGCACGGCCGGCACACGTTCATGTGCATGAGCCCTAAGTCTGGGGGAAAGAAAAAAATTAAAATTAAAAAAAAAAAAAAAAAAAAAAAAAAGCTAAAAATGTTCTAAATTATAGTATAAAAGTTTAGCCCTTCACCTGTTCACCTCCAAGGGATTGAACAGGCTAACTTTTTTCCAGCCTTGATCATAGAGGAACCGAATGACGGGGGTTCAGAATCGATATCGATGGCCGGATCGATAGAAGCGCTCAGCTGAAAACCTATTAGAAGTTTCTCAAATTTTTTCTCCGAGTTTCAACGTCCAACTTCCGATCCCTGTCATTGCTGAAAGATGAATGGTGTCTGCATGCGACAAATTCCTTACGTCTAATTTGCCCTCCTCTCCCATAGGTTTAAAAAAGTTTTTAGTTTTTACTTTTTTTTTTCTTTCCTCTACACTTTGAGCAATCCTAGATTGCAGGAGATGAGATTTTTGCAGCATTTATTGCATTCCACTGCTGAATCTGATAAAGGAGTGATAGGATGGGGGGGGAGAGATAAAAACCTCTTTCTTTCTCTCCTCCCCCCCTCGTCTCCATTCTCTTTTCATCCATTGTAGTGTAATACCAGGCCGACTACTTCACTGGGAGGGAAGGGGGGGGGAGCCTTACCACCAGCCAGGTTGGAGACAGTGTGCAGACTTAAAAAGTTAATCATTACTTATGTCTGCCTTCATAATCTAATCAGGTCCCCTCCAGCACATGCTGAACTCGCAACCACACGCACAACCATGGCAGCTACCACGGAACATTGGGAGACAAAAAAAATAAATAAATAAATAAACAGGAAAATGTAAATATATAGAAAGTAAAATTCTTTATTTTTAGAATGTTTAGTTTTTCTTTATTTATTTAAAAAAAAGTCAACATTTTGTTGGAATTCTCATACAGTATGAACTCTTGATGTTCAAGATCATGGGAAGAAGGGAGGGTATATAATCTTAATATCCAGGAGACAGGACAACCAGATCAGGATCACTCCGTAGAAGCCAGACAAATGTCTAACGACCACAGACGTCAGTGGCGAGGTTAAAATGTAACTAGCTCCCTGGTTTAATGCTCTCCTGCACCCTCCTGTCTACTACATTAATATAACCCAGACAGGTTTTATTAACAGTGACTGCCAGCTGTGATGAGACTTTTTTTTTTTATTATACCACTGGTTTCTTCAGGTTACTTGCTGTCTCAGCAGAGTTTATAATCCTGTCTACCTACTACAGGTACATGATAAAGTCCAGCACACGTATGAACATATGATAACTGGCCACTAAGCTACTTGGCACCACCATCATAACCAAAGACAGTTTTTTAAAATATTTTTTATATTACAAAAATAATTTTAAAAAATAAAATAAATGGTCGTAAAATGGTTATAAAAAAAAAATTGTACTTTTTTTTTTTAAAGAAATGGCAGACCAGGGGTACTGGCCCCCATCCCCCCCGCTGTACCAATACAATATACACGTACACAGACGGAGCCGCAGGGCCTAGACCCCATTGTGACACAGAAACAAACCCAGGCCTCATAATCTCCTCGCTGTAAGGTTACTAGGTTATGGAGGCCTATTCTTTGGCCAGCACGTGTTGAACGCTATTATCTCATCAATACTCTATCAACGCGACCCAGGCCTCCGCTGGCGGGGAGCGCTTGTGTGCCAGACAAGAAAAGACCCCGTAATGGCTGCAAATAGTAAGGATGGTGGCTTTTGTTCAGTAATGAATAACCGTCCTGCAGCGAGAAGGGATTTGGAGAAGAACTCATTAGATCCATCAACTATTTACAAAAAAAAAAAAAATTATTTGGGCAGCCATTTTGGTGTCTGGATCTATATAAATACTGTAACTAAATGACATATCTATGCAGGCAGCACCATATGCTTTAATGGTCACCTCCATGGTGATATTAGGATTCTGGAGCATCTATTGTTATCACTCTACACTGAGGTATTCCTTTAATATAAGTTTCTGAATGAATTGCTAGCAATTTGCAATGAAGGTCCAGCTGGGTGTTACCAGCTGGGGGAGCGTCCTTGCACAGTCTGACACTATCCAATCAGTGCTGCTAGTATGAGACTGTGCAAGGACACCCATCCCCCAACTGGTAATAGTCATCTGGACCTACAGCTAGTAATTCATTCAGAACTTCTAGAAGGAATAATAAAGGAATGGCCCATGATAAAGTCATACGAATTGATGTTCCAGAAGTTTTATTACATAGGGAATGCAAGTAGTTGCTAGGACACATCGGGAGAGGGGACAAGTCCTCTTTAAGCAGAATCCATAGCTGTGGCAAAGGCCTAGGACAAAAGTTTGAAGTTTAGATCAAGGCATTTGCAGCAAGGCTAAAGAACAATTCACAAAAATATGGTTCTGCCTTAACACTTCAAACTGTTTGCAGAGGGAGTTGAAGAGGGTGAAGGCAACAGAAACCTTACAAAAAAAAAAAATATTCTCTCATTTTTATACGTTAAACCCAAGATAATGACGCTGGGTGGGGACCCGTGTGAGACAGCAGCAGCCAAAACCAAAATTAGCTCACAGCCAACAACCTTCTTGGCCTCAAACTTTTGGGGAAGGAAACAAAAAAAAAAAAAAAAAAAAAAAAAAATGGAAGAATTCAGTAAATGGCGAAAAATTAAAATAAAAAAAAGTAATAAATAAGAGCAGGGGCACAGTTAATCTATAGGGTTTGAAGAAACCATTAAAAAACGCCAAACAATTTTTTAATAACTTTTACTAAGTGAATAAAAGCCCTTTTAAACTCCCTTTCTTAAGAACCGTTTTTGGCAGGGTTCTTGCACGAGGAATGATGCAGCTTCCTCCCCTCTCTTAATATTTCCTGTTAACCAGTAAGGTGAAAACTATTGCCGAGCCATGAAATGAGTCACTATAAACATTTAGAGTTATCCTGGAACTACGAATAAAAAGCAAGAAAAAAAAAAAAAAAACCTAAAAATTTCAAAAATGTATAGGCATAACGCACACAAGAGGCAGAAAATTGCGAATTTGTTCACACCTCCATGGTCAGGTGGACCATAGGACTACAATTCCTAGAACGTCACGGTAGGACAAAACCTACAGCTCCACTCGAGCCGCAGACAAAGTCCACATGGGCGTTTTGCGTCCCCCCACTGGGCCCTAAAAATAGGACCTCTTGATGTGAAGAAGTCATCTATGCCCCAATGTGAATGTTCACTTAAAGTTTTATTTGTGTGTCACGACTAAATTGAGGCTGCGGATAAGAAGCCCAAATCTTTGGAGCTGAAAATAAACTGCAAGGAAGCTGCTCGGTGACAGTAGGCAGTCAGCCAGACTGCTGTGTGGGTTATTTAATCCTGCTTAAGAAAGATGGTTGTGTTGGCAGTGACCTCGGCGTGGCCTGTTACAGTACTCTCCTAGACAGCTCATTCTCGGGTCATCAAGAGACGGCACCAGTAGGAATTCAACGTTCATTTTCTAAACTGTGCAGTCACGTAGCCGATAATGCAGGCGGTAGACTGATAGCATGAAGTACATTAGCAGCGACGGCGCTGAGCGCTGGAGTGATCTGCCCAGACAGCTATGGCTCCATGCATTCCTGTCGTGTTAAGAATGACAACAAGGGCTGCAGGACTGTACCCGAGGAGCTACAAAAACCATAAAACCAATTAAAACATAAACAAAACAAAAAAAATTCCAAAGAAAAAAAAAAGGCAAAAATATATTAAAAATAAAATGAAAGCTTAGAAATTACCACAACGAATTTAAAACAGCCCCCTCAGTCTTGCAAAGCCCACCCTAGCTGCCGGGAGCAGACTCTGCCAGGAAAGAGGCCGACACAAGAAGGCCAAAAGCTATACAAGGCCCTTGCCAAGACCCCGTTTCCCTCCTCTTTTTGCTGGCCTGGCCTCTTGCAGGGACGGTCAGATGGTGTGTGTACTTTACAGCAGTACACCCAGTCTGGCAGGCGGCCTAGTCTCATCCAAAGCCTTTACTCTGTCGTCTTGCTGTTAACCCCTGACGATAACCCTCACTTTGTAGGGGCCCAATGCGGCTTTTTTTTTTCCCCCTCTCTCTCCACTCACGCAGTTCACATAATCCTCTAGTAACATATTTTTCTCCTGCCAAAGAAATTACAAGGAAAAGCTCATATTTCTAGTCTCTCCCTTTTCCGTAATAAAAAAAAAAAAAGAAGAAATAGAAAATTCAGCAGCCAAAAATTCAACAATCGGTACCAAAACTGAACATTAATCTGGACTACCTGTGAATTTCAAAGCGTGGCTATGAAAAATGGAAGCCGGCATTTTGAAGCCTCTGTCAAGCCTACTAGGCCCTGATCAACAAGTGTATTGTTGCCCCTAGCAACCAATCAGGGCTCATCTTTCATTTCTTAAACAGCACTGGAAAAATGAAAGCTGCGCTCTGATTGGTTGCTATAGGCAACAAGGCCTAGTTTCCTCTTTGTTTTGATAAGAGGCCTACTTCTTTCTTGGAAAGCTGGCCAACAACCAATATGGTCTCCTATACAGTAACACTTACCCATAGGTATGGGTACATCTGTATTAAAAACTAAGCAAATTTGTCATTTTTGGGTTTTTTTTGGAATCTGAGAAAGCCGAGTGGCCCCTTGTTATAGCAGATGCCATTCTGACACTCTTAAACACACATAAGTCAATACACTGTTTGACCTCAGCTTGAAGTAGGCCCCAGCGCAGACATAACGGGTTAAAAAAGGCATTTTTTAGTTTATTATTAACAAGAATATGTGTCGAAGTCAATGACACGTCTATTGTAAAGCCTCAGTGAATGAACTGCTCCTCCGCGACATGAAGAGTTACCAGAAGGATCAAAGGCACAGACAAACATTCCTGGCTTGTTTGCTATGTCATAATGAAGCTTTAGGCACAGACGCCAGGACTTCTGTAGTAGGGATGAACCAGGACTCCCTCGCTGTTAGAACTGCAGTTTGTCTACAGGTATAATTCACACACGGTAGATTTGCGGCAGAAATTTCACTCTGCTCCGTTCATGCGAATAGTAGCAAATCTGAGCGTCTGCGTCTACCCTTATAGAGCATAATACAATAATTGCAGTCACCATGAACCAAGTGACAAACACACTCAGCTCTGCTGTTTGGACTTTGTCTAACAGCACTGAAATGACTGAGCTTCATAAAACTAAGCTCTCCAGTGTATTTAAAGGGAGTGGGCGGCAGAAGACTAACAATTACCAGTATACGCCCTGATTTTATACTGGCTGGCCCACCCGCGCAATGTTTTTTGGCAGCATCCAGTCACTTTGTGGTGGACATACATGTGCAATTCTAAACCTACCCACCAGGGCACTTCCGGCGCCCCATGCAAAGTTATGTCTGGGGATGGGGGGTGTTGGGGTGTTAGGGGGGCCAAATGCACCAGTGGCCCCAAGAAGTCTCTTGGTTTGCGTGGTGGTAAATTCCGCCTCTGATACATTAAATTCTCATGCAACTAAACATAAAGAAAGAAGCCACATGTTCTGGGGCAAATGATGCAATCATATGGGCGAGGGGGTGGATAGGAAAGGGTATAACTGTACACCACTTCGAGGTTTTCCACTTTTGTCTAGACTTTATGACACTAGACATGGTATTATAAAGGGACAGTATAGGATTACTAATTGAGCACTGTTATTTCCACACTGTATGACACTATTGTGTAGGTAGTATTGTATGGGTACTGCATGGCGGTATTATTTATGTACTATACAAATGGCAGTTTTAAACCTATTTGCCTCCTTTTACCAGGCACCCAAATTTAAAGATCAAAACCGGATGGATGACCGCAAAAAAAAAAAAAAAAAACGCAATTTGGCAATTAGTTGCTATATGATTTTTGTTTTTTTTTTTTTTGCTTTTTTATGGATGAGGTTATTGAAAGGCGAGATGATAGCCGAAGAAAAGTTTGTCTTCTGTTCCTATAGGGAATACTCTGTGCCGCTTTTGATAAGAGAGACAAACCACAGGAAGGGTCATTAAGTAAAGATTGCCCACGAAAGTTGTTTCTGTGCCAAGACGAGATTCTTTAAAGAAAAAAAAAAAAGCAAAGAGGAGGAGGAGGAGTGCGTTTTATATACAACATGAAAGGGCAGCACAAGTGAATTAAAGGTCACCTCTGTGCTTTGCAGGAGGAACCAGCTCTTTTGTGAGAGGCCCGCCAGGGATTAGGTTTTTAGCATTTACATTTTTTCTAGCTTTGCCAAAGGAATCAAATCTCTGGCTCCAGTCTCCCAAGTCCCGACCTTCATCCCACCCCCCTGAACTGTGCCCCATTCATTAAGCCAAGCTAACTGCAGCGAGGCCCAAGGCAAAAAGCAGGGGGGGGGATCTGCTTTTACAGAGAGCAAGTCTCATTGGTTGTATCCTGAGAGCCAGAAATGTTCTGTACTTCGTGACTATTGCACAACAAAGAGAGGAAGGGGCATTCTCCGGATCCCACCTAGGACAACACTTTAGGGATGCAATCACACGTGCACGTCTTTGGTGCAGTTTTTTTTTTTTTTTAACAAATAAGTGCATGCGCAGATTTTTAAACCAAAGCAAAGAGTGGATAACAAAGGGAGGAAAATTAGATAGGAAAGATTCTACTTTTTTTGTGGAGTTTTGGCTTCAAAGCATGAAAGCAACCCAATCTCAGTCAGAGCAATAGTCATCCCTTTTTCTATGATAACCCATCATATTTGCTAATCCAGCACGTGCCAGGATTAACGATTTTTTCCTAAACTAGAGAACAAGTATCATGATCCAAAATTATAAAATATCTGGATTTCTCAAAAGTCCCATACAATGACAGGGAACGGGGCAGCTGAGGTCACCCAGGTTATTGTGACAATGCCTCATTCTTACAGGATTTAGACTACCTCGCACTTGTGAAAATTGACACATTGTAGCCACAATGTAACAAGTCACATCAAGACAACACATAAAAAGAGAGAAAACAGCTTCGCAATTCCCCCTCCCCTTCCCCTCATAGTCCCTCTCTTGCAGAATTCTCCTTCTCTTGGGGTTCAACATTAAAGCAGAAGGCATGCACGCAGAATAGGACGGCTTGTAAATCAGAGCTAATGCAAAACAAATGGTGTTTCATGTGGTGGTGCTGGGCTTTTTCATGGCTTGCCGTAGTCAAGCTCCTTCCTTCCATGAATCAACACTTATCAGAACCTCATTACAAGAGCAAGCTTAAGTTACATACCAACTTTTTCAACTTTTTTTTTTAAGGGGGGGGGGGGGGACGNACACATTATACACAATTAGAGTATGTTAAGAGACACCAAATACATAACACACCAAGCCAAGAGGATCCATGCCATTTAAATAAAATCTTTACAAAATTTTCCTAGACTGCAATAGAAGTGTGCCCCTGGGGGGGGGGTGACTGGAAATTCAAAGAGTCTGTTTCATCTGCCTCAAGATGCTATGGAATACTCAGATCTACCACAACTTTTGTAGAAGAATAAAAGTTAAAAAAAGTGGGAAAAAAAAACCATCAAAAACTTTGCCTAAGACCTTAACTGACCATGTCAATGAGTTACACAACAGCAGGGTTAGTCACCAATTCGGCGGCTTTGTAAGAGTTTCTCAAGCTACACCCATAAAATCCATCCACGACTTTAAATTCCTCCTTAAACCCTTAGTTGGCTTCGGAGCCTCCCCACACACACAACCGCAGAAGAGGGAAAAATACAAAAATAAAAAGGGGGGGGGGGGGAGAAGAGTAAGAAGAACGACCATGAAATAAAACACCGAATGGTTGAAACCTTAAGGTTAAACTACACCAGAGCCCCCACCTCCTCTTAAGGGGGTCTTCACAGAGACACAGTTCTCTCCTCCACCCTTGGCCTTCCCCAGCAGACCAGACTGTGCAGATCCCATCCGTGATAAGAGAACCTTCTACTGAAAGCCAGGACTGAACTGAGTTTATTTAATGTGAGATGAAAGACGCCCAGCACCGCTCTACAGTCATCTGATAAAGAACTCAGAGGGCAGGAGGGTTTTTATTTTTTTAACCTTTATCTCAGGCCTGTACTATAATTTAAAGGGAAGGGGTGGGGGGGGACGGGTTCTCCGCTTTGGACAATCCCTATTTGTTAAGAGAGTTCCTTGGAAATAAGCATATCCTCATGCCAGGACCCCCAAAGATCAGCTGTAATCTGTGAGAAAGCCTGAAAAGTGTTCAATTTCCCTGCAGCGCCCCCATAGGAGGAATTATGTATTACGCAGTTTCCATTGACCTCAATGGGCTGCCTATATAATACAGGACAAGACAGGTCCTCCAGAGATAAGCCAAGGGATGAGGACCACCTCCTTTAACTCCCTAACAGCATATTTGAAAACGGGTTTTCCGCACTGGACAACCCCTTCAATGCATTGCCGTATTTATACCTAATGGGTAATGACAATCCAGGGGTGAAATAATCTTGGACAGTTTCTAAGAACTGAGATACTCCCACGTGGGGCAATACACTTGCTGAGAACAACATGTGAGCTACATAAAAACACAAAAAAACCTAACTTTTGGGCCATTTAAAGCAACGCAGAACAGGTAAGACATGCACCTGATGCAACACAGCGGTCTGTAACCTGAGATACTACAACTCCCAGCATACCTTATAAGCCACGAGCAATATACAGCTAGCCAACCATGAAGGAAGCAAATACCCACAATGCAAAGCAGCCCGATTACTCCCATGTAAACCCTACTAGAAGTCTTTTTCCCTCCTCCTTTATGGTATTAACAAGGGTTTATACTCGATATGACATCTGGAACTAAAAATATATAGACTGCCGGGGCCTCTTGGCAAAATTTTTAATGAAGACTTGAGAAGAATTTACTGGCTATTTCTGTTTTTGATTTTTTTTTTCTTTTCTAATTCCTCCGTTATACATGAGGGTCTGTTCACATAACAGCCCAATTAAGAACAGCCTGGTCCAGCTTTAATGACCTTCGTTTCTAGAGCGGAATGGTATGTTTGCCTAGTAAACGTGCGAGCCTATCGTTACTGTACCCACAAAATCTCATTTACTGTGCGCAGCGAGGGGGCCCCTGCTTCCACACAGACCTAGGGCCATTAAAAAAAAAAAAAAAAAAACCTATTCAAACCTGAAAATTATTCCCTGCACCAAGCAAAAAAAGTTCCAATAGAATGTATTTTTGGACAGAACATCAATGATCTATGATAAGACAGATCTCTCACCTGAAAGCCCCTCAGGGGCCAGGTAATTAGTTCCCCCTGTCTCAGTGGAGGAAGGCACACAGTCTGTAGGATCCGCTGAAAAAGAAAGAAAAGTGACTTGTTAAAAAAAAAAACAAGTTTTCATCTAGATCGAACTGACAAATGATATAAAGCAGCTTGCAACCCTATTGTGGCACTACAACACCCAGCATGTCCACACACACTGTGGTTCAACATTAAGGTGTGTAAGTTCTAGTCTAGTGGCTGCTGTGGAACTACTAACCCCAGCATCAGCACATAGTGAGGCTTGTGGTTCCATAAGAGCTGCTAGACTAGGAGCTACAAATGAATAACAAAAAGACATGGCAGCAGCAAAAAGAAAACCAGCAGAAACAGTAAAACTCTATGTGAATAGTAAGAGAAGAATTTCTGTTTTCTTAAAACATGAAACAGAGCAGCATTTAATGAATCCGAGCAGAGAGGCAAAATATAAAGCAGATGTGGATCTCCCCAGCAATGTCTTCTCCACATTAATGAGACCTGATCCTGCGCTGAAGAAAAGACCAGCAGCCCTGGAATGGGGGGAAAAAAAGAGGATGTGTTGGGAAAGGACAGATGCATAGAGGGCTAGAATGGATGGACAGAAGGATTGATAAAAAAAAATGGATAGGTAGGAGGATAGAAGGGTAGTAGGTAGGAGGATAGAAGGGTAGTAGGTAGGAGGATAGAAGGGTAGTAGGTAGGAGGATAGAAGGGTAGTAGGTAGGAGGATAGAAGGGTAGTAGTAGGAGGATAGAAGGGTAGATAGGAGGATAGAAGGGTAGATAGGAGGATAGAAGGGTAGATAGGAGGAAGGTAGATAGGAGGATAGAAGGAATAGATAGGAGAATAGAAGGGTACATAAAAGAATAGAAGGATAGATAGTAGAATAGAAGGGTAGATAGAAGAACAGATAGAAAGAAGGACAGATAGAAGGATAGATAAAATAATGGACAGGTAGAAGGATAGAAGGGTAGATAGAAGAACAGACAGACAGAATGACGGATTGATGGATAGAAGGATACATAATAGAATAGATGGATAAACAGAAGAACAGAAGGATAGATAGAATGATTGTAAGCTCTTGCGAGCAGGGCCCTCATTCCTCCTGTTCTAATTATTGACGTATCTGTCACTATGTTATTTATGACTCTGTACATGAACTCGAGAACTGTACAGTGCTGCAGAATATATTGGCGCTATATAAAGATTATTATGATGATGATAGATAGATGGAATGGATGGATAGAAGATTAGAAGGATAGACGATAGATATAGAATGATGGATGGATGGATGGACACATGTTTGATCAGAAGCTCCTATGGTCATATGGCATCACGTCAGCCATAACTGATGAATACTTTGCACCCAGTTGCTGGACACACTGAGACCAGTAGGTGCCAGTATGCTAAAAGGCCACATAAGTCCACTAAAAGTTTAATTGAGGAGAATCAGAAGCCATAACAGGAATATACAGTTTACCAGGATGCACTTCATCAAACTTCAAACAATGGAGGAGACAGGAAGTGCAGTCACTTATGAAACTGTCCATCGTTACTTTCTCAGCAACTTAAGTTTTTTGTTTTTTTTTTTTTTAACGTAATGTCCTAAGGAAATCTTTATTTTTATTTTTTTTTTGCTTTCCACTCCTTCATTGCCAGTGAATGTGTACAGTGCAGGAGGATTATTAAATGGCACGATTGTGTGCAGTGCCAACATCCAGCCCCGCAGCACACTGTAGCCATATAGAAGGCGCATCGTACTGAACTCCCACACAAAAACGCCGCCCCAGGTTATGCGATTGCAGGAACTTGGCCAGGTAACGAAGGGACGTTCTCAGGAAGCTCCAAAACTTGTATACTTCCACGTGGATGCCAAGGCCTTGATCTTGAAGCCACCATCTCTTCCATAGACCAACAAGCAGCCATCTTTACTATTCCACAATACACTATACCTCAATTTCCAGCCAAACGTAGTATATAGAGGCTATGGGGTTCGTGATATGACGCCTAGGTCCTTCACATCCTTGGTGTAAAGATTAACGGTCTGCCAATGCTACTTGATAGCAGCTTTCCATGTGTTGGCATCGTTTGCCCACCAAGAATCAGAATCCTTGTTTCCAGTCTTCATGGATAAACTTTGGTCTGGCCCGGTTGATTTAGGCGGTGCATGCCGATAAGCATAGGGATTATTGATCCCATTGCAAGTTGAAAGCAAATCTAGTGATAGGGAGGAATTGACACGGATGCATTGACATATACAGAATCCAGGCCCTGAGGATCCACTCCACCACTGTGTCCAGCATAAATCATTCAGATGACATACAGACAGTTATTGCTGCACCCAGTCCTGGCAGCTAATCTGACATAATAACTGTGTCGTACCACCCCTCCACCACTAGGGGCGCCAACAGCTATTTGTATTCACATCTTGGGGCTGAGCCTTCGCTTTGCAATGTGCATGCTGAGAGTTGTAGTTTCACAACAGCTGGACTACACTGCTCATGGAGCTTAGAAAGACCTGAAAGGTCTACGCCGACTGTACATACAAAGCAGCACAAGTTCTGTTCCAGTCACCAGTCATTGCCCAGGGCTCCAGACTCATCACTGGTTGACCTTTGTGTCCATGGTGGTAGATCAATGTCTTTAATGTGGTTTTATCATGAAGCCGGCAGAGCCTTCACTTTCTTCTTGTTAAACCGGGGATGATTTCAGATTGTTCCATTACAAAATGATGTTCCTGCTTCTCACCTAGTAACACCAGATAAACAGAGGGAACACACGGCTCCGCGTGCCCAAAAAAAAAAAAAACCTCGGAATTAGCAGCAAAGTGAGGATCCTGTCCAAATACATCCTCCTCTGCTAATACAATAAAGTTACAAATGGAATGTGAGGCCCTATGGGCCTGCGTGGGTCAGGACATGCTGGGAGTTGTAGTTAGGACCATCGATATAAGCAATGAAGTGTTAATTGCTCCCTCACATCTGATCTGTGCAACCAATTCTTTGTATCTTGTAGGCAGTTACATAGCAAGGAAAGAACCAACTGGGTGTCAACACTGGCATCAGGCTAGACCAAGAAATTCCAACCAAATCCTGCAGAACAGCATTGAAAACAGTACAACCTCCTAGCACCTAAAGGGCACCAAAGGTTCACCCAGAATACATTGCAACTATAGACCGATGCACATACATGCTGCTTACTGCGTGTAACATGACAATCATGAAAAGAACCCCTGACCAAATCGATACCCAGAGCTCAGTGTGTTTGCACCTTGTCGCCAACTCCATATCTACAAGCATCCCACAATGTCAGTTTTATTTATCTAGTACAAGGTGAGCAGGATGCCAGCCAGGTTCACGCAGGCGACTCAACAGCGCCGGTGCCAGATGAAAATGGGCTTTTGCCCTGGCGGGCAGCCCATTTATTAAAAGCAACAGGCCTGCCAGAGACTCATTTAACAGGTTCAGTACTGACAAGATGCCATTCCCATCCTATCCAAAGGCTATAAAGGTGGGATAAACAATGGGCACCAACATGTTAAATGCAATAATTGTAATAAAAAAAAATAAAAAATTAAAAAATTAATCCATTCAAAAAATATAAAAATATATAAAATAATTGGAAACAAAAATACCAATAAAAATAGATAACTTAAGAAAATAATAAAAAATTATACATTTGAAAAATATATAAAATCAAATATATGTTTAACATTGATGAGGTATTTTCCCGGAAAATCAAGATTTAAAAAAAAATACAAATTAAAGAAAAAAAAATTGAGAAAATGAAGCATAAAAAGTTAAATATATATATATATATATATATAAAAAACATATTAAAAAAATCAAACAGAAAAATACAAATAAGAATAGATTTAAAAAAAAGCACAAAAAAGTGAAATACATGTTGTATATTAAGTGCATTGAAACAATAAAACTATATAAAATAATCATATAACATACAAGTAAAATAGGTAAAAAAAATAAAAATAAATAAAAGGCATAAAAAGCAAATAAAACTAAACTCAGTTCAGTTGTACAAAAGTTTTCCCAACTTACACATTAAGTGCATCCTACCCATAATGATAACAGGACTTGTAGCTGCTGCCTGGACATAGCCTGGAAACTGTCAGTGAGCAGAAGTGACACAAGTCTGAATGAAATGCACAAGTAAGAACTTGAAGTAAAAGCAGAGGTACTCACCACAAGGCTTGAGAATCTCCATTGGGTATCTGGAGTAGGGAGGTGGGGGGGACTCTGCAAAAAGCATAAAAAAAAGTATTGAGAAAATAAAGAAGGAGCCATGAGAAGGAAAAGACTGAGAAGAGATAGAGACTTGTGATAAGAGGGACATTGTGTTTGTGTAAGCTCTGGGGGTTGGAGCTGGGGCAGCAGGCGGTGATTGCCTTGATTCTAGGAGTCTGATAAACAAGAGACCGCCTGGCGCCAGGCTCAGTGCTATCTGCTCCTCTGGCTGTCTGATCAGGGATCTCTAGTACAACTCTGCAAGCCAGCAATGCCTGATAATCCCCAGCTAGTAACACACAGAGGGGAGAGAGACATTCTCCATGCCTGGTCCTGCTCTAACCCTCCCCTCACCCCCAGGATGCACTTAGGGGGGGGATATTTCTCTTCTTTTTTTTTTGACAGATTTGGTAACTCTTTCTATGTCGCAATGCCCTCAATATCAGGAGTCTCCCCTTCAGCTTTGTATATACATTTACCTTGATACAATGTTGCGAGTTCATTAACACAACAAATCAACAACATAGTAACTGTATTTCCTGCACAACGATCCTAATAAACCAGGGACTGCGTTTGAAAGCCTTTAACCCTCCACATGCCGGGCTCTGGGTCTATAGTGGGCACACCTGCAGAAGGTATATGATGAGATAATGGTTGGCATTGTAATGTATAAGGCATAGGGATATCAGGGTGCACTGGGAGTTTACCTCCACATTCCTGGATGTCTAGGAAGCTTTACACACTGCACCAGCAATAAATACCTCAGGCTCATAAAACCTGGAAGGCAGCGAGTGGGAGTTAGAGAGTTAACACTTGCCTGTAAAGCAGCATTGCATTGTGTTATCAGAGCTCATAGACTCAGTGACTCCAGGGGGGAGTGAGTAAACTCTGCACCCGACATCTGGGGAAGTGCTCACAGGTCTGGCCAACTTCCTATATTGACAGTGCCATCACTGGACACCATTAGCCAGAAACTTAGATACCCCCAGTAACCTGGAGTCCACCAGCAAGCTAGATACCCCCAGTAACCTGGAGTCCACCAGCAAGCTAGATACCCCCAGTAACCTGGAGTCCACCAGCAAGCTAGATACCCCCAGTAACCTGGAGTCCACCAGCAAGCTAGATACCCCCAGTAACCTGGAGTCCACCAGCAAGCTAGATACCCCCAGTAACCTGGAGTCCACCAGCAAGCTAGATACCCCCAGTAACCTGGAGTCCACCAGCAAGCTAGATACCCCCAGTAACCTGGAGTCCACCAGCAAGCTAGATACCCCCAGTAACCTGGAGTCCACCAGCAAGCTAGATACCCCCAGTAACCTGGAGTCCACCAGTAAGCTAGATACCCCAGTAACCTGGAGTCCCCAGCAAGCTAGAACCCCATAACCTAGGATCCACCAGCAAGCTAGATACCCCCAGTAACCTGGAGTCCACCAGCAAGCTAGATACCCCCAGTAACCTGGAGACCACCAGCAAGATAGATACCCCCAGTAACCTGGAGACCACCAGCAAGATAGATACCCCCAGTAACCTGGAGTCCACCAGCAAGCTAGATATCCCCAGTAACCCAGAGTCACCAGTAACTCACATCTACATGCACAGATAGCCAAGCCTGCCCCAGACATGAATAGTGTTACAGTCATACATCCTTATTAAGTGACACTAATGTAAAATCCACCATCATCCTCAAGAAGAGTGAAGACAGAAGGAGACGTCTAATAAAGCCTTATAATGTACAGGAATGACAGACATGACATAATATCATATTGCATTGTAAGATCAGACCAAGAGACTTCTAGTGAGGGGTGCAGAGTGAGTACACTATGGGGGTATAGTGTGTACATGGGCATGGGATGTTGTGACAGCCAGGGTGCTGAGGGGGCACAAGACACACTGTAGTCCATAGGTACAAGATGAGAAGAAATAAGAGTTGGGGTACAGTATAGGATTGTAGTAATAGTTGGGGTGCCAGGTATATGCAAGTAATGCAGCTCTCAGGTACACACTATATGACATGAGAAGGTGACAGGCTATAGTTAGTGGGGTATATGATAGCTGACAGACTATAGTTGGGGTGCAAAGTATATAGAGTGACATAATACAGAGGGTTACAGAGTGGGGTGCAGACTATTTAACATGGGGTGCAGACTATATATACAGAGTGGGGGGTGCAGACTATATATACAGAGTGGGGGGTGCAGACTATATATACAGAGTGGGGGGTGCAGCTCAGATGTGTCCCCTGCCCCCCGTACCTAGCTCGCAGAGCCTGCTGAGGTGATGCGGGTTACAGCACACCAGCTCCGGGTTGTTCTTGCCATAGGACTCGCAGCAGCTGAGCCTCTTGACCTCGGCCGAGTGCCTGAGATCCGGCCACCTGAAGAGCTTGCAGAGCAGCAGGGGCAGGGAGAAGGGCTGCTGTCCCAGCCTGGAGTCCAGCTTGGCAGAGGGCAGCAGGAGGCAGGGGCTGCGGGTTCCCCCCTTGGACTCCACCGCCTGCAGCAGTCCCTCCAGCTGCCTCTCCTTCAGCCTCTTAAGCAGGGAGTGGGTGAGCGCCTTCAGTTCAGCTTCAGACCCCCCCAGCTGCGCCTTGGACACCTTGCCCGTCTTGCCCATGCAGCAGCCCCCGGCCCCATGCGCCCTGCTCTCCCCTTCTCCTTCCCCCGTCTCCCCGGGAGCAGCTCGACTCCTCCAGAGTCGCCGGACGAGCACCGATCTTTTGGTCCTGAACATGCGGGACGAGAGCAAGGCTTCCCGGCTAAAAAACGTGCATGACGCCCGCAAATCATGAAGGATCCTGGATCCGAGGCCGGAGGACAGAGACAAGCAGCAGCAGCCCGGGGGGGACTGGGGGTCCGAGCAGAAGCCAAGGCGATCTGGAACATACGCCAGTCTTAGAGGGGGGTAGAGATCCTGCAAAGCGGAGGGAGATCCTTCACAGGGGGCACACACACCATAGGTGCCCGCGGAGGTGCCCCAGCATGCCCGATCACTAGTGTCAGCCCAAGGCTCAATCAGGGTCCCCACGCTGTAGATCCAGGGATACAATGTAACGAGTGCTGGAGCCGGCGCTGCGGTATATCCGGGGAGCAGACGCCACAAGCTCAGCTCCTGCTGTAATCCACAAGAATCCTTGATCCGGCTGCTCAGGAGGACAGAGGGGAAAAAATGCAGCAGAGACTTGTATCCTCCTCCTCCTCAGGCTGCGGGGCAGGCCGAGCTGTGTGATGGAAATGTGGAGAGGGAGGGGACGGCTGGGGGAGGAGAAGGAGGAGGTCCCATCAGACACATCCTGCTGCTGCTGTCAATGGCAGGGACCCTCTCACCTGTCACCGGGGTCGCACTGCCTGTAGATGGCACAAGTCTAGGTAAACTAAACCTGCTGTGCCAGTCTCACAAAACCCATTGACAATGTTCATGGCAGTCTCTTTCCCATGCCAGTGTCAGTGCCAGTGTGCCCAGTACTGGTCGATGCACCAGGTCTGGGTAGAGATGTGTGTGATTTTTTTTTATTACTTTTGCACTTTTATTTTACTTATGTCATGGCCCCTCTGTCTCTTTTTTGAGGGCTCACCACTGCCCGCCCCTTCTGGACTCATGTCCCTCTCTTCCATCCTGGCAGGCTCCTTTTCACTTCTCTGTCAGTGGCTGCCTCCTTATACCTGGGCTGTCTCTCTGTATTTTGGGTTGTTTATACCCTCTCCATTTTTCTGAAATGTCTCTCTGTCACGGGGATGACCTGCAGCACTCCCCGCACTCTTGGGCTGTCTCTCTGCCCTCTCATCTATCCTGGTATATTTCCTTCCACCTCTCTTTCTCATGGGTTGTCTATTTCTGAACCCACTTCTCTTAATCTGTGTCTCTGTGCTTGGAGCTGTTTCTGCCCCACCTCTTTCATGAGCTGTCTCTCTGTTTCTGGAGCCGTCTTCCCTCTCCTCTCTGCTGAGTTATAAACTCTCTGGATCTGTCTATAATCATCCTGTCTCCCGAGCTCTCTCTCTCTCTGTATCCGAAACTCTCTCAGCCTCCTCCTCCTTCCTGGGCTGTCTCTCTGTGTCTGGGGCTGTCTCTGCTCTCTCCTGCAGCTCTCTGTGTCTGGGTCTGTCTCTGCTCTCTCTTGAGCTGTCTCTGCCCCCTCCTCTCTCATGAGCTGTTTCTCTGTGTCTGTCTCTGCTCTCTCATCAGCTTTCTCTCTGGGGCTGACTCTGCTCTCTCCTGAGCAGTCTCTGTCCCCTCCAGAGCTATCTCTCCTGGGCTGTTTCTGCTCTCTCCTGAGCTGTCTCTGCCCCCTCCTCTCTGCTCTCTCCAGGGATGTCTCTCTGGTGCTGTCTCTGCTCTCTCCTAAACTGTCTCTTTGTGTCTAGGGCTGTCTCTGCCCACTCCCTCTCTGCTCTCTCCTAAACCGTCTCTCTGGGGATGTCTCTTCCCCCTCCTGCTCTCCCCTGAGCCGTCTCTCCTGGGCTGTCTCTGCTCTCTCCTGAGCTGTCTCTGCCCCCTCCCTTTCTCCTGAGCTGTCTCTGCCATCTCTCCCAGGCAGTCTCTGCCCCCTCCCTCTCTTCTCTCTCCTGAGCTGTCTCTGCCGTCTCTCCCCCCTCCCTTTCTCCTGAGCTGTCTCTGCCGTCTCTCCCGGGCAGTCTCTGCCCCCTCCCTCTCTGCTCCCAGGCTCCAGTGCTCAGTGGCTCGCCCCATCACGTGGGTGTCTAGACACTCTGTCGCTTTAAAAAAAAAAAGTGATTGTGTTGCACAAACAGCTCAGGTTACTAAAAGCTCTTTTATGTCACATATATAACAACAGGAGCCGCGTGTACTGCGTCTATAGGAGCTGCCGGTGACAGCCCCTGCATGTCCAGGAGCTGCTCTGCTCCCAGTCCGGGGGAGAAGGGGTTAATACTCCATAGCTGGGGGGCCAGTGCAAAGGGGGGGAACTCTTAACCCTTTCATCCCTGGCTGAGGAACAGAGTTATTAAGAAGTGAATTGCTGAGTTCTTTAGGAAAAAAATCTATTTACAGATCTATCAATCTATCTATTCTATCTCATATCTATCATCTATCTCATATGTATTATATCTATCATCTATCTCATGTATTTCTTATATTTATCTATTTATCCATCTGTCTCATATCTATTATCTATCTAGTATTTATCTATCTATCCATCTAGCTCATATCTATTAACTATCAATCAATCAATTATCTATCTCATATTTCTTAAATCTATCTATTTATCCATCTATCTCATATCTATCTATCTATCTATCTATCTATCTATCTATCTATCTATCTATCTTTCTATCTCATATATTTCTTATATTGTCTATCAATCCATCCGTCTCATGTCTATCTATCATCTATCTATCTCTGTATCTATATCTATCTATCTCATATATTTTATCTATTTCATATCCTTCCATCCTCCGGCAGGCAGACATACTGTATATTTTCTATCCCAGTATCTGTCTCCCTCCCTGTAACCCCTTAATTCCCGGGCCCTGCAGTACAGGTGACACCAGGCGGCCATAGTTTCCAGACAATCTTTCTTTTTTCCACCTGAGTTATCTGTACAGCTGATATAAAGTATCAGAGTCCTCTGCAGCCAGGTGAGCGGGCGGCGGGAGCAGTGCTGGGCTCAGCCCCGTCTGTGTTTGCGGTGCAGGGAGACAATGCCTCCTCTGCCTCATTTACATTGCTGTTCTGGGGCTGACAGACAGCTGGAGCCAGGGCCCGACAACAGCCCCGGGGTGTGAGACACAACAAGGGCTCAGGAGATAAAGGAGGGCAGACATGTGGGATCGGGGGCTTCTCACAGGGACCCCCCCTGGACAGGCGACCACTGATACTCAGAGCTGAACTATATACTGTAAATACATGGTATATATAGAGTGCGGAGATAGGCTTAGATACACCGGCTCAGCAACTATATCCTGCATGAGAGGCTTATATACACGGCTCCGCAACTGTATCCTGCATGGGAGACTTAGATACACTTCTTCAACAACTGTACCCTGCATGAGAGGCTTAGATACGCGGGCTCAACAACTGTAACCTACATAAGAGGCTTAGATACATGGGCTCAGCAACTGTATCCTGCATGAGAGGCTCAGATACACTGGCTCAACAGATGTTATCACACCTGGCTGGCTTAGATACACTAGCATTCCAGAAGACAGTATAACACATGATGGGTTCAGATACACTGGGATGCAGACTGTATCACACATGACACTCTGAGATACACTTGGGATGCAGATCGTATCACACATGATGGTCTGAGATACAGACTGTATCACACATGGTCTGAGATAGACTGGGGATGGAGACCGTATCACACACAATGGCCGGAGATACACTTGGGATGCAGACTGTATCACACATGATGGGCTGAGACACACTGGGGATGCAGACTGTATCACACATGATGGGCTGAGATACACTGGGGATGCAGACTGTATCACACATGATGGGCTGAGATACACTGGGGATGCAGACTGTATCGCACATGATGGGCTGAGATACACTGGGGATGCAGACTGTATCACACATGATGGTCTGAGATACCTTGGAGATGTAGACTGTACCACACTTGATGGTCTGAGATACACTGGGGATGCAGACTGTATCACACATGATGGGCTGAGATACACTGGGGATGCAGACTGTATCACACATGATGGGCTGAGATACACTGGGGATGCAGACTGTATCACACATGATGGTCTGAGATACCTTGGAGATGTAGACTGTACCACACTTGATGGTCTGAGATACACTGGGGATGCAGACTGTATCACACATGATGGGCTGAGATACACTGGGGATGCAGACTGTATCGCACATGATGGGCTGAGATACACTGGGATGCAGACAGTATCACACTTGATGGTCTGAGATACACTGGGATGCAGACTGTATCACACATGATGGGCTGAGATACACTGGGGATGCAGACTGTACCACACTTGATGGCTGAGATACACTGGGATGCAGACTGTATCGCACATGATGGGCTGAGATACACTGGGATGCAGACAGTATCACACTTGATGGTCTGAGATACACTGGGATGCAGACTGTATCACACATGATGGGCTGAGATACACTGGGGATGCAGACTGTACCACACTTGATGGTCTGAGATACACTGGGGATGCAGACTGTATCACACATGATGGGCTGAGATACACTGGGGATGCAGACTGTACCACACTTGATGGGCTGAGATACACTGGGATGCAGACTGTATCGCACATGATGGGCTGAGATACACTGGGATGCAGACAGTATCACACATGATGGGCTGAGATACACTGGGGATGCAGACTGTACCACACTTGATGGGCTGAGATACACTGGGATGCAGACTGTATCGCACATGATGGGCTGAGATACACTGGGATGCAGACTGTATCACACATGATGGGCTGAGATACACTGGGGATGCAGACTGTACCACACTTGATGGTCTGAGATACACTGGGGATGCAGACTGTATCACACATGATGGGCTGAAGATACACTGGGGATGCAGACTGTACCACACTTGATGGGCTGAGATACACTGGGATGCAGACTGTATCGCACATGATGGGCTGAGATACACTGGGATGCAGACAGTATCACACTTGATGGTCTGAGATACACTGGGATGCAGACTGTATCACACATGATGGGCTGAGATACACTGGGGATGCAGACTGTACCACACTTGATGGTCTGAGATACACTGGGATGCAGACTGTATCACACATGATGGGCTGAGATACACTGGGATGCAGACTGTATCACACATGATGGGCTGAGATACACTGGGGATGCAGACTGTATCGCACATGATGGGCTGAGATACACTGGGATGCAGACAGTATCACACTTGATGGTCTGAGATACACTGGGATGCAGACTGTATCACACATGATGGGCTGAGATACACTGGGGATGCAGACTGTACCACACTTGATGGTCTGAGATACACTGGGATGCAGACTGTATCACACATGATGGGCTGAGATACACTGGGGATGCAGACTGTATCACACTTGATGGTCTGAGATACACTGGGATGCAGACTGTATCACACTTGATGGTCTGAGATACACTGGGATGCAGACTGTATCACACTTGATAGGCTTAGATACACCAGGTCAGCATCCCAGTGTCACTGGACTCATTATACAATGGGACCCAATTAGACCAATCTGCCGGAGGGTGTGAAGAGCTGGCTCTTATTTTTGATATTTTTGGGATCCTGGGGTGGGGGTTGGGGGAGTATTTAGCACCTATTTGCAAATCAGCCTGTCTCTGTAGAATAGTATGCCCCCCACCGCACACAGCGGAGACCCCACAGGTCATTGACGAGTCACATGACCACATTAAAGGAGCAGAGAAATTTAAGGTGAGGTGTGAGGTTGTCAATAGCAGACAATGGAATAAAAGGGGAAGGACGACAACGTAGATGAGCGGTCCGATGTCTCCATGGTCGGAGGCCTACCCGTCTACTGCCCAGGTGTGACCACAATGTAAACCATGATATTACATAACAAGCTGAGTAACATATTCAAATCGCCGTCTGATTCAGTGTCGCAGACTTTGGATGTGTCCACAAAGCCTGTATTACACAGACCGATTGAGCAAGCCATTGTCTGGAGGGAAGCGTTCCCTCCCGGCAATCGCCTGCTTGCCAGCGGAGGAGACCGCTGCTATTACATGCAGCGATCTCCTCCACAGTATGGGGAGCAGTCGCTATGTCATCGCTCGTCCCCATGCTGTCTAGTGGTTTGCTGGCGGCAGATCGTAATCAGACAGCGCAATCTGCCTCCGGCAAGAGACGCTTTCTTAAAAATCACGATTGCCCGCTTAACGATTGTTTGCGGGAAATCGGTGGCAGTATTACACTGCGAGATCATACGAATGCTCGTTAGCGATCATCTGCCGTCAAATCGGCCACTGTAATACAGCCTTAGGGCTCATTCACATGAACCTGATCTGTTTCTGTATCCGAACCGCACTTCAATGGGTCCGCAAAAGATGCGGACAGCACACGGAGTGGCCCCGTCCCAAAAATATAACATGTCCTATTCTTGTCCGTTTTGCGTCCGCCCGTTCCGTTCTGAAAATGGCACGTTCGTGTGCATGTTCCCTTAAACTAGGTGACAATCTCAGACATCCGCTCTGGGGTGACAATTAGATTGGTCACCCTATTACAGCAAATCTAATTGTCCCCCTCCCCCCAAGATAAGCAGAATCCAAGATGCTTGGCGGCCCCTCGTCCCTCTATGGCAGTAGCTCTCCAGCTGCTGTAAAAACTACAACTCTCAGCATGCTGAGAATTTTAAGTTCTCATCAGCTGGAGAACCACTGCTCTGCGGGAATCCATGTTTGGACTAGGGACCAGTGATGTAAGAACTATGGAGGGCATGCTGGGAGTTGTAGTTTTGCAACATGTTGAAGACCACTGCTGTGTTAGAATTAATCTAATATCCCCTGAGCAGACCCCCATCTTCCCTATTGAAATGACATAAGAATCCATTTTTTGGCATATCTGCTCCTTGGAAAGCTGGGTGGCAACCATAGCAGCCTCCATTACAGCTCCTGCAGGGATCATCACCACCCAGCTTGGCAACAGTCCTTAAAGGTGTTGTCCAGGATTAGAAAAACATTGCTTTCTTCCAGAAACAGCGCCACCCCTGTCTATGGGTTGTGTCCGGTATTGCAGCTTAGCTCCATCGAAGTGAATGTGGCTGAGATGCAATACCACACACAAGGCGTGGACAAGTGTGGCGCTGTTTTTGAAATACATTTTCCATGCAGGACACCAGGAAGGCTGTGTGATAACCCCTGGGGTCTCGATCTTCTGTGTATTCCACCGTGGACAGACCACCTCAATCTCTTTCAGAACTACAAGTACCAGCATACCATAGAATAGCCAATAAGCTCCAACACTAGGGGGCAGTGTGCGGGACCGGCTGTGACTACGTAGGCCGCGCAGCACCTGCTGAGGGTTCCCCGCAGTTGAGTCAATCTCATAATCGTACCATTTTGTCCCCTCAATTACTGGGGCAGGCCGTGACAGCGCCGGTTGGTGTAGATTGACCCCTTGTCTGAACTTGTCCTGGGTAATACGACAGCTCCGGTTTATACGGCACGACATCCGTGTTTGTCTGAACCTGTGTAAATTAAATCATTTCACGGGAAAACGGAAACAGAAATGTAAGAGGCGTAGATGAGCGCCTCTTACCAGGCATTGACCGCAGTGCGCCCATGTGGAGTGGGGTAAGGGTGTGACCAAGTGAGGTGGCATAGTGGTGTGTGATCCACGGAGGGTGTCCATGGGGTACACTCATTGGGCTTCTTAATGGGTGTTGTGAGCCCGTATCCCTCATACCACTGTGTCTTAAGGGATGGGAAACAGGTGAATGAATATGCGCAGCGTCCTCTCCTTACCCAGGACTGGGACAGAGTTAGGCTACTTTCACACTTGCGTTTACATTTTCCGGTATTGAGATCCGTCATAGGGTCTTAATACGGGAAAAAAACGCTTCCCCATTGACAATGAATGGGGACAAAACGTAACTGAACAGAACTGAGTGCTCCAAAATGCATTCCGTTCTCATACCGGAGAGCAGCTTACTGCGGTTTTCTTTCCGTCATGGGATGCGGAGCGAGATGGACCCACAATGCAAGTCAATGGGACGGATCCGTTTTCTCTGACACAGTAGAAAACAGATCCGTTATCCATTGACTTTCAATGGAGTTCATGATGGATCCGTCTTGGCTACGTTTAAGATAATACAATCGGATACGTTCATAACGGATGCAGACGGTTGTATTATCAGTAACAGAAGTATTGCCGGATCCAGCAATAACACTAGTGTGAAAGTAGCCTTAGGGCCGTCGCTCGGCGGCCTGCTAACAGCAAGTCTACAAATATACGGGCACAGGCCGTTTGTGCACCACATCACGGATGCAGACCCATTCACTTGAATGGGTCTGCAATCTGGAAGGCGCGGTGCGGAGGCACACAACGCCATAGATAGAACCACTGCAGAGTGCTTCCATGGAGTTTTTCTCTGTGCAAAAAAAAAAAAAAATAGAACAGAGCGGACAGATCATGGACCCATGTAAGCTGAATGGATCCGTATCCGTCTGCGGAAACTGCATGGCTGTTGCTTGTGCATTGGGGCCGCAAAATATGGATGTCTCCTCTGTGCTTTCCGCGTCTCCAAAAAGACAGAAAACGTCCTATTCTTGGCCGCAAATATGGACCACGGACCCATTGAAGTCAATGGGTCCACAAAAAAAAAAAAAAGCAGATGCAACACGGGCCTCGCACGGACGCCATCTGTATTGTACGGATCTGGATTTTGCAAACTTATTTCGCTTTCTGCAAAATGCAGATCCGTACAATACAGATGACGTCTGTGTGAGGTTCGTGTTGCATCTGCTTTTTTTTTTTTTGTGGACCCATTGACTTCAATGGGTCCGTGGTCCGTATTTGCGGCCTAGAATAGGACATGTTCTGTCTTTTGCAGAACGGACAGAGCACATGGGTTGAGTGAATGCATCCTTATTGGTATACTGTATGGCACTACTTGGTGTTATTTTTGTAATGTATGGCCCTATTATGTGTGCACTGTATAGCGGTAGGATCTGTGTGGTGTGTGGCACTATTTATAGCTAATGTATGAAAGTAAAATTTAGGAACAGTTCCTTGAGCTTTGTTTAATAAAGAATAACTAAACTTTTGTTAAACTTTTTTTAAAAATGTTCTAAATAAATTCCCAGGACTGTGACGAGGGGACATCCTCTGCGTCTGGAGGAAAGAAGGTTTGTACACAAACATAGAAGAGGATTCTTTACGGTAAGAGCAGGGAGACTATGGAACTCTCTGCCTGAGGAGGTGGTGATGGTAAGTTCACTATAAGAGATCAGGAGGGGCCTGGATGTATTTCTGGAGGTAATAATATTACAGGTTATAGTTACTAGAGAGGGGTCGTTGATCCAGGGAGTTATTCTGATGCCTGATTGGAGTCGGGAAGGAATTTTTTCCCCTAAAGTGAGGAAAATTGGCTTCTACCTCACAGGGTTTATTTGCCTTCCCCTGGATAACAGGCCGAACTGGATGGACAGATGTCTTTTTTCAGCCTAATAAACTATGTTACTATAACATATATATAAGATGATTTTCTACTATACTTTATTTTGCAGTTTTACTAAGTAAATAGGTGCTTAGAGTCCTGGATGCCTGACTCGCTTTAGAATAAGTATACTGGTACACCGCTGACGTGTCCGCTGAGTACTCGAGTACGGATTCCACTGGGTTATACTGTATATTCCTCAATTACTCAGTCATACTCTTCCCTATGTCCTTACAGTAATATATACACACATACAATGTATCATGGAGATGACCTCACAGCACAGGAAGTCTTACAGGTTAGTGAAGAGGAAGTAAATGGGACAATAGGGTAATGACCTAAGAAAATATATCTGGGGATGGACCGAGACACAAGTCTGTCAGGTTCATCATCAGGCGACCCTGCCCTATGTGTCACAGACGCTCCACAGATTGCACATAGTCATGAAGGAAATCTAGTCCTGCTTAAGAGTCTTGTGCAAAGTCTGTACAAGGGCCACCCTGCTGAATGGGTTATACAGTGCTGTGCAAAATCTAAGGCAGGTGAGGGGAAAAATGCTCCAAAGTAAGAAGGCTTAAAAAAATAGAAGTGTTCACGGTTTTTTTTATTAATTCACAAAGTGCACAGTGAAGGAACAAAAGATAAATCTAAATCCAACCAATATTTGGTGTGACCGCCCTTTACCTCTAGACCAGCGATCAGCAACCTTCAGCACTCCAGCTGTTGTGAAACTACAATTCCCAGCATGCTCCATTCATTTCTATGTGAGTTCTTAGAAGAGCAGAGCAAGTATGCCTGCTGGGAGTTGTAGTTTCACAACGGCTGGAGTGCCGAAGGTTGCCTACCCCTGCTCTAGAATATCATCAGTTCTTCTCGGTACACTTGCACGCAGTTTTTGAAGGAACTCAGCAGGGAGGTTGTTCCATCATCTTGGAGAACTGACCACAGATCTTCAGAGGATGTAGGCTTGCTCAGATCCTTCTGTCTCTTCATGTAATCCCAGACAGACTTCAAGATGCTGAGATCAGGGCTCTGTGAGGACCATATCACCACTTCCAGGTTCTTCTTTACATGGAAGATAGTTCTTAGTGCTGCACTCTATCCCTATGCTGTGGAGGAACCCTAACCTCGGACTATGCTGGTATATAGAAAATAAATCAGACACATTTTTTTTCTGGCTATGAGAAACCAAAACCAACTAGAGATCCCACCAAGGAACCCTAAGGCTACTTTCACACTAGTGTTTTTGCTGGATCCGGCAGAGTTCTGCAAACACGCTTCCGTTACTGATAATACAACCATCTGCGTCTGTTATGAACGGATCTGGTTGTATTATCTGTAACATAGCCAAGACGGATCCGTCATGAACTCCACTGAAAGTCAATGGGGAACGGATCAGTTTTCTTTTGTGTCAGAGAAAACAAATCCGTTCCCATTGACTTGCATTGTGGGTCATGACGGATCCGTCTTGCTCCGTATCCCAGGACGGAAAGCAAACTAAAACATGTTGCAGTTTGCTGTCCGATCTGGGAATGCAACTAAACGGAAAGGAATGCATTTTGGAGCACTATGTTCTGTTCAGTTTTGTCCCCATTGACAATGAATGGGGACAAAACGGAATCGTTTTTTTCCAGTATTGAGCCCCTATGACGGATCTCAATATCGGAAAATATTAACGCTAGTGTGAAAATAGCCTAACATGTATGTAGGCATAAGATGTATAGATGGAAAGACAGTAACAACTTTATTGCTCCTTTTAAGCTTTATTGAATTATTCTGAGCTTTTATTTTTATAGAGTTTCCACAGACAGAAGTTCACCACCAGAAAAATGAAATTGATATATAACAACAGGCACGACCGCAGCACAGAATACACTGCTCAGGGTTGGCGGCCCCCTTTGCCCCTCCTCTAATTAGCTATTGGCACTGAAAGATTATATAGAATATTACCATTTTATTAGGGAAAAAATATAAAAAATATTTTGTTCCTATCGAATTTCAATCAATAAAATTATTTAAATCTAAATAAAGGGAATGTGTCATGAAATGACCTATCATTTAAATCACATTTTATGTCTGTTTGTTTGGTTTTTTTTTTGTGATTTTATTACATTTTCCATGTCACTATCTATACTTAAGGCCTCATGCACATCACGAACGTATTTTGTTTCCGTGTCTGTTATGTTTTTTTTTGCAGATAGGATGTGGACCCATTCATTTGAATGGGTCCGCAAAAAATGTGGACAGCATACTGTGTGCTGTCTGCATCAGTATGTCCGTACAGTAGCTCCGCAAAAAAAAAATATAGAACGTCCTATTCTTGTCCGTTTTGCGGACAAGGATAGGCATTGTTACAATGGATCTACAAAAAAATGGATGCCATACGGACGACATCCGTTTTTTTTTTTGCGGATCAGCAATTTGCGGACCGCAAAACACATACGGTCATGTGCATGTAGCCTAAAACAAAAGCTAAAATCCTGCAATTTTCACACTGGCTACTAAGCCTAATAATTGACGCTGCTTCATGGTCAGCGGAGATCACTTTTCAGCAGTCATCTCATTATCATGACAGGCAGGATCTTATGGTTTTTTTGTGATTTTGTTACATTTTCCATGTTACTATCTATATTTTAAAAAATGCTAAAATCCTGCAATTTTCCAATTTTCACACTGGCCACTAAGCCTAATAATTGAAGTTGCTTCATGGTCAGTTAAGATCACTTTTCAGCAGTCATCTCATTATCATCACATGCAGGATCACAATGAAATTATATATATATATATATATATATATATACACACACAGGATCTGCCATTCACAATAGCTGATGGTTTCAGCTCCCCTCCTCCCTGCACAATGACCTCAGCAAAGGTCACAGAGCACACCTAGAAAACTCTCCCATAGAAGTCAATGAGGTCTCCTCCTGTCCATTGTGTCTGTGGTCCTTAAGCATATCTCTAAATCAGGCATCCCCAAAGTGCGGCCCTCCAGATGTTGCAAAACTACAACTCCCAGCATGCCCAGATGGCCTACAGCTATTAGCCTACAGCAGGGCATGATGGGAGTTCTAGTTTTACAACAGCTGGAGGGCCGCAGTTTGGGGATGCCTGCTCTAAATCCTAAAGAACAGGATATCATTAAGCCTAGTGGCCATGCTGAAAACTGCACAATTTCAGGATTTAAAAAAAAAATAAATGGTGACATGGAAAAATGTAAAAAAAAAAAATCACTAAAAATTATAAGAAATAAAATAACATAAAAACTTGAATAATTTTATAAATGACACCTATCCTTTAAATTCATTTTAAAAAGGAAAATTCTGAAGTAAATAAGCACCCGGACAATAATGATCCATTAGACATAAACGACACGAAAATGATCTCGTGTAAAGACGCGCCTGTAATATGAAGCTGTTCCTTCGGTAACCATGGGAACTAAAGCTCAGGTGAGAGCGGCTTCTTGTGTGGATATTGCAGTCACTCCGGGATGGTGCTCAGTGACACCGCTGGGTAATTAGGTCGCCTTTTCTTTCCAGGAAACCTTTGTGAAGAGCGGAGTCGTGTCTCAATTACACCGACGTATAATGGAATCGAGCCTCACAGAGGTCACTGCAGCCGGGAGACAGACCGAACAGGCACTGCCGAGGACAGAGCACATATTCCTCTGGTATATTAGGGATCACCCCAATTAATATCCCAGGGGGGGTGCAGATACTCTTCTGAAGGCCAGATCATAGAATTACGGTTTTAAGGGTATATAGAATTTTGCCGGTAAAGAAGAAATTAAGCTACTTAATTAGAAAACATCTACTGTTTTGTGTATGCAGCTTCTATGTATGTGTATGTATGTATGTATGTATCTATCTATTCTTGAATAATACTTCTATCTATCTATGTGTCTGTCTAGGTATCTATCTCATATATGTCTGATTTTTATATATGTATCTATTTGTCCTATCTATCTATCTATCTATCTATCTATCTCATATCCAGGGGTGGACATACCACCTGTCCAGCCGGTTCGGCTGCACAGGGGCCTGTTGCGGGAGGGGGGCCCATGGGAGGTTCCTTAGGACAGCGATACAGATGGATGCTGCGGGGCAGAGGCGTCTCCCCTGCTCGTTCCTCTGATAGGCTGCAGGTCTAGGGCCTGCAGCCTATCAGAGGCCTGCGCAGGCGGCGCGATGACGTAATCGCGCTGCCTGAGCCGTACAGCGCGGGACACAGGCCGGAAGAGGCCTGCATCGCATCGCTGAAAGAGACAAGTATGTAAGTTTATTTTTTTTATTTACGCTTTACTAGGAGCCCTATTTGCCACTCATGGGGACATCTGCTGGGGGCCCTGCACTATAGAGGAGGAGGAGCACTATGGGGGCATATTATAAATGCTGGCAGACATGGGGGGCAGTATTAAGGAGGATAAACACTATGGGGGGCCCTATTTTAAATGCTGGCAGACATGGGGGCACTATAGAGGAGAAGAGGATTATGAGGGCATATTTTAAATACTGGCAGACATGGGGGGGCACTATGTTATGTACTGGCACACATGGGGGCACTATGGAGGGGGAGGAGCACTATGGGGGCATCTTCTGGGGCCCTATCTTATATACTGGCAGAAATGGGCGGCACTATGGAGAAGGGAGAGGAGCACTATTGGGGTAATTATATAGGGGCATTTCACTGGTACACATTATGGGGGCATTTTATACTTCGCACAATTATTTTTGAGGAACATTATGTTTACACTGTTAGTGTCAGGGACACTGTTTCCTGGGCACAGTTATTTTTTTAGGACACTGTGTGGCAGTAATTATTGAAGAGGATCTATCTGTGTGTAACTAGTATAGGGAGCACAGCGGCACAGTATTGGGGCTGACAGGATGGTGTTCAGAAGGTGGGAGGATGGTGGAAAACTAGGAAACTAAGATGTCTGTCTGTCAAACTCTGCAGAGACTATATATGGCTGAAAGACATCATCATGGCAGTCTGGTCTGAAAAGAGAAGATGAGGACAGAGAACATCTACATCAAAGGAGACGTCACTGGATGTAATGTATGTGTATGTGGCACTGTATTAGGCTACTTTCACATCTGAGTTAGTGATTCTGGCAGTCTGTTCTAGCAGAGAACAGCCTGCCAGAATTCACTGGCTCTGGCCACTGCTGGATGCAGAATGCCCACTGGTCCCTTTAACTATAATGGGGTCCGGCCGAGATCCGGTCTCAGTCTGGCAAAAATGCCGAGAATCAGCAGAACACAAACCGCTGCTTGCCTGAGTTTGTGTCCGTCCAATTCCATGCATTCTCTGCTGGATCAGGTGGCCGGAGCGTAGTGCTGCATGTGTGAAAGTAACCTTACCCTGTATGTTTGGTATTGCTGTATGTAATGTTAGGATGGAATATGTTAGGTCGAGAATTTGGCCCCCGGTAGGGGGGGCAGCCAAATTTTTGCACAGGGGCCCTCTGCTGTCTGTGTCCGCCTCTGCTCATATCTATCTATCTATCTATCTATCTATCTATCTATCTATCTATCTATCTACAGGTATCAATCTATCTATTATCTATCTATCTATCTATCTATCTATCTATCTATCTATCTATCTATCTATCTATCTATCTATCATCTATCTATCTATCTATCTATCTATCTTCCTGGATATTCTATAGTACAGTAATATTTATGTGAGGCTCAGGTCTCTGGTGGCTTCATCCCATGTGCTCAGTGTGGTGGTTTGCTACGGTTTAGTTCCTCTGATATATAACCTCAGTAAAGATAAGTGAAATATATTAATATCCTCTCTTATCTGACAGAGAGATGAAATTGTGTATTCCTGAGAACTCTGACACGGGTAATGCTCTAATTGACCCTCAGCGGGCAGATTCCATTAAATGTGACCACGCACGGACAGAAATAATCATTTTATTAGTGGAATCTAATATAGGAGTCACCATACTTTCCAGATGATGTCCTGACACTCTCAGCCCTCTCTGCCACATGACATAATAAACTCTGCATGATATAAATCAGCATTCAGTGCACTGCTCATTCATGTGCCCCCTGACAGCTATTCTTAGCATTCCTGAAAATAGTCATTCAATTACCCCAGGGTATTAGATGGGGAGGTGGCCGCAGGGAGCAGTTATGAATAGAAGAAGTACAGTAAGTGTACCAGAAGATCTATAAAGCTTATCATCTTAGGATATCAGCAGTTGTAGCTACAGATCACCCGTGAGAAGAACTTCTTTGCCTATGTCCCTGTGACAACTATTCCTGTATTCCAGGAGAAGTGTGAATATGAAGTTTTATTCTGCCATATTCAGAGCAGAGGCGAGGAGCTGTGAAGCAGATTAATGCATAGAGCAGGGGTGGGGAAAATTTTTGCTGCCGAGGGCCATTTGGATATTTGTAACATCATTCGGGGACCATACAAAATTCTCAACTTAAAAATTTGAAGACTATATTTGGTCAAACACATAAGTGACTTAGGGGTAAGTTACAGAAATTGCACGTGAATTTAAAAAATCTAGAGCGCTGTATTTTTGCAGCACATAATGTAGCTTGCACTATATATTTTATATATAGTACAGGTGCCATTTTGACCACATATAGCAGTCTAATATTTAAGTTAAGAATGCAGTGGCGTAGCTACCGGGGGGGCAGGGGGGGCGACGGCTCCGGGCCCAGTGACTCAGGGGGCCCAGAATCAGGCGAATACAAGTGAGCGCTTCCATTATGGAAGCGCTCACTTGTATTTAGGGACCCCCATCAGACCTCAGATCAGCCCACCCAGCCACATAGGATTAAAATAAAAAACCTTACTTACCTGTTCTGCGCTGGGCTGCCCTCCGGTCCGCGCTCTGCTCTCTTCCCTGGTGGCGCGCACTATGACCTGACGCTGCACGCAGCGTCAGGTCATAGTGTGCGCGGGCCAGGGAAGAGAGCAGAGCGCGGACCGGAGGGCAGCCGCAGCGCAGAACAGGTAAGTAAGGTTTTTTATTTTAATCCTATGTGGCTGGGTGGGCTGATCTGAGGTCTGATGGGGGCACAATACGCTGATCTGAGGTCTGATAGGGGCACAGTAGGCTGATATGAGGTCTGATGGGGCCAATACTGATGAGTCTGATGGGGGCACAAAACGCTGATCTGAGGTCTGATGGGGGCACAATACGCTGATCTGAGGTCTGATGGGGGCACAATACGCTGATCTGAGGTCTGATGGGGGCACAATACCGCTGAACTGAGGTCTGATGGGGGCACAATACGCTGATCTGAGGTCTGATGGGGGCACAATACGCTGATCTGAGGTCTGATGGGGCACAGTAGGCTGATATAAGGTCTGATGGGGGCACAGTCTGCTGATCTGAGGTCTGATGGGGGCACAATACGCTGATCTGAGGTCTGATGGAGGCACAATACGCTGATCTGAGGTCTGATGGGAGCACATTAAGCTGATCTGAGGTCTGATGGGGGCACAATATGCTGATGTGAGGTCTGATGGGGGCACAGTAGGCTGATGTGAGGTCTGATGGGGGCACAATACGCTGATCTGAGATCTGATGGGGGCACAATACGCTGATCTGAGGTCTGATGGGGGCACAATACGCTGGTCTGAGGTCTGATGGAGGCACAATACGCTGATCTGAGGTCTGATGGGGGCACAATACGCTGATGTGAGGTCTGGTGGGGGGCACAATACGCTGATCTGAGGTCTGATGGGGGCACAGTAGGCTGATGTGAGGTCTGATGGGGGCACAATACGCTGATCTGAGGTCTGATGGAGCACATTAAGCTGATCTGAGGTCTGATGGGGGCACAGTAGGCTGATGTGAGGTCTGATGGGGGCACAGTAGGCTGATGTGAGGTCTGATGGGGGCACAATACGCTGATCTGAGATCTGATGGGGGCACAATACGCTGATCTGAGGTCTGATGGGGGCACAATACGCTGGTCTGAGGTCTGATGGGGCACAATAAGCTGGTCTGAGGTCTGATGGAGGTACAATACGCTGATCTGAGGTCTGATGGGGGCACAATACGCTGATCTGAGGTCTGGTGGGGGCACAATACGCTGATCTGAGGTCTGATGGGGGCACAGTAGGCTGATGTGAGGTCTGATGGGGGCACATTCTGCTGATCTGAGGTCTGATGGGTGCACAATATGCTGATCTGAGGTCTGATGGGGCACAATACGTTGATCTGAGGTCTGATGGGGGCACAGTAGGCTGATGTGAGGTCTGATGGGGGCACAGTAGGCTGATCCGAGGTCTGATGGGGGCACAATACGCTGATCTGAGATCTGATGGGGGCACAATACGCTGATCTGAGGTCTGATGGGGGCACAATACGCTGATGTGAGGTCTGATGGGGGCACATTCTGATGATCTGAGGTCTGATGGGGGCACATTCTGATGATCTGAGGTCTGATGGGGGCAGGGGACTGTTAGTTTAGTGATGTAAAAACTGGGGACAGGTTTCCTTTAACATAGGAGTCCCGTTGTTTTTTAATCCTATTACTCCTATATTTTACTGCATTATATGGTAGTGTATTTACAGTAGGGTAGGTAGAAAGTCTATTGTACTGTACTTAACAGCATAGATTATCTAGCAGTTTATATAGTCATCTTTCTAATACAATATTATAACCACAACTAGTAGTATGTGCCTGTGAAGTTAGAAACGTGCGTTTGGGAAGCCAAGTGGGGGGCCCACTCAAGTATGTTTCGCCCCCCCTGTGCTGAACCTCTAGCTACGCCTCTGTAAGAATGTTATAGATTTAGTTCTTTTTTGGCATTAATGGCAGTCAAGCTAAACCCAGAGGGGTCCAGAGAGGGGTTTACCCATCTATCACTCTCCCTGCCTCTTTCTTAGACATTAGACCCCCCAGCCTAAGATCAGACCCCCAGTCTCAGATCAAACCCCCATCAGACCCTCCCTAGCCTCAGATCAGCCCCCATCAGACCTCCCAACCGCAGATCAAACCTCCATCAGACCCTCCCTAGCCTCAGATCAGCCCCCATCAGACCCCCCCAGCCTCAGATCAGACCCCATTAGACCCCCCAGCCTCAGATCAGACCCCCAATAGGCCCCCCAGCCAGAGATCAGACCCCCAGCCTCAGATCAGACCCCATTAGACCCTCCCCACCCTCAGATCAGTCATCAATCCCAATCAGACCTCAGATCAGACATTTATATGTTAATACTGCTCTCTCCGGCCATTATCTAGTGCTGTCAGCAGTTTAGCATGGCCAAAACTGATGACAGATACCCTTTTAGACTGTGTTCATGTGATTTATGTGTTAGTTATGTGGAAAAACATCTGGAACAGAATGTGACAAAAATCTGAGGCTGACCCTCAGATTTCTGCCATGGATTGGCAGCTTGGACTCCTGCTCGTCCAGGTGAAGCAGCTCTGCATGTGGCTAACCAGCAACAGTTTCAGCGCAAGAGTTGCGTCACTTCTGGACATAAATTTGTGCCAAAATATATATACAAATTCCAGTGTGTGAGCATACCCCAAAGTTGATCTTTCCAATGGAAACATCTATTGTGTAACCATGGAGACAATTTCCAGGGTTCCTTATTTTTTTTATTATAGAGACATAACTGAAAAAACTTTTCTAAGAGCATTTTTTAAAATTGCGGAGCTGCAGTTTGTGAAAAAATTCGGTCCTGCCCCCTACAATAAAATATGACCGTGGGATTAAAGTGGATGTAAACGTTTGTCCAACATTTGTCGTCAAGAGCCTTCCTTTTACTTTGTGGTTTTCTATGACATAAGACAGTAACTTATGGCAGACGGGCCATAAAAACGTCTGGAGATGCTTGACCCAGGCAAAGGGTTTACTGAGGATCAAAGGTAAGGAGGTTTTTCAGCATCATGCCCCTCAGCAAGAGCTATCACCTCGGTGTGGTTCCTCAGACTGGAGGAAGGAACCTGATATGTGAAGGTGCTGTCTCATTACATAAGGTAAGCGGCCTCTCTCACCCCTCGTCATTCTCTAATTTCAAAGAAAAGCTTGAAAATTCAGTTTTGGGCGAATTTACTTTAACTCCAAGGTCTCTTCTAATAAACTACTGATCATCTCCCCGAGGCATAAAGTTATCATAAAGCTCTAATTTCCAACACCCATACTTGACATGATAATAGGGAGGTGGAGCTGTGCGAGAGATGTAGTCAGTTGTAGCAGTGATGAATTTGTCCTGTAGCACTTTGTGACACTTTTTGACTTCACTTGCTTGCGCAGGTTTAACTGCAGTCCTATGTAAGCCGACATGTGAGGAAATATGATATCACTATTAGGCTAGGGCTACACGGCGACAATAAGTCGCGCGACACATAGTGCACAACTACACGACGACAGTTGTCGCGCGACATTGATGTCGCACCAAAGTCGCGCGACAATTTTTATAATAGAAGTCTATGGTGTCGCACTGCGACATGCTGCGACTGCGACGCGACAGTCGCAGAAAAATCCATCCAAGATGGATTTTTTGCGACTGTCGTGTCGCAGTCGCAGCATGTCGCATGTCGCAGTGCGACACCATAGACTTCCATTATAAGAATTGTCGCGCGACTTTGGTTCGACAAGAAGTCGCGCGACAACTGTCGTCGTGTAGCCCTAGCCTTAGGCTCCATTCACACGTCCTGTTTTTCTTTCCTGATTCGATCCTGATTTTTTCAGGACCCATTGAAATTAATGGATCCAGACCAGGATCAGGATCGAATCAGGAAAGAAAAACAGGACGTGTGAATGGAGCCTTATTAGAGCATTTGTATTTTTTGCTGCAGTTTTTGTGACTTTTTTGTAGTGGCTTTTTTTTTTTCTAAATGACCTTTTTTTTTTTCCTATAGTGAATGAGCTGTAAAAGGCCAAGAGCACCAGATTTTAGTTGCAGATCTAAGGGAAATATGAAACCTTTTTCATATTTCCCTTAGACCTTTTTTTTTTTTTTTTTTTTTTTTTAAAAGACAAAAATGCCACCTAATGAACAAAAACACCAGTACAAAAAAAAACACTTATGTTCTGCATTTCATATTCCCTTGGACTTTTAGCTATCTGGAGTTTTTACTCAAAAAAGGTGCAGAAAAATAAAGTCACTAAAAATGCAGAAAAACTTCACCAAAAACCGTGTCACAACAGCCTAAGGCCTCATGCACACGAACGTGTGCCGGCCGTGCCCGTGCTGCGGGCCGCAAACTGCGGTCCGCAATACATGGGCACTGACCGTGAGGCCACCGCATGCGGATCGTGGACCCATTCACTTGAATGGGGTCCGCGATCCGCATCCGAGGGTCCGCACCGCAAAAAAGTAGTGCTTGCGCTACTTTTTTGCGGTGCGGAGGCACGGCCAGAAACACCACGGAAGCACACCGTAGTGCTTCCGTGGTGTTCCGATCCGTGCCTCCGCTCCGCATCTCCCGGATCGCGGACCCATTGAAGTGAATGGGTCCGCGATCCGTGATGCGGGCTGCACACGGCCGGTGCCCGTTTATTGTGGACCCGCCGTATGCGGCCCGCAGCACGGTCACGGCCCGCACACGTTCGCGTGCATGAGCCCTAAAAGAGAGAATTCAAGAGAATGAAGGATAGAGAAAGAGAAGGGGAGAGGGTTAGCACTTGTTCACACGAACGGATCCGCAAATTGCGGATCCGTTAAACACAGATGCCGCCCATGTGCCTTCCGCAATTTGAAGAACGGAAAGGGCGGCCCATTATAGAAATGCCTATTCTTGTCCGCAAGAATAGGACATGATCTATAATTTTTGTGGGTCCACGGAACGGAGCAACGGATGCAGACAGCACACGGAGTGCTGTCCGCATCTTTTGCGGCCCCATTGAAGTGAATGGGTCCGCACCTGAACCGCAAAAAATGCGGCTCGGATGTGGAACCAAACCACAGTCATGTGAATGAGCCCTTAGGGTGAGAATGTGGAAAGAAGGAAGAAAAAAAAGAATGATGGAAGCATGGATAAAGCCTCATTCACACATCTGTGTCTGTTCTACAATCCGTGAGGTGGTCAGCGATGCATCCATGAAGCTGTCCGTGAAGGAACGTGTTGGGTCCATGTGCCATCTGTGTTTCACTGACACCGTGAAACTGAAAAATAAGAAAGAAAGAAGAACGTAAGGAAGGAAGAGATAAAGAAGGAAGAGAAAAAGAAGGAAGAGGAAAAGAAAAAGAACGGAAGGAAGAGACAAAGAAGGGAGGAAGGAAGATAGAGAAAAAGTAAGGAGGAAGGAATAAAGAAAGAAACAAGGAAAGAAAATAAATAAAAATGAAGAGAGAAGAATAAAATGGAGAGCAAGAAAGAGGAAGAGATACAAGAAGGGAAAGAAAGAGGGGACAGAGAAAAAAGAAGGAGAAAGAATAGAGAGAAAGAGAAGAAAAAGACAGAAGAGGGAGAAGAAAGGAAAGAGAAAATGGTAGTGACAGGGAAAGGGAAGAGAGAGGTAGAGGTTAGAGAAAGCAGGAGTGAGGGAACAGTCCAGAGACAATGAGGAGCCATGGACTCCAGATAGAGATCTAGACATTTTGATGATAAGTCTGCAATGTATCCAGAGCCAATCACAGGCGATTCTGACAGATGACACCACAGAAGCCTGTAAGAACATTCCGCACAGTAATATCTAGGAGTGATACCATTACCATTGCCATGAGCTCAGTTTGAAGTTGGCAATGTCATTATTAAGAACATCAAATATTACCCTCAAAGGCGAAAAATATATACTCTCCAAATAAAAAATATATAAAGTATGAAGCACCACTGCGTAGATATTCTGTATTTATTATTCCTACTAGAAGTTATGAATGAATTGCTAGCAGTTTGTAATGAAGGTCCAACTGGGTGTTACCAGTTGGGGGTGGGTCCCTGCACAGTCTGTCACTATTCAATCAGTGCTGCCAGGGACACACCCTAAACTGGTAGCAGTCAGCTGGACCTTCATTTCAAACAATATGCAATTAATAACTTTTGGCAGGAATAATAGAAGAATGGCACATCATAGAGTGATAATACTAGATGCCCCAGAATTATTAGTTCATGAAGAATGCAAGTAGTTACTAAAACAGACATGTCAGGAGAGGGGACGGGTCCTCTTTAAGACATGCCCCTGCTGGTAGGTATAAAAAGAAGAGTGGACTCCATATCAAAATAGGCCTGGTTCATAGTACCACCTATCCAAGCCTGGGCAGGAGAATAAGTACTCATGCCCACGAACCTAAGAGCTCTGTGCCCGTATTGCAGACCACAAATGACGGGTCTCCGATATATGAGCACTGGCCGTGTGTACTTTGTGCTGCAGATTGACTTGCAATCAGCAAGAACACAATAATAAGAAGAGTTATCATGGGGACGGCCTGTCATTTCACCCTTTTGATATTTTTCTATGTATAGAATACACCCAGTTTATTAAAATCAGAGCAAAGTTTGTGTTCTGTGCAGATTATGTCATCCTTTACTGGAGACAGATAATGACACGTCTGTTCTCGGTGATACTGGATGAATATGACACATGCAGTTTTTTCTGTGACAATGAGGACGTTCCATATGAGCTGCGACTGTGACTAAACCCCAATTTCACAGTTAGGACAAGGAGCAGTCATCCTGCAGCAAGTCTATTGTGACAAAATAATTGCCGTTCCTCCAGAAATTGGGGCTTAGTCACCGAATCAAGAGTTCACTCCCTGAGCGGGGAAAAGGTTAGTTATGTAATATTAGTAGAGGGATAGATAGATAGATAGATAGATAGATAGATAGATAGATAGATAGATAATGAGATAGATGATAGATAGATAGATAGATAGATAGATAGATATGAGATAGATATTAGATAGATATTAGATAGATAGATAGATAGATAGATAGATAGATAGATAGATAGATAGATAGATAGATATTAGATAGATAGATGATAGATAGATAGATATGAGATAGATATAGATAGATGTGAGATAGATAGATAGATAGATAGATAGATAGATAGATAGATAGATAGATAGATAGATAGATAGACGATACAGCTACATGCACATACTATCTGCCCACTCAGCGGCAGGCAGCAATGAGATACTTAAAGGGGTTGTCCGGGTTCAGCCTGCCTGACAACAGCATTTGAGCATTTCATGCTCCAATGCCCTCCCTTGCCCTGCACTACATCACGCAGGGCAAGGGCTCTTCTATTTACAAACACACACTGCCGGGCGAAGGATTCCGCCCGGCAGTGTGTTCAATGACATCACCGGCTCTGATGGGCCGGCTTTAGCAATGCCCTAGCAGTTTTATTGGCTAGGGCAGCGCTGAAGCCCGTCCATCAGTGCCGATGACGTCACCGGGCTCACTGCTGGGTGGAAGCCTCCGCCTGGCAGAGCCCGGTTCGTCACTGGAACTGGGCAAACTGCCTTTGCCCTGCGCGACTTAGCGCAGGGCAAAGGAGAGCATCGGAGCATGAAATGCTCCGATGCTGTTGTCAGGCAGGCTGCCTGGGTGAAATTCTGTGTATGTCCGGGTTCAGCTCTGAACCCGGACAACCCCTTTAAGATGATTGAATATGGGGGATTTATCCCCAATCCAGTTTATAGGTTACAAATGGTTGTGGTGAGATAACTCCATTATACTTACCTGTAAGGTGACCACCTCTGTGGCCCTTTGATCTGTTTGTCACGGCTGTTGTCACCTTGGAAGCTCAGTTTGCATACTAAAAGGGCTTGTCCACACTGGGCTAACCTTGTCCGTGTGCCTATCATGGAATATAAACGTCATAAATTGGGAAATCCTGGGACTTGGAACCCCCATTATTGGCCCCAGTGAAAATGCACTAGTGGTGAGCTTACTTTTGGGGAGGTCAACGCCTTTTAAATCTTTTTAACCAAGTGGTTTCTGAGAAACAGGGAATATGGCTGCCATTGCTGATCCCAAAACAGTTACTAGCAGACGTTTGTGACCCATGAAGGACAAACATGCCTGTAAAAGCTGGATGACTACCCCTATCATCTCTATAATGGCAACAATATCTGTTGTCACCTGACTTTCCCAGAAACATAGAATTTTTAAAGTAATATTTAACAGAATGGGACGACTAAAGGACATGTTACTGGGGCTTTCTTTCATTTTTGGACTATGCCCTTTAACTCATCTTACTTTGGCCAAACCCTAGTTCTGAGTGGAATCCCCCTTTAAATCTCCATAAAGCGTTAGGAATAGAAGGAAATAATTCCTTTCATGCGATTATTGTCAGATTTATAGCAGCAGATCAGGCAGCGTCTTTCCGGTTCTCCCCCCATAAATCAATGGACCAGATAAGAAGAACCAATTCATGGTCTGTTCACAATTCTGTAGACATGATGTCGGGTCCACTTTGCTGTGAGTCCAAAGCGCGTTGTTGACCATTTTCTGCTGAGTAGACAGCGGCTGATCATGGACTCCAAGCAGACGGCAGGGCAAACAAGGCGTATTGTCACCATCAAAGTCACAGACAAAGGGAATCTCTACCTCAAACAAAGAAGAGCAGAAAGAGCCATGATAACATTCAGCTGCTGGTCCTCCAAACCGCTATCTGATCAATGAGACAAGACAGGTGGAGGCTGGAAGGAGGGATGGGACAGCCGAGGAGTTCTGTGCAAACGTAGAAGTAACTTCTACTATTCTCGACAGGTCACATAGGGCCTTATCCCCATTAAATACATTAGATTTCCTTTCTGGCATCTGCTAGGCCTAAGGAGGCTGCCTAAGATCAGTGGAGGCTGTGTAATGTCTATAGAGGCTGCTTAATATCTATAGAGGCCATCTAATATCCATAGAGGCTGCCTAATATCTTTGGAGGCTGTCTAATGACTATAGAGGCTGCCTAATATCTATGGAGGCTGTCTAATTTCTATAAAGGCTATCTAATATCTATGGAGGCTGCCTTATGTCTAAAGAGGCTGTCTAATATCTATAGAGGCTGGCTAAAATCTATGGAGGCTGCCTAAAGTCTATGGGGGCTGCCTTATATCTATGGAGGCTGTCTAATGTTTATAGAGGCTGCCTAATATCTATGGAGGTTGTCTAATGTCTATAGAGGCTGATGAATATCTATGGAGACCATCAAATATCTATGGAGGCTGTCTATAAAGGCTTTCAAATATCTATGGAGGCTGTCTAATTTCTATGAAGGCTGTCTAATATCTACGGAAGCTGCCTTATGTCTATAGAGGATGTCTAATGTCAATAGAAGCCATCCTATGTCTACAGAAGCTGTGAAATATCTAAGGAGTCTGTTTAATATCTATAAAGGCCATCTAATATCTATGGAAGCTGCATAATATCTATGGAGGCTGTCTAATGTCAGCGAAGGCATCCTATTATCTATAGAGGCGGATCAAAGAGGCTACCTAATATCTATGGAATATCTATGAAGGCTTTCTAATATCTACAGATGCTGCCTAACATCCATAGAGGTTGTCTCATGTCAGTGGAGGCATTCTAATATCTACAGAGGCTGCCTTATATCCATAGAAGCGGTCTAATGTCAGTGGAGGCTGTCTAACATCTACAGAGACTGCCTTATATGCATAGAGGCTGTCTAATATAGGTGGAGGCTGCCTTATATCTACAGAGGCTGCCTTATATCCATAGAAGCGGTCTAATGTCAGTGGAGGCTGTCTAACATCTACAGAGACTGCCTTATATGCATAGAGGCTGTCTAATATAGGTGGAGGCTGCCTTATATCCATAGAAACGGTCTAATGTTAGTGGAGGCTGTCTAACATCTACAGAGACTGCCTTATATGCATAGAGGCTGTCTAATGTAGGTGGAGGCTGCCTAACATCTACAGAGACTGCCTTATATGCATAGAGGCTGTCTAATGTCAGTGGAGGCTGTCTAACATCTACAGAGACTGCCTTATATGCATAGAGGCTGTCTAATGTAGGTGGAGGCTGCCTAATGTCTATGGAGGCTTTCTAAGATCTATAGAGACTGCCTAATTTAATAATAATATTTATAGAGGCTTTATAACGTCTACGGAGGCTGCCTAATATTTATGGAGGCTGTCCAATATCTCTGGAGGCGTTCTAATATCTACAGAGACTGCCTAATATCCATAGAGGCTGCCTAATGTCTATGGAGGCTTTCTAAGATTTAGGGAGACTGCCTAATATTTATGGAGGCTTTTCAATATGTATAGAGATTGTCATATCTATGGAGGCAGTCTAATATTTATGGAGGTATTGTAATGTCTACAGAGGCTCCCCTATATCCATGAAGAACGTTGAATGCCCAATATCTATGGAGGCTGTCTAATATCTATAGGAGTTGTTTAACGTCTATGGAGGTTTTCTAATGTCTGTGTATTAAGCAGGGGCGTAGCTATAGGGGAAGCAGGGGAAGCAGCTGCTTTGGGGCCCAGACCCACAAGGGGCCCCCTCAGGAGGGAGACTAAAAGATTTTATTGTCAGGGCCCCCTCAACAGTATTATACAATGACATTATATACAGTGACACTATAGGAAACGGATGGAATGGCTGTCAGGCCTTGTCTGGGAAAGGTCAATCTTGACTAGCCACAAGAGTGAGGGTTGCATGTGAGTTGGAGGTTGCAAAGAAGTTTCTGGGGGGGCCCCGTTCAAAAATTTGCTGTGGGGCCCAGTTAGTTGTAGTTACGCCACTGGTATTAAGGTTACCTAATAATTATGGAGACTTCCTAATTTCAGTACAGGCTGTCTAATATCTATGTATGCTGTCTAATGTCCATGAAGTCTGCCTAATATCTATGGGGGGGGGGGTCTAATTTCCATGAAGTCTTGCCTCATATCTATGTAGACTGTCTAATGTCTATTTAGGCAAACTTCTGTTCAGGAAGGTCAATATCTATCAAGGCTGTCTACAGTCTATGGAGGCTGTCTAATGTCTATGGACGTTGTCTAATGTAAATGAAGGCGGCCAGACAAGTTGGACTGTTGAACCATCCAGTTTTATTGCTTTGCCCCTTATCTCCCCCTCCATTATAATATATGCTAAACTTACATTTTATTGGGGGGTCAGTGAGGAAAGTCGTCCATCAAACAATCGGACAGATCAAAAATTGTGTACTGAAACCTTCTGCACTTTTCTCATATACCTTGTGTTTCAATCACTTACCGGTTTCATGACCTCTGCTTGCTGTCAGAGAATGTAAACCTTGTTAATTACACCCAAAGACTGATAAAAACAGAGAGAGAGATCTGATACATTGAAACAAACTATGCGTCTGTGTCAGCTAGACATGATCAGGGCAGAAGGTCTCCATTTACTGACATCAAGCAGAGGTCTTGTAAATGGTCATCAAACTTTTGGCATTGTTTTTAGGGAAGACTTACATTTTTTTTATTATAAATATAGTGCGTGTGATTCTTCCCATTTTTCTGGTGAATTTCCCCCTTACCCTATACAGTAGTGTGTAAAGGTTTTAGGCAGGAGTGGAAAAATTGTGCAAAGTAAGGACGGGTTCACAATGGCGTTATGGAATTCCATTGTAGATTCGGAATTTTAGGACAGAATAAAAAATTGAATGCCTCTAAAAGGGGTATTCCCATCTGAGACAATGGGGGCATATCGCTAGGAAATGTCCCCATTGTCTTATAGGTGCGGGTCCCAACTATATCGAGAACGGAGCAGAGAGCGCAGTGCCTGGATGACCCCAGATTTCCGGGGGTCCGGCCACCGCCAGGCACAGCTCCCCCGCTGCTCCCATAGAAATGAATGGAGGGCGGCTGCGCATGCACAGTGCGCCCTCCTTCAATTTTGGGGCTCCGTTCTCGATATAGGTGCGGGTCCCACCGCTGGGACCCGCACCTATCAGACAATGAGGGCATATCCTAGCGATACGCCCCCATTGTCTCAGATGGGAATACCCCTTTAAGAGGCATTTCATTTTGCTCATCCTAATACATGTCTATGGGGACACATAACTGTTCCGTTCTACATGATGGAAAAAATAGTCCTATCGACAGGACTAATAAAGGCTTCCATTTTGCATTCCATCCTAAAATTCCGTTATATTCTATGATAACGGAACCTGTAACAGAATTCCGTAACTCCAATGCGAACCTGACCTAAGAAGGCTTTGAAAAAATAGACGTGTTAATAGTTTATTTTTTTGGAGTTAACAAAATGCAAAGTGAAGGAACAAAAGAAAAATCTAAATCCAAATTCAAAATTTGGTGTGACTCCTCTTTACCTCCAGAACATCATCAGTTCATCTCGGTACACTTGCATGCAGTTTTTGAAGGAACTCGGCAGGGAGGTTGTTCCATCATCTTGGAGAACTAACCGCAGATCTTCTGTGGATGTAGGCTTGCTCAGATCCTTCTATCTCTTCATGTAATCCCAGACAGACTGGATGATGTTGAGATCATGACTCTGACTCTTCAGGCTGAGGATAGTTCTTAATGACATTGATTGTATGTTTCGTGTCGTTGTCCTGCTGCAGAATAAATTTGGAGCCAATCAGATGACTCCCTGATGCATTCTTACTTTTGCCGCATATTTTCCACACCTGCCGATAACTTTTGCACTTGTGCTGTGTACTACGCTACTTTCACACTTGCCTGATCTGGCAGGTTATGAACGGATCCGGTTGTATTATCTGTAACATTGCCAAGATAGATCCGTCATGAACTCCACTGAAAGCCAATGGGGGACGGATCTGTTTTCTGTTGTGTCAGATTGTGTCCGAGAAAACGGATCCGTCTCGCTCCACATCCTAGGACGGAAAGCAAACCACAGCATGCTTCTCTCCGGTATGAGAACAGAATACATTTCGGAGCGCTCCGTTCTGTTCAGTTACGTTTTGTCCCCATTGACAATGAATGGGGACAAAACAGAAGCGTTTTTTCTCCGGTATTGAGCCCAGCCCCTATGACGGATCTCAATACCGGAAAATGTAAAAGCAAGTGCGAACGTAGCCTTAGACGCCATTCAGATCAGGCTGCACACATCTAATACCTGCCGTGCACTAATCCACCTGACTCCTGAGGTGCAGACTCCCATGGTACACAATGTCCGCACGTTCAGATCAGCTGCTAAGTCCTGGGAGACAGGTGTCCCAGACAAGGTAAATGCCAGTACGGTCCTGACTGTGCACATGACGCCAGGACGAGAACAACCTTAAACCCTTGAACAACAAGGAGTTTTACATGCCTGCCAAGCTTGTACTTTTCATAGGCAGCGGCGCCGCCAGCGCGTGACATATAAATCCGAGTGGATTCATTTAAAGGTAACCCGTCGGGAGGAATTATGACTCTCAAACCTCCGTCAGCCTGTTACCTAGGACGTCACAATGAAATTCTTCTGCAGTCTAGCAGATTTAGCATCATGCGGTGAAACAATGCTGTATTCTAATGCATGTAAAGAGTCAAGAGGGTGGAGCCGCTCTCTTAAAGAGTCACGCTGGCTGGATTGACGCCTCACAAGCAAGATACATCATCAAAAGCCAGCTCAAGTGATATCTGGAACCTACGCAGCATGAAGGTGAAGCCATCAAGACAGGAGGGGGGACTGGCCAGCTGTTGGAAAACTATGACTCCCAGCATGCGTTGATAGATGCAGGTTGCATGCTGGGCATTGTAGTTTCCCACCAGCTGACAAGCAACAGGATGGAGATCACATAGACATAGATTTCGCGGGGGAAATGATAATTCATAAAAAAAAGTGATAATAAATGCTATTCATAAAGCCATTGCTGAGAAAAATGATGTTTTAATATATGCAAATGAGCCTCTGGGAGCAATGGGGGCGTTACCGTTACACCTAGAGGATCTGCTCTGTCTGCAACTGCAGCACCACCTGCACTTTGATTGACAGGACCAGGCAGTGAAAACCTCCTCATGCCTGCCTGGCCCTGTCAATCAAAGTGAAGAAGGCACTGCAGTTGCAGAGAGAGCAGAGCCTCTAGGTGTAATGGCAACACCCCCGTTGCTCCTAGAGGCTCATTTACATATAATAAAACATCATTTTTCTCATCGATGTATAGAAGCTCATTTTCCATTCACTTGAATGGAAGCTGAGCTGCAGTACCCCGGCACAGCCACTACGTGGTGTTAGGCGCTGTTTGCAGCAGCAGCCCAAAATAGTTGATCGTGGGGTTGTCGGGTGTCGTACCCCCACAATGTGATATTGATGACCTGTCCTGAGGATAGGACATGAATGTCTGTAGCCCAGACAACCCATTTAAGACCCTTTAAAAGTGACATCTATTGTTGTCACAGCCCATGCCCTTTACAAACATCAACGCTTAGAAATGATCTCACTTAAAGGGCTTGTCCACTTTTCTCAGGGAGCTCCCCAATGATGAGTACATCAACAGAAAATCACCAGAAAAGTCTGTAGTATTACATTCTTTGGGTAGGAAAGCCACCTCATAATATGGCAGCTAAAATAACTCCACCCACCTAGGGAAGCTTCGTGTAATGGCGGCCATATTGGTTGTCAGCGTCACCCACTTGATGAGAAGAGACAAGAAATTCCAATTAGATATGACCATAAGATGGTTATGTACTGTATGGTCTTGTGATGGGTGTCAGAATGTTGTCAGTTGTACCTGGGGCAAAAGTATTCACTCCCCCCCATAAAATAGTAATAATATTCATGTATGGAAGGTGATCTCTTACTGAGCATTGTTACTGGCACTCACGCCGCAGGCACACGCATCCCCAGCCCCAGGCACCATCCGTACTCTTCAACATGAGGAAATATCATGAAGGAGCACAAACTTTAAAGGTTCTTCCGCCAATGAAAGTAACATGGGTGACAAAAGAAGATCTCAGTGACATCTCCTGCAGGATGTTCCTGGCCTGGCTCCCGTTCAGCCTCCGGCAAATTTATCATCCCATATAAAATCTCGGCTTTGGCTGTTCCGCCATTGGCTGGAGAACAGACACTTTCTATACAAACAGAAACTGGATGAGCAGGCGCCACATGGCGCCATCTTTAACGATAATGGTGAGAAGTATAAGTGACAAGGATTATAAAATTAAAGGGTTTGTATACCTTGTAGACATTATATTGAGGCAAGGGTTTCCTAACGACGAGTTATAAATTTGAGGGCGTGTATATTTGTGCAAAGGACTGGTGCCGGATCCATTCTTCGAATCGTTTTGGGAATGGAGTTAACTCCGATCCTTGCAGTATAACTCCTCTCTCTCTTGCTCTTTCAGCCCATCAACCCCCCTGTGACATGATTGCAGGGTGCAGAGGGCCTGCCATGGCAGCCAGATTGGTCCCCAGGCCTCAGGTTCGGATTGGCCATAGACCTGACAGGGAAATTTCCTGGTGGGCCTATGTCCAGGAGAACGCCAGAGTCCTCCTCACGGCCGGCCAGTGGAAGTTTTTGGGGATGTATATTGTGCTGCTGGCAGTATTTTTTGGTGGACTGTGGTATTTGGCTCTGCTGTGGTGGTATAATGTGCCACAATATTGTATTGTTGCCCTGTCTTCCATGCGTGTGCCTGGCACTCACGCCACAGGCACACGCATCCCCAGCCCCAGGCACCATCCGTACTCTTCAACATGAGGAAATATCATGAAGGAGCACAAACTTTAAAGGTTCTTCCGCCAATGAAAGTTACACGGGCGACAAAAGAAGATCTCCTGCAGGATGTTCCTGGCCTGGCTCCCATTCAGCCTCCGGCTGAATGGGGCCACTTTTAATATTTTTCCAGGGATACTTTAAGTTCCCAGTCTGCCCTGGCCAGGCCTTATGATGTGCAGTTGACTATTAGGTCCTGCCTTTAGCAGGGCCTAATTGGCATACTGTCAGTTTTACTGTAATTGACATCGTCCACTGCAACACAAAAGTACTGCAGTGTATTATATGGGTGATCAGAGGTCCAAAGAATGTCCGTAGAATAAAAAGGAAAAATTAAAAAAAAAAAAAATCTGATAAAAAAAAACACTGAAGCACCTTTGACTTTATTTACATACAAAGTAAATCTTAAAAAATATACATAATCACATTATTTATCCCATAAAAATGATAAAATCGCTTTCTCATTCATTCCACCTTCTGAAAAAAAAAAAGAAAATTAGAAGTGATCAAAAAGTTGAATGTACATCAAAAAGGAACCAATGAAAACAAACTCCGTGCAGCTATATCAATAGAAAAACAAACAAACAAACAAAAAAAAAACGTTATGGCAACATGTAAAATGCAGAGATAAAAAAAAAAAACAAGAAAAAAACCCAAACCCTGCGTCCTGAATCCCCGTGTTCAAAATATGACGCATCCTTGAAAGGGTTAATACTGGTGAAAATACTGATGATCTGTCTTCATGATAGGTCCAGGAATAACCCTTTAAGGGCTCATGCACACAACCGTACGTATTTTGCGGTCCACAAAAAACAGATCCGCAAAAAAATACGGATGACGTCCGTGTGCATTCCATATTTTGCTGATCGGAACAGCTGGCCCCTAATAGAACAGTCTTATCCTTGTCCATAATGCGGATAATAAAAGGACATGTCCTATTTCTTTGCGGAACGGAAATACGGTAACTTCTGGTTTTTTTTGCAGATCCATTGAAATGAATGGTTCCCCATATGGTCCGCAAAAAAAAAAAAAAAAAAAAAGCAAATGGAATGGACACGGAAAGAAAATACGTTCGTGTGCATGAGCCATAAAAGAGGTTTTTGAGTAGTTAAGCAAAAAACTTGTTTGCATGGCCAACAGGTCATTGCAGCATTTCAAGATTGGGGACAGGCTTCCTGAAAAGAATATGTTTAAAGGGGTTGTCCTGTTGTTGTTTTTTTAATTTGCCTCCCAGTCGGCTATACCTGTAGAGAAATCCACAATGACCTGGTGCCCGCTGCACCGCTCCAGCTCCCTGGCTATCTCAAGATGGCGGCAGCTGGCTATTTGTGATCAAATGGATGAGGTAAGTATGATTTTATTAATTTTTATTTATTTAACACTATTATTGCTATCAGATGCCGCAGGCTGAACTGCTCAAATTTATGAAAACTCTCTAGGTTGCCATAGCAACCGATCACAGAGCAGCTTTCATTTCTTTTGGTTCTCCTGAATATTGAAATCTGACCTGTGATTGGTTGACTATCAATCAACTCTATTCAATAGAATAACCAGCGTTACCCATAACAACCAATCACAGTGCAGCTTTCATTTTTTCTATAGCAGGTAAAGAAATTAAAGCGGAGCTCTGATTGGTTGCCACGGGCAACAAGGCCTAGTCTAGTACACAGCGCCGATAAATGAGGCCTTTACAATTTTCTGTTGCTAAGGAAAAGTCGCCCCTTTAAAATTGTGCAAAAAACGCGTGCGGCTCCTGACCCCAAGTCTAGTGCCAGCTTCACCCGCTCTGTGGTGAGATAGGTAACTAGAGACTGAGGGCAAGCTATATATATCCCCCTACCCCCCATGCATTAGTGCCCTCCTCATGTGCCCCCCGCCTGGGGCACGCAGACTGCCGGGCTCCCCGGCCAGGTGCTGCTCAGTAGCTGCGGGGCAGGAGATGCTGCGGCTGATAATGAGGAGGCGGCGCCGCTGCTCCGGGTCTCACACTCCCATTGTTCACAGACTCTGTACTGGCGCCGCACTGGGCAGCTCCACTCAGACTGGCTGCGGGAGTAACCCCTGCACTGCCGGCTGCAGGCCTGTGAATCCGGAGGACAGTAGCAGGGCCATAGGATACAGCACATATACATATAGCAGGACCATAGGATACAGCACATATACATATCAGCCTCATACACACATATAGCAGGGCCATAGGATACAGCACATATACATGTCAGCCTCGTATACACAGATATCAGCAGGGCCATAGGATACAGCACATATAGCAGGGCCATAGGATACAGCACATATACATATCAGCCTCATATACACAGATATCAGCAGGGCCATAGGATACAGCACATATAGCAGGGCCATAGGATTCATATATATAGCCTCGTATACATAGATATCAGCAGGGCCATAGATACAGCACTAATACATATCAGCCCCATATACAAACATAGCAGGGCCATAGGATATACCACATATACATCATCAGCCTCATATACACATCAGCAGGGCCATATTCATACATGAGACACTAAATAATAATATACATATCATTAATATGTAACTCTGTGTGTGTGTGTGTGTGTGTGTATATATATATATACACACACCTATCTGTCATTTTTTTGTATTCAAATCAATATAGAGCTAGCTCTACAGAGATTGTCACTCACATCAGTGTGTATATATATATATCATCACTGCCATGTATTTGTATACATCTATGTATAATATACATATTATGTATAAAGAGGCAGTGATGATATATATTATATGTGGATGAGGAGGCAGTGATGATATATATATATACACACACATCACTGCCTCCTATACACCTATATATGTAATGATATAATCAGATATATTATATATATATACCCCAGTTTTCCCTCCTCTGGGGCCACTTATAATATTCGGCCGCACAGACCTCCTGGGACTGGAGAGACTTCCTTACATGACTTATGTCATCAATCAGTTAAACTTAGATGTGAAACGCGTCGGTCATTTTGCCGTCTCCACGTTACTGGACACATTTAGTGCATTAGTTTTCCATTACGGGTCACTGGTCTGATCTGTTACGTCCACATCACCTTTACTTCCAGTCCCCGGCTCGTTCCAGCCTCTGTCGCTCGGCATAAAGTTTCCAAGGCTCCTATATAGCAGATTTATGTAGTCCGGTAACCTCTCTTTGGCACCACTGGGGTCACTATTTAAATCCCGTATCGTCTTGTGAAGTCTCCTTAAGACCTGTCTCACCTTCTTTTAGCTGTGTATGTTACTGGGAAAGCTGGGGGACAACCTCCAGGGGGATTTTTTTAAATTTAATGTACAATTTTAGGTAACTAATCCCAATTTCACAGAACATGCCCTAAATGTCTGATAGGTGCAGGTCCCAACGCTGTCGAGAACATGGGTCCTTCATGGGAACGTGCTCCATAGAAATAAGAGGAGAGAGCCATGTCCACCATTCTTTCTCCGCCTGGACGTGGTGGACAGGAGCTGCTCATAGGTGTATTGCCATCTTAATATTAGGATATGCCATAAATTATCAGACAGGTGCTGATCCCAGAGGTGGAACCTGCACCTGTCTCGAGAACGGGCCCCCAGAAGTGATGGAGAGTGCATGGACGGCATGCTCTCCATTTACCTCTATGGGATTTCCGAAAATGGCAGAGCAAGCGTGCTCACCTATTTTCGCCAGTCCCATAGAAATGAATGGAGAGCGCACTGCGCAAGCGCAGCCACCACTCTGCTCACTTCTATGGGAACGTCGGAGATAGCCAGCTGGCTCGGCTATTTTAGACTCCCTTAGAAATGAATGGAGGGTGGCCTGATAGGTGCGGGTCCTACCTATAGCGAGAACAGAGCAGGGAGAGTTGTGCCTGGAGGACCCCAGGTTTCACCAGGCGCAGCTCCCCGCTGCTCCCATAGAAATGAATGGGAGCGCACCGCACATGCGCGCCCACCGCTCCCATTCATTTCTATGGAGCCGACGAAAATAGCAGAGCCAGCGCTCGACTATTTTCGGCGGCCCCATAAAAATGAATGGAGGGTGACTGCTCATGCGCAGTGCGCCCTCCGTTCATTTCCCCTCTCCGTTCCTTTCCCGGACCCGCACTTATCAGACAACGGGGCGCAAAAATAGCCATGCCAGCCGGCTATCCCCGACGTTCCCATAGAAGTGAGCAGAGTGGTGCAGTGTGCTCTCCATTCATTTCTATTGGACTGCCGATAATAGTTGAGCACGCTTGCTCCTAGCGATATGCCACCATTGTCTGACATGGGAATAACCCTTTAAGGGAAAGCAGCCACACACGTTCAACCACCCTCTATTCACCGCGATGGGAGTCCCAAATATAGCTAGGTGCTGGCTCGGCGGTGTCCGGCAGTCCCATAGTAGTGAAAGTATTGGTGGACGCACTTGTGCGGTTTTCTCTCCATTCATTTCTGTGGGACATCTGAAAACAGACAAGTTCACTCGCTCAAAGCCCCATAGCATTCAATGGAGAGGACATCGTGCACACGCCGTATCCTCTCTTCTACTTTGGGGCCCCCATTCTGGAGATAGGTGCAGGTCTCCAGGGGTGCACCTAGCCTTTCTGCTGCCTGAGGCGAAAACTGAAACGGCACCTCAACCCCCCAATGCCCACTGTGCTTCCCTATACTATACTGCAGAAACAGATAACCCCCTTCTGCTGCCCCCCTCTTGCCCCTACCTGGTGCTGCCTGAGGCAATCGCCTCACCTCGCCTCATTGTTGGTGCACCCCTCATTAGCAATATGATCCCTTTAACCAGGCAGACAGGAGTTCAGGTGGTGACCGTTCTCTGGGAACATCCCTTTAACGAAAAAATTCAATGTACTGAAATGACTGATTTACCACATTTTCTGAATAAAATTTATAGTTTCTTTTTATTTTTTTTCTTGTGCTTATTTTTGGAATAAAAAACCAACCAGAGGAATTATTAGGTCTATGGCTCTGTCCGAAATGTAATCTGGAGCTTTCTCCTTCAGCGCCCAAAGAGTTACATTTCACTTCCAAGTCATTTGCGTAAATCTAGGCGAAACTGATTTTAAAAATGGTTACAGAATTTTTGAGGAATTAAGTAATCGGCCAGGACAAAAGCTGAGCTTTTTCCTGAAACACAGTTTTGTCTAGTTAGGGCACATTCACATGAACGCGTGAGGGTCACGCCCTTGATGTGGACCGCAAACCACGGATCCGCAAAACACGGGCATCGCGGTGCAAAGACTTTAAAGGATCCGCAATGCGCAAGATGTGGCCAAAGATATGTCTTATCTTTTGCAGCATGGAGGCATGGACCCGGAAGCCCACAGAACTCCTTCCACAATATAAGGCCTCATGCACACAACAAAAAACGGATCCGCAAAAAATACGGATGACGTCTGTGTGTATTCCGTGTTTTGTGGAATGGAACCGTTGGCCCCTAATAGAACAGTCCTATGCTTGTCCGTAATGTGGATAATAATTGGACATGTTCTTATTTTTTTGTGAGCACCTTCCGTTTTTTTTTTGCGGACCTATTGAAATGAATGGTTCCGCATACGGTCAGCAAATAAAAAGGGACTGGACACGGAAAGAAATTATGTTCGTGTGCATGAGCCCTAAGGACGCATTTTTCTTCCGTTTTTTTCTACAGGTCCGTATGCGGAACCATTCATTTCAATGGGGCTTGAAAAAAAATGAAGGTGACTGTATACATCCCGTTTCCGCAAAAAAAATAGAACATGTCCTATTCTTGTTTGTTTAACGGACAAGGACAGGCATTGTTACGATGGATCCACACAAAAAAAAAAAATGGATGCAACGCGGACGTCATCCGTTTTTTTTTTTCAGATCTGTGTTTTGGGGACTGCAAAATACATATGGCCGTGTGCATGAGTCCTATACCGGTTGTATTGAGCCCATACCGGTTGTCACTCTGCTTTGCCAGACATGACTAAATAAACCGGATCGGGTTCAGACAGAAGAGGACGACTCAAGGACTTTACTGAATTTTTATTCATTGTTTTCCAGATAGGTGTTGAATACTTTTGCAATGCCGTCCCCAAGGACGGTCAGGAAGCTATGTCCAGGGCAGCGCTGACGACCTGGGCTGTCATAGGGCACTTGTAAATCCCTTCTCTAAAGTGTCTGTGAGGTTTGGAAGGGGGCGAGGAGGGAGACAGCTCTTCAGGACATGAGAACAAACTGGATTATCCCAGAGCTGTTAAGGACGGCTCAGCTGTCAGTCTGTGTTATCAGAGCCTGTCTCCACACTGCTGGGACTGGAGCTACTGGTGTGTTTAACATAACCCACACACAGATATGTGGACAGAGCGGAGACAAGGGTCACAGGCTCAGGCCCCTGGGACATTAACCCCCAGATGCCCACAGGGCAGTGATAGCCACCGTGTCACCTACAAGTCACTGGGGTTTAGGCTACGACAATAAGTCGTGCGACACATAGGGCACAACTACACTGCAACATGTGTAGCGCAACACTGATGTCGCACAACAATTTTTATAATGTAAGTCTATGGTGTCGCACTGCGACAGTCGCAGGAAAATCCACCTTGGATGGAGTCGCAGTCGCAGCATGTCGCATGTCAAAGTTCGACACCATAGACTTACATTATAAAAATTGTTGCGCGACATTGGTGCGACAAAATGTCGCGAGACAAGTGTCGTCGTGTAGCCCTAGCCTTAGGCCCCATTCACACGGCCGTATGTGTTCCTAGCCCCGTAGAAATACGGCACGGAAGTACGGAGGTACTTCCGCAAAAATACGGATACGGAAGCATCAAAAATACGGAAGGTGTCTTTGAAATTATTTTACATAAAGATTTTGACTGTGAATTGAAAAAAATAGAAAAAAAAGTGTTTTAAAACTGTCCCCTTAGAGCCAAATATGAATATATGCATATATACGGACATGGATCCGCAAAAATACGGAAGACATACGGAAAGTTTTGCGGACCCATTGACTTGAATGGGGCTACGGACGTGTTTTTGTGGCAAAGTATAGGACATGTTTCATTTTTTTTGCAGCCAAACCGCCGTGAGATATGGCTGCAGAATGCACACGGTGTGCATTCCGCATTTTTTTCTCCTATGGGGAAATGAATGGGGTCCGTACCTTTCCGCATCAATCCACAAAAATGCGGAGAGATGCGGAAAGAAACATACGGTCATGTGAATGGGGCCTTAGTCGCTCTGATATCGTAACCCCATCCAATTTTCTCTAGTGACATAGCCCCCTGTACCATATACAGTGTAAAGCCTCATTCACATGTCAGTGTTTCACGGACATGTTCTGTACGTATTCTCCACAGACAGCACACGTCCCCATTTATTTTAATGTGTGTGTTCAGACATCAGTATTTCATCACGGTTCGTGGGTCCGTGTTTTCAGCACGGATGTACGTCCTATCTTGATCCATGTTCCCGGATCCTTCACGCCCATTATAGTCTATAGGTCCATGAAAACCACAGATCCCTCACGGATGTTATCCGTGTTGCATCCGTGTTTCACGGATCATTAAGAAGAGATGCTTTGAAAATTATTTTTCAGCTATTCAGTGAAATACGGATGCAACACGGACCCACGGATCCTTCACGGACAGCTTCACGGATACCTCACTGACCACCTGCTCACGGATTTGAGCACGGACACGGACGTCTGTGAATGAGGCTTAAAGGGGTGTCTCATCTTGCCTAATGGGGGCATATCGCTAGGATATGCCCCCCATTGTCTTATAGGTGCGGGTCCCACCGTTGGGGACCCGCCACCTATATCGAGAACGGGGCCCCGCAACCGGTGGTGGCTGGAGGACTCCGGTCCGGCCACCACCAAGCCGGCTCCCATAGAAATGAATGGCGAGCGCACCGCGCTTGCGCGGCCACCGCTTCCTATTCATTTCTATGGAGCCGACGGAAATAGCCGAGCCAGCGCTCGGCTATCTTCGCCGGCCACATTGAAAATGAATGGAGGCGGCTGCGCATGCGCAGTGCGCCCCCGTTCGCTTTCGGGGCCCCCGTTTCTCGAATATAGGTGCGGGTCCCAGCGGTGGGACCCGCACCTATAAGACAATGGGGGCATATCCTAGCGATATGCCCCCATTAGGCAAGATGAGACAACCCCTTTAAGGCCTCATGCACACAAACGTATTTTCTTTCCGTGTCCGTTCCAGAAAGAAAACCGTATGCGGAACCATTCATTTCAATAGGTCCGCAAAAAAAAAAAAAACTAAGTTACTCCGTGTGCATTCCGTTTCCGTATGTCCGTATTTCCGTTCCGCAAAAAAAAATAGAACATGTCCTATTATTGTCTGTATTACGGACAAGGATAGGATTGTTCTATTCGGGGCCGGCTGTTCTGTTCAGCAAAATACGGAATGCACACAGACATAATCCGTATTTTTTGGGGATCCGTTGTTTGCGGACCACAAAATACATGTAGTTGTGTGCATGAGCCCTAAATAATACAGTCATATAGTATCCATATACCATTACCGTAAGGGATCCAAATAAATACTGCCAAACTAAGGCCGGGTTCCCCTTGGCATTACGGAATTCCGTTATAGGGTTCCGTTATAACGGAATTCTAGGACGGAATGCAAAATAGAAGCCTTTAAGAGGGATTCCGTTTTGCTCCGTTGTAAAACATGTCTATGGGGACGAATAACGGTTCTGTTTGGTTCTGTTATACATGACAGAAAAAAAATAGTCCTGTGATGTATAACGGAACCAAACGGATCCGTTATTTGTCCCCATAGACATGTATTAGGACGGAGCAAAACGGAATCCCTCTTAAAGGCTTCCATTTTGCATTCCGTCCTAGAATTCCGTTATATTCTGTTATAACGTAACCCTATAACGGTCCCATTGAAAATGCCTATACTTGTCCATGCGCACGGACAAGTATAGGACATGCTTCAAAAGAGCTGCGGCACGGAGCTAGAGGTGAATGGGGCCGCATCTATTCCCGCAATTTTGCGGATAGATACCGGCCCCATTCACACGGTCGTGTGAATAGGGGCCTTAGGCAAACTTGCCATCTCTTCTGGGACATCCGGGAGGCTTCTGGAAAAAGGGGAGACCCTCCCTCCCCCTATATGATCTTTAAAATTTCCCGGAAAACAGCCCTCTGTGTACTTTAAATGTACAGTCATGGCCAAAAGTTTTGAGAATGATACAAATATTCATTTTTACAAAGTCTACTGCTTCAGTTTTTATAATGGCAATTTGCATATACTCCAGAATGTTATAAAGAGTGATCAGCTTAACAGCAATTACTTGCAAAGTCAATATTTGCCTAGAAAATGAACTTTATCCCTCAAAACACATTTCAACATCATTGCAGCCCTGCCTTAAAAGGACCAGCTAACATCGTTTCACTGATTGCTCCATTAACACAGGTGTGGGTGTTGATGAGGACAGGGCTGGAGATCAATCTGTCATGATTAAGTAAGAATGACACCACTGGACACTTTAAAAGGAGGCTGGTGCTTGGCATCATTGTTTCTCTTCTGTTAACCATGGTTATCTCTAAAGAAACACGTGCAGTCATCATTGCACTGCACAAAAATGGCCTAACAGGGAAAAGAGTATCGCAGCTAGAAAGATTGCACCTCAGTCAACAATCTATCGCGCATCATCAAGAACGTCAAGGAGAGAGGTTCCATTGTTGCCAAAAAGGCTCCAGGGCGCCCAAGAAAGACCAGCAAGCGCCAGGACCGTCTCTTAAAAGTGTTTCAGCTGCGCGGGATCGGGCTACCAGCAGTGCAGAGCTTGCTCAGGAATGGCAGCAGGCAGGTGTGAGTGCATCTGCACGCACTGTGAGGCGGAGACTCTTGGAGCAAGGCCTGGTCTCAAGGAGGGCAGCAAAGAAGCCACTTCTCTCCAGAAAAAACATCAGGGACAGACTGATATTCTGCAAAAGGTACAGGGAGTGGACTGCTGAGGACTGGGGTAAAGTCATTTTCTCTGATGAATCCCCTTTTCGATTGTTTGGGACATCTGGAAAACAGCTTATTCGGAGAAGACGAGGTGAGCGCTACCACCAGTCTTGTCTCATGCCAACTGTAAAGCATCCTGAAACCATTCATGTGTGGGGGTTGCTTCTCAGCCAAGGGAATCGGCTCTCTCTCACAGTCTTGCCTAAAAACACATCCATGAATAAAGAATGGTACCAGAATGTCCTCCGAGAGCAACTTCTCCCAACCTCCAAGAGCAGTTTGGCGATCAACAATGCCTTTTCCAGCATGATGGAGCACCTTGCCATAAAGCAAAGGTGATAACTAAATGGCTCAGGGAACAAAACATCGAGATTTTGGGTCCATGGCCTGGAAACTCCCCAGATCTTAATCCCATTGAGAACTTGTGGTCAATCATCAAGAGACGGGTGGACAAACAAAAACCTACAAATTCTGACAAAATGCAAGCATTGGTTGTGCAAGAATGGACTGCTATCAGTCAGGATTTGGTCCAGAAGTTGATTGAGAGCATGCCCAGGGAGAATTGCAGAGGTCCTGAAGAAGAAGGGTCAACACTGCAAATATTGACTTGCTGCATTAACTCATTCTAACTGTCAATATAAGCTTTTGTTACTCATAATATGATTGCAATTATATTTTCTGTATGTGATAAAAACATCTGACAAACACACATAAAAAACCAGAGGGCAGCAGATCATGTGAAAATAATATTTGTGTCATTCTCAAAACTTTTGGCCATGACCTGTACAGTGAAACCTCCCGAGCAGACCACTTCTATGAGAAGACCCCCCCCCCCCCTTCACGACACGATTTTTTTTGCGACCGATTTTCCCCCAATGCATTTCTATGGACAATGCCTCTCTTTTAGCAGACCACCCCCTGATCCGACCCCTGACCGCACTTTTTGTACATATTTTGTTGTTGGAAACCCCCCCCTATAAAGACCAGAAGCAGAGAACACATAACGATATCAGCGCTGACAGGCACCATGATGCAGGAGGAGGATAGAGAGAGCTAGCGCGGGAGCCGGACGACACATCATTGGAGAGCAGAAGAAGGAGGCGTGGCTATCTCACTGAGAGGAAGAAGACGGCGCCATAGCGTTTAGGCCGCGGGACCACAGCAAGCACCAGGAGACACTGTAAGATCTACAGTACTGTACTGTACAGATGCCCAGGGGATGTCATCAGGGGCAGGGAGTCAGGGGAAAGTCAGGGGATGGGGACCAGGGATGTCAGAGGGGGCCATATTGATTACAGAGGCTATGGGGGGGCCATATGGGGGGGATGCTATGGGGCCATATAGGGATGGGGGGCCATATGGGACCAGGGATGTCAGAGGGGGCCATATTGATTACAAGAGATGACCAGGGATGGGGGCCTATGGGGGGGGGGCCATATTGGGGAAGCAGGGGATTGGGTCCCATTAAAACACATGTTAAAATACATGATTGTGTGCTCTATCATCATTATTTATGCTTAAATGTATACTGCACATATTCCTGCTTCAATTAGACACTTCATTCTGCATTTTCTATACTTTTTTCTTTGACTAGACCACCCCCATAAAAGACCGATTTTTTGTGCAAAAAAGGGTGGTCGGCTCATAGAGGCTTCACTGTATGTGGACAAATATACATCGAAAGGGTGGGTATAGCCGTACCGAAAGGGGGGTATAGCCCCACATGAAAAGGGTTGGGGATGCCCCAGTAAAGGGGACAGTACCAGTGAAAAGGGACATGTCAATGACTAAAAAAAAGTTAGCCTCCGTACCATGCAAAACTGGAAATGTTGGCAAGTTTACTATTAAGGTCGGTAATGCCCCTTTTAGTAGTAACAGGCGATGTGCCTTGTTGGACCGCATATGGTGCACGCCCCCTAGAGGCTGGTCTTGATGAGACTGGAAGACCAGTTTTACCAGTGGCAGTCTACCAGTTCATTATGTGACATTATATACAATGTCCTGCTGCCCCCAGAGGTGACTGCACATACAGTACATCCTCACTCTCCATTATAATCTATGGGAGCCATGGAAAATGATTGAAACCCGTCCCCTGCAAATAGGGAAGTGGGGACACCTGACCTCATGTATGTTAGGGGTCCAGGTCAAATGAGGAGTCTCCTTTTTTTTCACTTCCAGAATCAGAGCCATGCTTGTCCATGGGTTGTGCCTAATATTGCAGCTATGCACCATTCATCTAAATGCAGCTGAGTTGCAATACCACAAATGGCCCAAGCACAAGAGTGGCGCTATGTCCCAAAACAAGAAGCAGACCCTTTTAGTGTCATTTTAACCACATCCTTTAATTCATTGCATTGCAGAAACTGAAAACCTGCCCTAAAAATGTGCCTCTCACACAGACATACTCCTTGCGATGTGGTTTTCAGCCATTAGATAATGAATAACAAGCAGACAGTGACAGCAAGCAGAGATCTTGAAATGGAATC
>ONZH01029944.1:0-44800 GCA_900303285.1 Rhinella marina | reverse complement strand
ACACCAATACACAGGGTAGGGCAACCATATACTTATGAGTGATAACATGATATTAAGAGTCAGGTCTCATTCTTCCATTTCCGTTTATTCTATTTCCACACGGTTGGAATTTCAATTTATTTAAACCAGCATATAGGTCATCAGTACAGCAATACACAGCATATGATAACAATTTACCTGTGAGTGATAACTGACCGTCAGGACTAGACCTTAATCATTAATTTTTCGTTTAATTAACCCCTTCATGACATTTTTCACCTTAAGGACCAGGCCAAATTTTGGAAATCTGTCATGTGTCACTTTATGTGGCAATAGCTTTGAAACACTGTTACTTATCCAAGCCGTTCTGAGATTGTTTTCTCGTGACACATTGTACTCCACGACAGTGGTAAATTTGAGTCAATATAAATCACCTTTATTTATAAAAAAAATCCTAAATTTACAGAAAATTTGGAAAAATTTGTAATTTTCCAACTTTGAATTTCTCTGCTTTTAAGGCAGATAGTGATTCCTCACAAAATAGTTATTACTTTACATTTTCCAAATGTCTACTTTATGTTGCCATCATTTTGTAGATATAATTTTATTTTTTGGGGACCTTAGGAGACTTAGAATTTTAGAAGCAATTCTTAAAATTTTTAAGAAATTTTCCAAAACAATTTTTTTAAGGACCATTTCAGTTCTGAAGTCACTTTGTGGGGTTTACATAATAGAAACCACCATAAATGACCCCATTTTAGAAACTACACCCCTCAAGGATTTCAAAACTGAATTTACAAACTTTGTTAACACTTTATGTATTCCACAAGATTTAAAGGAATATTGAGATTACATTTTTAATTTCACTTTTTTTGCAGATTTTCCATTTTAATCCATTTTTTCCTGTAAGGCTACTTTCACACTAGCGGCAGCCTGGATCCGGCAGGTGAAGGGTGCCACCGGATCCGGGGTGCCACGGGTACATGTGTGGGACCGGAACCGCGTTCCGGCCCCACACATGTCACACAGTACCAGACATACAGACATACATACATACATACACACACACATACACACAAACACATACATACTTACATACTCCAGGCAGGCAGGCCACACGTCTTCACGCGCAGGATGTGCGCAGCTATGACGATTCCCCACAGCGCCCTCTGCTGGGCGCTATAGGGAATCGTCATAGCTGCGCGCCTCCTGCACGTGAAGACGTGCGGCCTGCCTGCCTGGAGTATGTAAGTATGTATGTGTTTGTGTGTCTGTGTATGTGTGTGTGTGTATGTATGTATGTCTGTATGTATGTATGTATGTAAGTGTGTAGGTGACGGATCCGTCCTGAACTCCATTAAAAGTCAATGGAGGGCGGATCCGTTTACCATTGTGTCACTCCAAACGGATCCGTCCCCATTGACTTGCATTGGGGGTCATTCCGGATCCGTCTTGGTACGGATGCCTGGACTGGAGAGAAAACCGCAGCATGCTGCGGTTTGCTCTCCAGTCTGAAGACGGAATGGAATGCTTTTAAGAGCATTCCATTGTCTTCAATTCAGTTTTGTCCCCATTCACAATGAATGGGGACAAAACGGAAGCGTTTTTTTCCGGTATTGAGCCCCTATGACGGAACTCAATACTGGAATTTAAAAACGCTAGTGTGAAAGTAGCCTAACACATCAAGGGTTAATAGCCAAACAAAACTCAAAAACTATTACCCTGATTCTGCGATTTACAGAAACACCCCACATGTGGTCGTAAACTCCTGTATGGGCGCATGGCAGAGAGCAGAAGGAAAGGTGTGCCAGATGGTTTTTGGACTGGTTTTTAGACACCATGTCCCATTTGAAGCTCTCCTGATGCACCCCTACAGTAGAAACAACCAAAAAGTGCCCGTATTTTGGAAACTAAGGGATAAGGTGACAGTGTTATTGATACTATTTGGGGGTACATATGATTTTTGATCACTTTATATTACGCTTTTTTTAGGCAAGGTAAACAAAAATGGCTGTTCTGTTTTTTTTTTTGTACAGTGTTCATCTGACAGGTTAGATCATGTGGTATTTTTATAAAGCAGATTGTTACGGACACAATGATTTCAAATATGTCTATACAGTATGTTTGTTTCTTTCGGTTTTACATAATAAAGCATTTTTGGAAACAAATTTTGTTTTTGTGTCTCCATTTTCTGAATGCCATATCTTTGTTATTTTTCTGCCGATTGTTGTATGTAGGGGCTCATTTTTTGCAGGAAAAGTTTACATTTTTATTGGTACCATTTTTGGGTACATATGATTTTTTGATCATTCATTATTATACTTTTTGGGGAAAGGAGACTCATTTTTTTTTTTTTTACTGTGTTCACCTGAGGGGTTAGCTCATGTGATATTTTTGTAGAGCAGGTTGTTACGGACATAGCTATACCTAACATGTATAATTTTTTAAATTTATTTAAGTTTTACACAATAATATCATTTTTGAAACAAACAAAAACGTGTTTTAGTGTCTCCATAGTCTGAGAGCTGTAGTTTTTTTATTTTTTTTGCGATTGTCTCAGGTAGGGGCTCATTTTTTTGCGGGAAGAGGTGACGGTTATATTGGTACTATTTTTAGAGGTATACGCCTTTTCGATCGCTTGGTATTACACTTTTTGTGATGTAAAGTGACAAAAAAATGGCTTTTTTGACACTGTTTTTATTTTTATTTTTTTTTACGGTGTTCACCTGAGGGGCTTGGTTATGTGATATTTTTGTAGAGCAGGTTGTACGAACGTGGCGATACCTAACATGCTTAGGGTATTTTTTTTAACCAATTTCAAATTTACGTATATTGGGGAAAAAAATTGATTTTTTAAAACTTTTTTTAAACTTTTTTAATTTTTTTTTTACATTTTTTTTTACATTTTTTTAGACTCAGACCCACTTAGTTCTTAAAGAACCAGTGGGTCTGATGGTTCTATAATACACTGCAGTATACTATATAGTGTACTGCACTGTATCATTCTCTCACAGTAAGCCTGATCAGGCTCCTGCCTTTAGCAGGAGCCTAATCAGGCTTAGCTTATACCATGGCAAGCCGGATGCTTGTGAGCTTCCTCCCTCTCTTCTGGCCACACCATCGGTTCGCTGCCAGCGTACCGCAGCGCCCGATGGGAGAGGGAAGGAGCTCCCTCCCTGTTAACCCCTTCCATACAGCGGTCCCTACGGACCGCGGCATGGAAGGGGTTAAACGGCTGACATCGGTGCCAGCACCGATGTCAGCAGGTTTAAGCAGAGTATCAGCTGTATGCTGATACTCTGCTTGAACACCGCTAGGCCATCCTAATAAAACATCGCTGCTGTCCGCCCGTGGAACCAACACCCCCCCCACCCCGCTTGGCCATATGTGCAAACGTATTTAGATCCTGTGATTATCCAATCACAGTGATCGCCAGCCAGAGACCGTTCTCATTGGTCCCTGGCTGGTTAGCGGAGACCCCTGGCTGTATGTAACAACCGGGGTCTCAGCGCTGTCACCATGTCAGCAGTGACAGTTTAATGCCATGACGAGTATATTCGTCATGGAGCACTAAATAGCAGTATACTCATCATATAGCGTGAAGGGGTTAATATCCACACAGTTGGAATTTTATTTTTATATCGGTAGATCAATTTAATTAAACCAGTGTCATGAACTTACCTGTCCGGGCTCCAGTGATGAGATATCCAGCTTCGGAGCAGCTGTGCCGGGAGAGACTCACTGCTAAGCTATGCCCCCTGGTGACATTAGCAACAGAATGCAATGCTCTTTCTCCCCACAGTTGGTGTGTGCTAGAGGAGACTAGCAGTGGATTGATTGCTCAGTTGATCTATTCATGTGTGCTATTGTTCTGACTAAATGAGTGCCCAGTTATGGACTTTGTGCTCTATTTAAACCCCTTCCTGGCCTTGTACCAGTGCCAGTGATAGTCATTGACTCCCTAGCTGTGCTCCTGGTTCCAGTTCTGTGTGCGTTTGAATTGCTTCTATTATTGACCTCAGCTTGCCTTTGACCATGTTTTGGTACTATGTTTCTCATCTGATTCTGACTTTGGCTTGGCTATTTGACTATCCCTAGTCTTGCGATTTGGTATTGTATTGTCCGTTCGGTTCCAACCCATTTTTGTAAAACTCCATCTCTGTGTGTGTGTTGACTAGTTGCGGACTTGTCGCCTAGGGCTTGCACTGCAAGTAAGCAGGGAGACCGGGTGGGGTTCCAATTAGGGCTCACTGTCTGTGTATTCCTGCCTACTGTGGTTGCAACCAGCATATAGATAGATCAGTACAAAAAAAACACTGGGTAAAGCTCAAAAGTATCTGTGAGTGATTATGGATTTAGGCCTAAATCAGTTTCCCTTTATTTCTGTTTCCAAACATTTTCAATCATTTTTTTTATTTTTTATTAGAGGATGTTGATTATATTGAAACCAGCATATATGTGCAGGGTAGTGCAAAAAAGTATCTGTGAGTGATAACAAATTTAGGCTTAAATCTGTTTACCTATATTTCTGTCTCCACACGTTTCCAATCAGTTTTTTTTGTGGGCTCATTGATTATATTCAAACCAGCATATACTGAACATGATTAATACACCAATATACAGGGTATCACACAAAATGATCTATGACTGATAAGTAACATTTGTTTTCCTTTATTTCTATCTCCACACGTTTCCAATCAAATTTTTTCCCAAGGGGTTGTTGAAGTTATTAAAACCATCATATAGGTGATTTTTACACCAATACACAGGGTAGCGCACAATATTATCTGAGATGCCAAAATATGTCAGGGCTACGGAAAGGTTCCAAACAAAATACCTAGAGTCAGAATATGGGTGGCAGCAGTACCAGCTATTCGCCCAGAAGTAGTAGTAGCAGCAGTAGGCCGCAGTTGTTCCAGCTGACTTCAGAAAGAGACATTATCTTTGAGGAGAAAGAGGATGAGATTTTGGATTGGATGGCTCACTCCCCTCTCAGTCGCTGCAGGTTGATGTGGAGATAACTTTGGAGTCTGACACTATGCCATGGAGCCTTGTAGCTCTGTGCAAGCAACTCATGAATGGCGTTTTTTTGTCCAAGGGGGACACACAAAACCACAGTGGTGTGCAAGATCTGCAGGATTAAAATAATCTGTGGCCATTCAAACATACTCATAGCTACCATAGGTCTTTTGCAGATGGCATCACCGGATCCTTTGGGAAAATACAACTGTTCAGCATTACTAATCAGAACAAGTCTGCCCACAAAGAATACAGATGATGCCCGTGTGCATTCTGTATTTTGCAGAACGAAACAGCTGGGCCCTAATAGAATAGTAACATTCTCGTCCGTAATTTGTACTATAATAGGATATGTTCTATTTTTTTGCAGAACGGAAATATGAACATACAGAAACGTAATGACACAGAGTAACTTCCATGGTTTTTTTTTGTCAACCCATTGAAATGGATGGTTCCATGTATGGTCCGCAAAAAAAAGGGAACGGACACAGAAAGAAAATATGTTTGTGTGCATGAGCCCTTAAATGGTCTGTAGATACACCGCTTAATAAGCGACATTCTACCTCACTAGAATGCAACATTGCACATACTTGAGTGTCCATACAAGCAGCAGAAAGACAAAGATGATTTTTTTTTGTCATGCACCAGACCACCTCAGCAGAGACATGTGTTGTTTCCAGGTTGGGCAGTGGCAGCTCATGCCTTTCATGCTGCAGTCGTCCCTCGTATTTTTGAACATACGCCGACACTCATGCAACAGGTGGAGATGAAGTAGGAGCAAGAAGAATAGTTAACACATCTTGCTGTCTGCCCTGTAGCTGTTGGGGACCCACAATTTGAAATGTCTATAGGGGATGAGGAGTAAGTGCTGCCATTAGAGGAGAAGGAAGAGGAGTAAGAGATGGAAGAGCAAGAGGATGATGATAATAACAGTGACACCTGCAAGAACACCCAATCATCTCAGCACTGGCCGCAATTCCGAACTTTATCGCTTACTTATGCCGTGACAGGCGGATTGGTGACATCAAGCAGTCTGATGATTACTGGCTAGCCATGTTTTTAGACCCTCGCCATCAAGGCAAAATGAGAGAATGTTTTCCTCCCTCTTAAAGGGAGGACAAATTAAGTTATAACCAGGAAACACTGTGCACGCAGCTTACTGCAGCGTACGGTGAAAAGATGCCTACCACCAACATATCTGAAATGTAGGCCCCTCTCTGCCACCTACAGAGTCACCCCCTCCCTCCCATGAACAGCATCAGTAGCAGCAGCCATTTCAGTCTCCTCAACATGATGGCGCAGTTTTTCCAAGTGCCACGCCCACCTAAATTAACAAGCTAACAGCTCCCTTCTCAACACCCAGGTTCAGATCTACCTTAACCAGTTTCTGACACATACCATGTCCTCTGACCCTATGGATTTGTGGGCAGGCAGACTGGAACAGTTCACCGAACTGACACAACACTCTCTCTTTCTTCTTTCTTGCCCAGCCTCCAATGTCATCTCGGAGAGGGTTTTCGGCTCCATGGGGACATGGTGATGTGGTGACACCCAAACAGAACAAGTTGTCCTTTACCAGTCCTTTACATCACTTTTGTCAAGATTAACCAAGCCTGGATTCAAAAGGATTTTCACACTTCTGTGATTGAGGCCAATGAATAGTTATGGCTTTGCTGGTGGTGCCCCATTTTGTCACTGTTGCTGCTTGTCTCCATTATGTAACCGACACCATCATGCCACTGCTCCGACCTGCCAACCATCATGTCCTGTACGGCTGCTGTTGCTGCCTCCATCATGCCACCACCGTCATCATGCCACTGTTGAGAACTGCCAACCATCCTGTTCTGTACAGCTGCTGTCTCTATCATGCATCGCCACCATCATGCCACTGCTGCAACTTGCCAACTATCATGTTCTGTACAGTTGCTGCTGCCTCCATCATACCACCACCGCCATCATACCACTGCTGCAACCTGCCAACTATTATGTTCTGCCTCAGCTGTCACTGCTTCTCACTGCTAATCCCTTACTGTCACCACTATTAATGCAAAACATCTGTCACTACTACCACTACTGCTGCTACTACTGCCACTCATTATTATTATTATTATTATTATTATTATTATTATTACTGCTACACATAGACAACCTTGCATGTTCCATGCTATGCTGCTTCTGCACACCGCACTACTGCTGTTCACAATTAAAAATTTGAATTTTTTAGGCTTGTTCACAATCAGCCACTTTTCCTTCTGACAATCAACACTTGTGCGTGTTGTATTGGCAGGCATTCTGACCCCAGTCAAGGCATGATTTTTGGACACTTGGTTTTCCCCCTCCCAAGTCACTTCTTTTTTTTTTCCTGTAACACTGTGTGTTTAAACATCATCATCTTGTATGCTTTGGAATATGAAAAAGAATAAGACATGTGCTGTTGCAGTGCGTCTTTGAACACACTGTATGTTAATGATGTCAAACGTGTGTACCGATAATTATGCATGTCAGTGTCACTCACACGTCATTGAATATTGCTGTCATTGCATTCAAGAGATTGAGTAGGAGATTCAAAAAATAAACATAAAGAGATAACAAGTTTTCTTAAAAATTCCTAGGAGGCTAAAGGAGGTTATATACCAATTTTCAGGGCAATTGGAGCAACTTTGGTTCATCCCGAATCTATTCGGTCCGAACCAAACATTTTTTTAAAAATTCTGCAAACCTGAAAAAAATCTCAAGTGGTTTGCTCATCTCTAGTTTAATTATCTTACGGATACAATAGTAGAATAGTGTACCATTCGAATCATTGAAGGGTGTACTGAATATAAAGAATGGTTAAAAATAAAACAAAAAACTTTATTAGGTGTAATTCTTTGTTAAAAGTACTTAAACACCTCCTATATAAATCTAACTCTACTCCCGGGGTAGCTCAAGTGGAGTATCACTGTCAGTTTATGGATTGGCACAGGCAGTGAGTGAGTCCCCTAATTGTATTATGAGGGTTACCCCGAGGTACTATCAGTATGGAGTAGGAAAGAAATTTAGCAGCAAAATATCACCAAAATCACCGGTGAGCTGCAATAGCACTCTTATGTCCTGTTCTGGTCTAATCTTGTAGCAGCATTGGCCAGATACCAGACATAGAAGGCACCGATTGTATCACTGGAAATGTTGTAACATCCAGTAACACTGTTAGTATGCCAAATACTCAGAGGCTAGCTGTCTCCGTCAATATTGCGGCAATATGGTAACCCCAAACTCATTGGGAGTCCAGTATTACCATGAATCAGAGACTGCTGCAGAGTATCAAGAGCAGGCTTCAGTGCTGTGCCCGTAAATACGGGTTCCTAAACTTTTGTTGCACATTAAAGCCTGACACATTGGGTCCTCAATCTAATAGTGTAGCCCCCCTCGACGCGTTTCTAATGACCCTGTTATTAGGTCATCTTCATCAGGAGCGTGGGGCAAGCATTGGTGGGCAAAGAGCTGTTGCTTCTACTGTCAGTATCAGAGCAACTAGAGGACGCTGCACGTGTAACCGGCAGCCTTCCGGCGCTGTGATGGCCGTGCGCGCCCGTCTTTCCTAACTCCTTAAATAAGTAGGGGTTTAAAGTGGTACCTGGGCGCTGTCTGATGCAGCCAATCAAGTGTGAGGGGGTGTGGCTATCTCCCGCACATCGCTCCCCCACATCCCGACCGCCGGAACTTCTTGTGACATATGCGATATCAGTACCTGGGAAAGTAGTGTGGGGATCCTCTGGCGGCTTATCAAACATTGCTGCGAGATATGTTAATCCCTCATCAAGAGGAGTATTGAGGTATTCGCTGATAAATCATTGAGGTGGTGGAGGTACATTTATGTATTGTGTGAAATAGCCACTAGCCAATGTGTAACAAAGAATTACACCTAATAAAGTTTTTTGTTTTATTTTTAACCATTCTTTATATTCAGTACACTCATCTCTAATTTAGACCTATGTGGTCCAAACTTCGCTCACCAGTGGCAGCTAATGGCTGCATTATTTCAAAGTTAAAAACTTGGCTTCCCCAGCAAAATTTTGAGGTTATTGACTGCTGTGTGTGGGCTGAGTCTTAGGCTCAGTCCTCAGTGTTCTGACTTATAATGTATAAGCACCTTCAGTTTCAAGCAATTTTTCCTTCTTTAAAACTATGAAAGGAATGACATACACAGCTAACTTACTGTAGCGTCATGAGTGTATGTCTCCTTTTATATCTCCTGACCTACTGTAACATATAAAACATATTAGTCATTTAGCTGGAGTCTAAACTGTTATTTTCAGATAAATAGTCTGGTCTGAGAACTTGGAAACAAACATTTATTATATGTTAAGAGAGAAGAAAATTGACCCCTATGATGTTTATTTCTCTGTGTATGACATTTTTCACCTAGTGAGAACAAAATATGATGTCTCATTGTAAAATTAGCTCTAAGAAATAGAGGAGTTCTAAATTTCATGTTTTTAACCCCTTGATGACTTGGTGATTTTCTTTTTTTACCTTTTCATGTTTTACTCCCTTCATTCTAGGAGCCATAACTTTTATTATTTCCCATTAACATAGTCATATAAAGAATGACAAGTTGTACTTTAATACAGCATACAATGTAGAGGGAAACTGGAAAAAAAATTTCAAATACTATAGGGTGAAGTTGGAATAATATAGATATATATATATATATATATATATATATATATATATATATATATATTATTTTTACAGTGTTCCCTATGTGGTAAAACTGACCTTAATTCTAGAGGTCACAACAATTACAGCGATACCACATTTATATAGTTTTTTTGTGTTTTAGTACTTTGAAAAAAACAATTTTTTTTTGCATTGCCATATTCTGACACCCAGAACTTTTTTATATTGATGGAGCTGTGTGAAGGGGTCATTTTTTGCAGAGGGATCTGAGTGATTTCTATTGATATCATTTTTGAACGTGTGACTTACATTTTTTTTAGAGGTGATTAGAGATGAGCGAGCACTAAAATGCTCGGGTGCTCGTTATTCGAGACAAACTTTTCCCGATGCTCGGGTGCTCGTTTCGAGTAACGAACCCTATTGAAGTCAATGGGAGACTCAAGCATTTTTTGCAGGGGACCAAGGCTCTGCCTAGGGAAGGCTGGGTGAAAACCTGGAAACCTCAGAAAATGATGGAAACACCACGGAAATGGACAGGAAACAGCAGGGGCAGCATGCATGGATGCCTCTGAGGCTGCCTAATCACACCATTACGCCAAATTCTGGGCAACAGCCTGGTGGTGACCCTCATGGCAATTGTGCTCACCCAGACCAAGAAAGGCGAGGCACATGCCCATCACATGTTAGGGAAGCACCCAACTAGGTGCAACGAAGGTCCATCACCCATGCCCATGCTGGCACTGCTCTCCTATCCCCAGCCACACGATGCAGGCATAAGCCTGACACAGCATGGCGGTGACACCAACAAGTGACCAAGTTAGATGAGGTAGCAGGTTAGCAACCCAAAAATTTAGCCTGACGCAGCATGGCGGTGACAACAGAGTGACTGAGTTAGACTGAGGTATCAGGAGGTGAAGCACGGATGGTAATTCGAAGGAGGAGGGGTTGGAGGAAGAGGCATAGTAAGTCTGAGAAACCGTGACCAAGGTAGGCCCCACAATCCTTCAAGTGGGCAGTACATGAGCGGCCCCAGGGTCAGACTCGGTCAGAGTGACCGAGCTACACGACGGTAGCAGGTAGAGCACATAAAAAATTTAGTGTGGCCCTGTATGTGGACGTTGAGGGCCTGGAGGCTGTCTCCTTGAGAAATGCTCAGGGTGGCCGAACGCCGGGCTCGACGGCGGACCCTTTTCGGGTTATCGATTGTCGAAATGTTGGCTTTATCTATCAAGTTTAGTATCTGTTCTTATCAGTTGCTGTGGCTGGTGGTAAAGTGGTGAGCATAGCTGCTTCCCAAGCAATTGACCCGGGTTCGATTCCCATCTATCGCATTATGTGGCCCTGCGGAAAAATTGACTGGAGAGAGGGCCTGTAGGTGGACCTCTGGAAAAATTGTTTGGAGAGAGGGCCTGTAGGTGGACCTCCGGAAAAATTGTTTAGAGAGAGGGCTTGTAGGTGGACCTCAGGAAAAATTGTGGTAAAAGAGTGCCACTTGGACCTCTAAAAAATTGTGTTTTTTGGGTCAGCGTTAGGCAAAGACGACAAGGAGGAGGAGGAGTAGGAGGAGTAGAGAAGAGGAATCGGATACATAAGTAATGTTAATCTTTAGCTGCTTTCCCCCGGAGGAGATTTGAGTTCAGGTGAAATCCAGGCTTTGTTCATTTTAATAAGCGTCAGCCTGTCAGCGCTGTCAGTTGACAGGCGTGTACGCTTATCGGTGATGACGCCACCAGCTGCACTGAATACCCGCTCTGACAGCACGCTAGCGGCAGGGCAGGCCAGCACCTCCAAGGAGTACAGCGAATGTTCAGGCCACGTGTCCAGCTTTGAAACCCAGTAGTTGTATGGACCAGAGTGATCGGTCCGGACGTTGTTATGGTCAGCTAGGTACTCCCTCACCATCTTTCTGTACAGCTCCCCCCTACTCTGCCTAGACTGGGGACAGGTGACAGTGTCTTGCTGGGGTGACATAAAACTGGCAAAGGCCTTGGAGAGCGTTCTGCCTGCTCGCCTCCTCTCCCCCGCTACTTGGCCCACAGAACCATGCCCTCTGCCGCTAGCGGCGTCAGATGGGAAGGATTGCTTCAGCTTGTGCACCAGGGCCAGGGCCTATTGATATTGATTCACTCTCATACTCCTTTCCTCTACAGGGATGAGAGTGGAAAGGTTCTGCTTGTACCGTGGGTCCAGGAGAGTGAACACCCAGTAATCGGTGTTTGAAAAAATGCTTCTAACGCGAGGGTCACGGGATAGGCAGCCTAACATGAAGTCTGCCATGTGCGCCAGAGTCCCAACACGCAAGAATTCCCTCTCCTCACTGGCCTGACTCTCCATTTCCTCCTCCTCCTCCTCTTCCTCCAAGTACCCCTCTTCAGCCCATAAACGCTCAAGAGTTAAAAAGGACTCAGCACTGGTACCCTCTTCTGTCTCGCCGACATTCTCCTCCTCTTCCTCCTCATCCTCATCCCCCTCCTCCGATACGCGCTGAGAAACAGACCGGAGGGTGCTCTGGCTATCAAGCGACGTATCTTCCTCCACCGTCTCTTGTGACAAGCGCAAAGCATCCGACTTGATGCTGAGCAGTGAGTTTTTCAACAGGCAAAGCAGCGGGATGGTGAGGCTGATAATGGCGGCATCGCCGCTGACCATCTGTGTTGACTCCTCAAAGTTGCTCAACACCTGGCAGATATCAGACATCCACGTCCACTCCTCATTGTAGACTTGAGGAATCTGACTGACCTGACTACCAGTTCTGGTGGAAGTTGACATCTGGCAGTCTACAATCGCTCTGCGCTGCTGGTAAACTCTGATAACATGTAATGTTGAACATCTGGATAACAGTCTGACATGTTTACAATTCGAATTCCATAACTCGTGGGCACGTCGCACAACAGTCGGTCGAGCGCAGGCAGCGCGGCGGCTGCGCGGCTGGCGCGGCAGTGTGCAGCGCAGCATCTGTGGTCGACTTGCGGAAATGCGCATGCAGATGCGGCGCACACAAATTGGTGAGCAGAGACAGGATGGGGTATGTCTTGAGGAACCGATTGAACTAGGGATGAGCGAACCGAACCGTAACGAACCAGATTCGTTACGAACTTTACCGAACGTTCGGTTCGTCCCCGAACCGAACTTTCGTAAAGTTCGTATGAATCAGGTTCGTAAATAAATAAAGTTTACTTTTTCCACAGAATAGACCAGGATACAAGGGATTATTTATTACTCCTACAATCCCTTGTATCCTGGTGTGACCCTCGTGTCAAACCACCCTTTTGGGAGGAGAATGGCCGAGATGGGTTATTATTTTCGTTCGTCCGAACGTTCGTTCGGAACGAGCGAACAGAACCGTAACGAACCAGATTCGTTTAAGAACTTTTAAGACGAATCTGGTTAAAATAAAAACGGCACATCAAAACTGTACCGTTTTCACAGAATAGACCAGGATACAAGGGATTTTTTATTACTCCTACAATCCCTTGTATCCTGGTGTGACCCTCGTGTCAAACCACCCTTTTGGGAGGAGAATGGCCGAGATGGGTTATTATTTTCGTTCGTCCGAACGTTCGTTCGGACGAGCGAACAGAACCGTAACGAACCAGATTTAACAACGCTACACTGTATGTTCGTCACTGGAGTAGGAATGTTCGCAGACGCAGTGTATTTGTACGCTAATGCGTACATATTCAGTTAAGTAGCGTACCTTTTGACAACGCTACACTGTATGTTCGTTATTATGAATGTTCGCATTAGCGTACGCATTAGTTTAAATTCTTAAATATGCGTATATTTTGCGTCGCCGTTGTACAAGTCACTTTAATTTTTTCTACTTTTTTCATTTAATAGCAACTGCAAGTAAACGAAACTATACCCTACCAGACTACCATTATTGTTGCAGCAATTATTCAGCCGTTATAGCAAGTTTTGTTTTAGGTTCGGTTCGTATGAATCCGAACTTCAAGAAAATTCGCCGAACCGAACCGAACCGAACTTTTCAAAAGTTCGCTCATCCCTAGATTGAACACGTGGGCCACGCATGGCACATGTGTCAGTCTGCCGAGTTGCAGAGCCGCCACCAGGTTCCGCCCGTTGTCACACACAACCATGCCTGGCTTGAGGTTCATCGGTGCTAGCCACAGATCGGTCTGCGCCATGATGCCCTGTAACAGCTCTTGGGCGGTGTGCCTTTTGTCACCTAAGCTCAGCAGTTTGAGAACCACATGCTGGCGCTTACTCACGGCACTGCTGCTGCGCCTAGAGCTACCGACTGAAAGCGCCGTGCCCACGGATGGTAATTCTGAGGAGGAGGTGGAGGAGGGGTCGGAGGAGGAGGCATAGTACGTCTGAGAGACCGTGACCGAGGTAGGCCCCACAATCTTCGGTGTGGGCAGTACATGAGCGGCCCCAGGGTCAGACTCGGTCCCAGCCTCCACCAAGTTAACCCAATGTGCCGTCAGTGATATATAGTGTCCCTGCCCGGCAGCACTTGTCCACGTGTCCGTGGTTAGGTGGACCTTCTCAGAAACAGCATTGGTCAGGGCACGGATGATGTTCTGTGACACGTGCTGGTGTAGGGATGGGACGGCACATCGGGAAAAATAGTGGCAGCTGGGGACCGAATACCGAGGGGCAGCCACCGCCATGAGATTGTGAAAGGCCTCGGTCTCTACCAGCCTATAGGGCAGCATCTCCAGGCTCAGCAATTTGGAGATGTGAACGTTGAGGGCGTGGGCATGAGGGTGGGTGGAACTGTATTTCCTCTTGCGCTCCAGCGTCTGCTGTAAAGACAGCTGAACGCTGTGCTGGGACACATTGGTGGACGCTGTGGAGGATCGTGGAGGCGAAGGTGTGGTTTTCCGGCCGGAGGCGCTCGTGCCAGGGTCCTGGGCAGGGGGTTGACTAGCAGAGGCAGCGAGTGACACAGGGGAAGGAGCAGTGGTGTGACCCACAGGAGGTGAACAGCCTTGGTTCCATTGAGTGGGGTGTTTAGCACTCATATGCCTGCGCATGATGGTGGTGGTTAGGCTAGTAGTGGTGGCACCCCTGCTGATCCTGGTGTGGCACAGGTTGCACACCACAGTCCGTCGGTCATCCTCACTTTCTTTAAAGAACCTCCAGACTTGCGAACATCTAGGCCTCGCCACGGGAGCTTCACTACGTGAAACAGTTGCTGCTGATGCAACAGCTCTGGCCCTGCTTCTCCCTCTGGCCACACCACTGCCTCTTCCAACCTGTTTTGGTGCAGCACTCTCCTCCACCTCAGAAGCACTGTTTTCACTCGGCTTATCAACCCAGCTTGGGTCAGTCACCTCGTCATCCTCCGATTCCTCAGTCTGCTCCCCCCTCGGACTTCCTGCCCTGACAACAACTTCACCACTGTCTGACAACCGTGTCTCCTCATCGTCCGAAAACTCTTTACACACTTATTCCACTAAGTCAACATTGTCATCATCATCATCACCCACAGACTGTGACAGTTGGAAAACTTGGGCATCGGGAAAGAGGTCAGCAGCAACCTGAGAAGTGGTTTGTGACTCTGGGAAGGGTCCAGAAAACAGTTCGTCAGAGTATGCCGGATCGCATTCCAAATTTTCTTGGGAGGGGGCAGACTGGGGGGAAGGAGGTTGAGGTGGAGGAGCCAGAAGAGTGCTCCCTTGGGTAACATGGGTGGACTGCGTGGAAGACTGACTGGTGGACAAATTACTTGAAGCTTTGTCCGCAATCCACGACATCAGCTGTTCGCACTGTTGTGGTTTCAACAGTCCTCTACCACGTTTCCCTGTAAGTTGAGACATGAAGCTAGGGAGTGTAGCTCTGCGGCGTTCCCCTGCTCCCTCATCAGCAGGTACTGTCTCACCCTGCCCAGGACCACGGCCTCTGCCCCCTGCAGTAATTGAATGCCCATGCCCACGCCCTCGTCCTCGACCCTTAGCCCTGGGGTTCAACATTTTCTGTATATAAGTGTATTATATATAAAAAAAATGGGCCTGCTGTACTGAAACCCACAAACTTATTCAATCTGAACAAGAAAATATATAGGTGGATAAGTTAGAGCAAAATTATGTATGTTATTACGTAACGTGCAGTATGGAGCAATTACACTGAAACTATTAGATTAGGCAGACTTGGTCTGCTTAAGTGCAACCCAGACAAATGTAGCACAGAGATTTTTGTAATGTAGCTGTATCAGTGAGAGCAAAAGACCTTTTTTAATTAAGTGACGTACAGAATGTGTCACCTGGACAGAAAATACGGATTGTGTTTTGTATATAGGTGGATAAGTTAGAGCTAAATTACGTATGTTATTACGTACCGTGCAGTATGGGGCAATTACACTGAAACTATTAGATTAGGCAGACTTGGTCTGCTTAAGTGCAACCCAGACAAATGTCGCACAGAGATTTTTGTAATGTAGCTGTATCAGTGAGAGCAAAAGACCTTTTTTAATTAAGTGACGTACAGAATGGGTCACCTGGACAGAAAATACGGATTGTGCTTTGTATATAGGTGGATAAGTTAGAGCAAAAATACTTATTTATTACGTACCGTGCAGTATGGAGCAATTACCCTGAAACTATTAGATTAGGAAGACTTGGTCTGCTTAAGTGCAACCCAGACAAATGTCTCACAGAGATTTTTGTAATGTAGCTGTATCAGTGAGAGCAAAAGACCTTTTTTAATTAAGTGACGTACAGAATGTGTTACCTGGACAGAAAATATGGATTGTGGTTTGTGGTGAGTGGGCAGCTTAACTGTGACACACAGAATGGTTCCACACAGCTGTATGAAATGGATTTGTATCACTGAGATAAAACAACAAAAAAACTTTTTTTTCATTTTATATATATATATATATATATATATATATATATATATACCGTATTTTTCGCCCTATAAGACGCACCGGCCCATAAGACGCACCTAGGTTTTAGTGTAGGAAAATAAGAAAAAAATATTTTTCATCAGATCCTCTTATCAGACCCCCATATCAGCCCCCTGTGCCCCCATACCATCTCACTGTGCTCCCACCAGACCTCAGATCAGCAGAATGTGCCCCCATCAGACCTCAGATCAGCAGAATGTGCCCCCAAAAGACCTCAGATCAGCAGAATGTACCCCATCAGACCTCAGATCAGCAGAATGTGCCCCCATCATACCTCAAATCAGCAGAATTTGCCCCCATCAGACCTCAGATCAGTGTATTGTGCCCCCATCAGACCTCAGAGCAACAGTATGTGCCCCCATCAGACCTCACATCAGCAGAATGTGCCCCCATCAGACCTCACATCAGCAGAATGTGCCCCCATCAGACCTCAGATCAGCATATTGTGCCCCCATCAGACCTCAGATCAGCATATTGTGTCCCCAACAGACCTCAGATCAGCATATTGTGCCCCCAACAGACCTCAGATTAGCATATTGTGCCCCCATCAGACCTCAGATTAGCGTTTTGTGCCCCCATCAGACCTCAGATTAGCGTTTTGTGCCCCCATCAGACCTCAGATTAGCGTCTTGTGCCCCTATCAGACCTCAGATCAGCCCACCCAGCCACTTAAAGACCAGATGGCAGCGGCAGCGCAGAACAGGTAAGTATGGTCTTTAAGTGGCTGGGTGGGCTGATTTGAGGTCTGATGGGGGTCCCTACGTACAAGTGAGCGCTTCCTTATGGAAGCGCTCACTTGTATTCGCCCTATAAGACGCACCGCATTTTCCCCCCTACTTTTGGGGGGAAAAAAGTGCGTCTTATAGGGCGAAAAATACGGTATATTTTTTTTTTTTAACGTGACGTGCAGAAACTGTCAGAGAGCAAACTCAGCCTCTGCTGACTGTGGCTATTTTGACTGCAACCCAGACAAATGTCGCACAGAGATTTTTGTAATGTAGCTGTATCAGTGAGAGCAAAAGGCCTTTTTTAATTAAGTGACGTACAGAATGTATCACCTGGACAGAAAATACGGATTGTGTTTTGTATATAGGTGGATAAGTTAGAGCTAAATTACGTATGTCATTAAGTACCGTGCAGTATGGAGCAATTACACTGAAACTATTAGATTAGGCAGACTTGGTCTGCTTAATTGCAACCCAGACAAATGTCGCACAGAGATTTTTGTAATGTAGCTGTATCAGTGAGAGCAAAAGACCTTTTTTAACTAAGAGATGTACAGATTGTTTCACCTGGACAGAAAATACGGATTGTGGTTTGTGGTGACTGGACAGCTGAACTGTGACACACAGAATGGTTCCACACAGCTGTATGAAATGGATTTATATCACTGAGATAAAACAACAAAAAAACTTTATATATATATATATATATATATATATATATATATATACATATACATTTTTTTTTTTTTAACGTGACGTGCAGAAAGTATCAGAGAGCAAACTCAGCCCCTGCTGACTGTGGCTATTTTGACTGCAACCCAGACAAATGTCGCACAGAGATTTTTGTAATTGAGCTGTATCAGTGAGAGCAAAAGACCTTTTTTTTAATTACGTGAAGTACAGAATGTGTCACCTGGACAGAAAATACGGAGTGTGGTTTGTGGTGAGTGGACAGCTGAACTGTGACACACAGAATGGTTCCACACAGCTGTATGAAATGGATTTATATCACTGAGATAAAACAACAAAAAAACTATTTTTTTATATATATATATATATATATATTTTTTTTAACGTGACGTGCAGAAACTATCAGAGAGCAAACTCACCCCTGCTGACTGTGGCTATTTTGACTGCAACCCAGACAAATGTCGCACAGAGATTTTTCTAATGTAGCTGTATCAGTGAAAGCAAAAGACCGTATTTGATTAGGTGACGTACAGTATGGGTCACCTGGACAGAAAATACGGATTGTGGTTTGTGGTGAGTGGACAGCTGAACTGTGACACACAGAATGGTTCCACACTGCTGTATGAGATATAACAATAAATTAAAGAAAAGGGTTATATATGGCGATAGCTGCACTACTTGTGCCAGCCAGCCCAGCCAGGAGACAAAAAAAATATTTTGTAGCCCTTAGAAGGGCTGTTGGGTTCTTTTGAGATCACTCCTGCCTAACAGAGAACTAAATCCAGGCCCTAACACTCTCCCTGAAACGCAGCAGCTCTGTCCCTAACGACATCCAGACAGCATCTGAGCCGAGCACCGCGGGCAGTCACTAGTATATTCCAGGGTCACCTGATCAGGCCAGCCAACCCCTGCTATTGACATGTAAGGGCCCCACGTGATGCTGGGTGTACCGCAGAGTCTCCTGGCTTGTGATTGTCTGAGTTTATAGGCGGCAAAAATTCAAAATGCGGGAGATGCCATTTCCTCGAGCATGGCGAGATACTCGCCCGAGCAGCGAGCACTTACGAGTACCGTAATACTCGAACGAGCACCAAGCTCGAACGAGCATGCTCGCTCATTTCTAGAGGTGATGCAAAAAACAAACACAAATCATTTAGATTTGTTTTTCAATATGGCATTCACAGTATAAATAGATTTATATTTTAACAGTATTGGGGGTCATTTACTTTTCTGAAATATGCCTAAATTAGGTGTATTTCAGGTGCAGATGGTGGCGCAACGGGTAGTTGCATCACTATCTGCGATTTTGTCCCTCTCGTATCACATCTAAAATTGTGGGCGTGATGTGGGCGGGGAAGCGGATGGGCCGTCTCATTCATTGCTTTTTTACAGCTGTTTTAGGCGAAGAAAATGGTCTACATGTAAGTCAGGAAGTCTTAAATTTAGAACTGGCACTGGATGCGCCGAAGTTATGGAGAGGCTTACTTGTAACCAGAATACTAAGTAATTTTCTTGGTCTTTTATCTCCAGTTTTATTTATTTATGCATGTGACAATACAATTACTGTTGCCTAGGTGCATTTATTTACATTGATCAGCATTAAAATTCATCAGCCACATTCTTGCCCATGCTGCCAGCTCATCTACAGTAAGTCTGTCTGTAATATCTTTGGATATGTCTGTAGGTCTTTGTGCTTCTAGTACAATATATCCAGATCAACACACAGGGGCCCACTTATTAAGACCGGCGTTTTAGATGCCAGTCTTAATAATCCCTATAACTAGCAGTTAATTGTCAAAGTTATGTTGAGACGCCGGCTTCTACATAACTGTGTATATCATGCACTGATTCTAAATGTAAGACAGCTTCCTTACATTTAGACCATTTTCTATGCCTAAATCAGGCATAGAAATGATGAATTAGAGGGGCTTGCCAGTCTGTCTCCTTCCCCGCCTATGCCACATCTCCTTTTTTAGACCTGGCATGAGGGGGAAAGAAGTCGCTGATTCTGCCACAACATGGTATTCGAAAAAATCTGTGCCAGCTATACGCCACAAACATGGCCCCCACAGTGTTTTGCATCTAAACATCAAAGTGGATAGACTATCAAAAATTCTACTGCACAAAAGTAATGCACCACAATACTGGCTCGATTACCAACCCAACTTGACATAGTGCAGCACAGTACATGAAAATGAAATCACATCATTCTGTGTACGTACTGTAAGTACCACATACAGCTTAAATAAATATAGCAATCCATTTACAAGATTATTCTTAGATACATAGTGTTACATGCCATAATTAATATGGGTCAATGGCTAGCATAGTTGCCTTTCAGCCCTGAGAACCTGGGATGAAGGATACATACTGAATGAGGTTTGTATTTTTAACTTCCTAATAATACATTTTCAACAGTGATGTTTTTCTGAAAAGTGTCCCTCTATGTAATAAGATATAGTAAACTATGGGGGGAGGGTCATTTATCAAAGACTGTTGTTTTGTACCATCCGAAGTACACAACAGAAAGCAAATAAATGACCAGAAAAATATGTAATAGTGCAACTAACTTCAAACAGTATTCATTATATTACAGTGTCTATGATAATTTATTGTATTGTGTGAGCAGACTTTATTATAATGTTTTAACATGCTTCTAACAATATGATTACTATTAATTTATTTATTTAGAGAGATTTATAAATACTACATACAAGCTCTGCATTTTCATGTTTTAAGATATGTTAAAAATATACAGTAGTGTTGTATATATGAATTTAAATAAAATCATAAGACAATCATATAAAGGAGTAAAATATTAAGTATATATGTTGCTGTTACAGCAATGATTAAGTGAGCATCTTACCAAAACTAAATGCAATCACAAACATTGTTTTTTTGTATACTTCACTTGATAAGTTCTTTCCCAATGTGCATTCGGCTTTAAGATCATTTACAATGCCTGCCATACATCAAGAGACATCTTTCATCTGTCTAAGCAGAGCAGATTTATAAAGCCCAGTTTATGGTCTTTGCTCAATCTCAGTGATTGTGCTTTGGAAAAATTATGAGCTTGTTGTTGACTTATCCAATAATTCTTATATAGTGCTTTCAAAAATTGTAACATGTTTGGGATTTGAAATGCTAAGCTTCTTGTGCTGAAAGTATAATGAAAAAGTTTACTTTCTCTCTGCTCTCCTCTGGAAGTATAAAAAAGAAAGATGTAAGCAATGAAAAAAAATGAATACAGCTAGAGTGTAGCTAAGACTTGATAAAATAATGAGAGCAACAGTAAATGGCAACGTATATATGATGCATACTAATTGGAATACAATAAATGTATATGTATTGACATAAATAACTAGTAAAAGATAAATATAAAGCTGTTGTTTCTGTACAGAAAATGTCAATATACCAGCATAGATATAACCGGTATCTGACACTAATGGGATTTAAGTAGTACCTGTCATTTGTCATACCTTTTCAGAATAAGCTGCTATATATGTACATGAGTGAAACCACAGACCATTGTATATCTTAAAATATATACTACTTTGTACCAATTAAAGAATTTGAAAATAAACCATTGGTGGTTGACCCGGTTGTCTTCATGTCCTGTGTGTGATCCTGGCCGAGGGGGCTGAGTATGATTGGTGTCTTGAGCTTATCCTGTCATACCACCCCCAGTCAAGTGAGTTGGAACAAGTTTTATTGAATTATTCTATTGATTTCATCTATTTATGGACCGTCCTCCCATGAGGTGTGATATTAAGAGAGTATACTACTTTAACCAATAACTTAGTCTCTATCTCTGTGTCAATATTTGAATTGCTGCAATAACACTTTGCGAGTGTGGCGCTACTTACTGGGGACCTCTTTTTGTGGTGAAGGATCAGATGATTTCACAATAGCGGCTGAATTTGATCCACACACACACTACTTTACTTACAATATATCTGACATTTTTTAGCAGCTTTTACCTTTGTGTGGCACATCTCTAATTCTCAATTGCCTCAGAGCTGTTGTGTGGAGAGTAACTGTTCCCCATAGAAAACACATGGACACTGCAGATTCTGCTTCCTGTTTTTCACTCAGAAGAGATATACTGCATATGTGCAGACAGAAGATGTACCACATTTGTGGTACAACAGTGCCAGGATGAAGACAGGATGCCTTGCCCTGTCATTCAAGGGAAGGTGGGGAATTATTACTCAGTTTCCAGTAAGTGGCTTACTAATGTAATATGTTGTCATGGAGGATCCTCCTGACAAAAAGAATCTCTTGGTTGTTAATCAATAAAGGTCCTGAATGGGGTAACCTCTCTATAGACTCAGAATTCCCTAAAATTCAATTCCTAATCCAAATAACACATTTTATGCAATGGGCCTAAACTTAGTGGCATCAGTATCAAGCAAAGATGGCTGAGAATGATGTGAACATAGAATGTGGCATATGCTTGGGCTCAGTATTTAGTAGAATCTCATTTGACAGAAATGACAACCTCCAAACATTTCTTTCAGTTAGTACGCATTTCACTTTTCTTTTCAGAATTCTTCTAGTTAAAATTATTCAGTTATTGCCATGCATGTACAACCTGTTTGAGAGCCATCAATATACAGTACAGACCAAAAGTTTGGACACACCTTCTCATTCAAAGAATTTACTGTATTTTCATGACTATGAGAATTGTAGATTCACACTGAAAGCATCAAAACTATGAATTAACACACGTGGAATTATATACTTAACAAAAAAGTGTGAAACAACTGAAAATATGTCTTATATTCTAGGTTCTTCAAAGTAGCCACCTTTTGCTTTGATTACAGCTTTGCACACTCTTGGCATTCTCTTGATGAGCTTCAAGAGGTAGTCACCTGAAATGGTATTCCAACAGTCTTGAAGGAGTTCCCAGAGATGCTTAGCACTTGTTGGCCCTTTTGCCTTCACTCTGTGGTCCAGCTCACCCCAAACCATCTCGATTGGGTTCAGGTCTGGTGACTGTGGAGGCCAGGTCATCTGGCGTAGCACCCCATTACTCTCCTTCTTGGTCAAATAGCCCTTACACAGCCTGGAGGTGTGTTTGGGGTCATTGTCCGGTTGATAAATAAATGATGGTCCAACTAAACGCAAACCGGATGGAATAGCATGCCGCTGCAAGATGCTGTGGTAGCCATGCTGGTTATATATATATATTAGCAGAAAGACCCGGCTTCGCCTGGGTATATTTCATCTATTTATTTAATGTTTCTGTGTGTCGTTGCAGAGAGAAAGTCATCCTCCCTCCCATCCCTGCAGCTGACAGATGTTGATTTTTACTTTCAATTGTTCAATCTCCATTGGCTGCGGAGTGGGAGGGGTCATGGCCTGACTGAGTCGGGGGCGTGACGTTGCAAGACCTGGGGCGGGGTTTTAAATCCTTCTTTTGATGGTGGAAAGAATTACAGGTCGATGCCATGGTAATTTATGAGGACACGCCATGGGTAAAAGTGGAAGAAACCATTGCTTTGCACGGGTATATTTAATCTATTTCATTTAATGTTTCTGTATGTTGTTGCAGAAAGAAATCCAACTTCCCTCCCACCCCTGCAGCTGACAGAAATTGATTTTTACCTTCATTTTTTCAATCTCTGTTGGCTGCGGAGTGAAAGGGGTGTGGTCTGACAGAGTTGGGGGTGTGGCTTAGTGAGACCTGGGGCGGGGGTTTTAAGTACTTCTTTTAGGGTGGCCTGAATTAAAGGTCAATACCATGCTTATTTATGAGGCCACGCAATAGGCAGCAGTGGAGGAAAACATCTTTTATTACTACTGAACTGTAGTAATAGAAAAACACATAAGTTATATTTATGGTAACCGGAATACCTTTAACAGTGTCAGTGAATAGAAATGGATGAGATCCTCAGCTGCTGATAATTACCTGGTTGTTATGGAAACCTGCCCTCCCTGTGTGTGCCTTTGCAGAGAATGGCAGTTGGAGTTTAAAACCAAAGTTCCCAGTTGTAATGTTGGCTAATGGAGATCATATTTTGGGAATATCTCAGGAACGTTATGTCCTAGAGAGATGAGACCTGGTCTAAAACCTTGATGGACACCTGATGTACCTGTGTGCCGAATTTGGTGAAAATCGGTCCAGTAGTTTGGTCGCGCATAGAGATCAGACAGACAGAAACTCATTTTTATATTATTAAGAGATATATATATATTATACTAGCAGAAAGACCCGGCTTCGCCTGGGTATATTTCATCTATTTCATTTAATGTTTCTGTGTGTCGTTGCAGAGAGAAAGTCAATGCAGCTGACAGAAATTGATTTTTACCTTCATTTTTTCAATCCCTATTGGCTGCGGAGTGGGAGGGGGTGTGGTTTAATGGGACACGGGGGGGGGTTAAGTCCTTCATTTCAGGGTGGCCTGAATTATAGGTTAATGCCATGGTAATTTGAGGAAACACAATGGGTAGCAGTGGAAGAAAACATTGCTTTGCGCGGGTATATTTAATCTATTTCATTTAATGTTTCTGTGTGTCGTTGCAGAGAGAAAGTCATCCTCCCTCCCATCCCTGCAGCTGACAGATGTTGATTTTTACCTTCAATTGTTCAATCTCCATTGGCTGCGGAGCGGGAGGGGTCATGGCCTGACTGAGTCGGGGGCGTGACGTTTCAAGACCTGGGGCGGGGTTTTAAGTCCTTCTTTTGATGGTGGCCAGAATTACAGGTCGATGCCATGGTAATTTATGAGGAAACGCCATGGGTAACAGTGGAAGAAAACATTGCTTTGCACGGGTATATTTAACGTATTTCATTTAATGTTTCTGTATGTTGTTGCAGAAAGAAATCCAACTTCCCTCCCACTCCTGCAGCTGACAGAAGTTGATTTTTACCTTCATTTTTTCAATCCCTGTTGGCTGCGGAGTGGGAGGGGGCGAGGCCAGACAGAGTCGGAGCGTGGTTTCGCGAGATCTGGGGCGGGGGTCAGAGTGTCATGAATTACAGGTCGATGACATGGTAATTTATGGGGACACGCCATGGGTAACAGTGGAAGAAACCATTGCTTTTCACGTGTATATTTAATCTATTTCATTTAATGTTTCTGTATGTTGTTGCAGAAAGAAATCCAACTTCCCTCCCACTCCTGCAGCTGACAGAAGTTGATTTTTACCTTCATTTTTTCAATCCCCGTTGGCTGCGGAGTGGGAGGGGGCGTGGCCTGACAGAGTCGGAGCGTGGTTTCCTGAGATCTGGGGCGGGGGTCAGAGTGTCATGAATTACAGGTCGATGACATGGTAATTTATGGGGACCCGCAATGGGTAGCAGTGGAAAAAAACATCTTTTATTAGTACTGAATGGTCGTAGTCTAAAATTAGTCAATTTCATCTACGATTTTTGTGTGTCGTTGCAGAGAGAAATTCACCCTCCCACCCCTGCAGCTGATTTTTTTCAATCCCTGTTGCCTGCGGAGTGGGAGGGGGCGTGGCCTGACAGAGTTGGGGGTGTGGATTATCAAGATGCTTCGAACGGTTGTAGTCTGAAATTAGTCTATTTCATCTAAAATTTTGTGTGTCATTGCAGAGAGAATTTCACCCTCCCACCCCTGCAGCTGACAGAAGTTTATTTTTCCCTTCATTCTTTCAATCCCTGTTGGCTGCGGAGTGGGAGGGGGCATGACCTGACAGAGTTGGGGGTGTGGCTTAGCAAAGCGCTTCGTATAGGTGATTTAATCTATTTCATTTAATGTTTCTGTGTGTCGTTGCAGAATGGCTGCAGAGTGGGAGGGGGCGTGGTCTGACAGACTTGGGGGCGTGACTTAGCAAGACGATTCGAACAGTTGTAGTCTATAATTAGTCTTGTCACGTACCGTGTGGTTATCGTGACACGTGTTCCATGTTGCTCATGTTTGTGCCCTGCTATTCCGGATTTGGTTGTATGCTGGTTGCCAGGGGCAACGTGTAAATTGGTGGTGTCTCGGTTGTTCTCCGTGACACGGCTTCCATGTTGCTCATGTTTGTGTCCTGGCATTCTGGCTGCGGTAGTAGGTCGTGGTTGCCAGGGGCAACGTGTAGTTTTGGTTGCTGGTATGTTCCCTTATTGCATACTTCCCTCCTTCCCTGTCTGGTTCTCATGGGGTTAACATATAGACCTGGGTGTGGTCACTAGGTGCTTTTATTCTGTTGTTGCTAGCCTGGTGGGTTAGTTGTGCTCCAGCCTCCGTTGGTGCTGGAGCTATACACCTTTCCTGGGATTCCATCTGCCCAGTCCTTGTGGCCACTTAGTATGTCATACTGTCACGCTACGGTGTGGGAGGGGAAACTCCACACCGAGCATACACCGATACACTAAAGTGAGATGAAAACCGATCAGCAGGCAAGAAGCCAGTGGCAAGGAAAACCACTGAACCAAGTGCACCGGAAACACCAGAAACCAAACCCAGAGGGCAGAAACCCAGTGAGCCCCGTTCTTCACAGAGCCCCAGATGGTAGGGATGCACTTATCCAGAACTCACTGGCTGCACCTCCAGGATGGTCCCGGTGCACCTGGCAACTTACCTGCTGATAGAAGCACCAGCAGTCCATACACCAAAGACTGCAGCCCAGGCACATGTACTGGAACCCGAACACCTAACAGGACTCAGTACACACAACACACCCAGGAACCAGCTCACCGGCAACCACTCACAGTATCGCTGTTCCCCCTCCGGGGAACCCTGGAGCCCTCTCACCGAAGGCACATACATACAGGGAATGTCTGGACTCCATGTCAGAAGACACATGGCAGTCACAGACCAAACACCCACCCGTACATAAACCACTTAATATGTCATCGAGGTCTTCCCGAGGTCCTCTCATCCCCTTCCCTTATTCCTGTTATGTGGTTTATGTACGGGTGGGTGTTTGGTCTGTGACTGCCATGTGTCTTCTGACATGGAGTCCAGACATTCCCTGTATGTACAGTATGTGCCTTCGGTGAGAGGGCTCCAGGGTTCCCCGGAGGGGGAACAGCGATACTGTGAGTGGTTGCCGGTGAGCTGGTTCCTGGGTGTGTTGTGTGTACTGAGTCCTGTTAGGTGTTCGGGTTCCAGTACATGTGCCTGGGCTGCAGTCTTTGGTGTATGGACTGCTGGTGCTTCTATCAGCAGGTAAGTTGCCAGGTGCACCGGGACCATCCTGGAGGTGCAGCCAGTGAGTTCTGGATAAGTGCATCCCTACCATCTGGGGCTCTGTGAAGAACGGGGCTCACTGGGTTTCTGCCCTCTGGGTTTGGTTTCTGGTGTTTCCGGTGCACTTGGTTCAGTGGTTTTCCTTGCCACTGGCTTCTTGCCTGCTGATCAATTTTCATCTCACTGTAGTGTATCGGTGTATGCTCGGTGTGGAGTTTCCCCTCCCACACCGTAGCGTGACAAGTCTATTTTATCTAAAATTGTTGTGTGTCGTTGCAGAGAGAAATTCACCCTCCCACCCCTGCAGCAAACAGAAGTTTATTTTTACCTTTATTTTTTCAATCCCCGTTGGCTGCAGAGTGGGAGGGGGCGTGACCTGACAGAGTCGGGGGCGTGGATTAGCAAGACGCTTCACATGGGTGTATTTAATCTATTTCATTTAATGTTTCTGTGTGTCATTGCAGAAAGAAAGTCAACCTCCCACCCATCCCTGCAGCTGACAGAAGTTGATTTTTACCTTTATTTTTTCAATCCCTGTTGGCTGCGGAGTGGCAGGGGGCGTGGCCTTACAAAGTCGGGGCGTGGCTTAGCAAAGCGCTTCGCATAGGTGTATTTAATCTATTTCATTTAATGTTTCTGTGTGTCGTTGCAGAATGGCTGCGGAGTGAGAGGGGCCTGGCCTGACAGAGACGGGGCATGGCTTAGCAAAAGGCTTTGAACGGTTGTAGTCTATAATCAGTCTATTTCATCTAAAATTTTTGTGTGTCGTTGCAGAGAGAAATTCACCCTCCCACCCCTGCAGCAAACAGAAGTTTATTTTTACCTTCATTTTTTAAATTCCCATTGGCTGCGGAGTGGGAGGGGGCGTGACCTGACAGAGTCGGGGGCGTGGATTAGCAAGACGCTTCGCATGGGTGGATTTAATCTATTTTATTTAATGTTTGTGTGTTTTGTTGCAGAAAGAAAGTCATCCTCCCTCCCATCCCTGCAGCTGACAGAAGTTGATTTTTACCTTTATTTTTTCAATCTCTGTTGGCTGCGGAGTGAGAGGGGGCGTGGCCTGACAGAGACGGGGCATGGCTTAGCAAAAGGCTTTGAACGGTTGTAGTCTATAATCAGTCTATTTCATCTAAAATTTTTGTGTGTCGTTGCAGAGAGAAATTCACCCTCCCTCCCCTGCAGCAAACAGAAGTTTATTTTTACCTTCATTTTTTCAATTCCCATTGGCTGCGGAGTGGGAGGGGGCGTGACCTGACAGAGTCGGGGGCGTGGATTAGCAAGACGCTTCGCATGGGTGGATTTAATCTATTTTATTTAATGTTTGTGTGTTTTGTTGCAGAAAGAAAGTCATCCTCCCTCCCATCCCTGCAGCTGACAGAAGTTGATTTTTACCTTTATTTTTTCAATCTCTGTTGGCTGCGGAGTGAAAGGGGGTGTGGCCTGACAGAGTTGGGGGTGTGGCTTAGTGAGACCTGGGGCGGGGGTTTTAAGTACTTCTTTTAGGGTGGCCTGAATTAAAGGTCAATACCATGCTTATTTATGAGCCCACGCAATAGGCAGCAGTGGAGGAAAACATCTTTTATTACTACTGAACTGTAGTAATAGAAAAAAACATAAGTTATATTTATGGTAACCGGAATACCTTTAACAGTGTCAGTAAATAGAAATGGATGAGATCCTCAGCTGCTTATAATTACCTGGTTGTTATGGAAACCTGCCCTCCCTGTGTTCGCCTTTGCAGAGAATGGCAGTTGGAGTTTAAAACCAAAGTTCCCAGTTGTAATGTTGGCTAATGGAGATCATATTTTGGGAATATCTCGGGAACGGTACGTCCTAGAGAGATGAGTCCTGGTCTAAAACCTTCCCGGACACCTGATGTACCTGTGTGCCGAATTTGGTGAAAATCGGTCCAGTAGTTTGGTCGCGCATAGAGAACAGACAGACAGACAGACAGACAGACAGACAGAAACTCATTTTTATATTATTAAGAGATATACAAGAAGGAAGCCTTTCAGATAAGAGGCAGGCTGAGCATTTTACAGTTTTACAGCCATTTTAACATTTAGTAGAACACTAGTCTTTCTAACAGAACCCTTTAGAGGCAGTTTTTCTTTAGCCTCTTGAGAATAGAGCAATTTTCCATTTTTCTGTTTCCATTTTTTTCTCCTGGCCTTCCTGGAGCCATAGCCTTTCTGTTTAAAATCAAACTATGTTGTGCCATCACATTTGTCATGCTTTTTAAAAACTGAAAAAAGTTCCAAAAAGAACCTTATTGGGGCAGATGGTGTTTAAACACACACAATGTTATAGAAAATAAACAATGTCTTGTTCTCAAGAAGCTTTCAATAGATATAGCAGATATTTGCCTGTTTTATATACGTACATGGTAAGGTCAGAAGAAGCAGTTGCTTGTTCTGTAAAAGTGTTGAAAAATGATGTATTTTATTTGGGAGCATCATTAGTATATTATAGAAGTAGAATAGGTAAGGTGTAGGGATAACAGTGAACTGTGACAGCAATAAAAGCAGCAGCGGTAGCATTAAACAGAAAAGGCAGTAGACATGTGTGCAATTTTGTAGGGTTACTAGTGTTAGGTAGTAGTGGCAGCTATGTGTAAGAAATTGTAGTGGCAGTATTGGGAGTAGCAGCTGTAATGGTAGTAGTAGAAGCAGCCATACAGTATGAAATAGGATAGCAGGCAGACAGAAGCAGTGACATGATCAGGCTGGGGATAAATATCCACAATCAGCAATTTCAGATCTAGTCATCTGCCTCTAGTCAAACCTCACAGATTCATGCTTCATTGATTTTGACAAAATTGATGCTTTGTGCACTCATGAAGAACAACTTTGTCCTTTTGGGTAAGATGACGCCACTTGCCAAGCTGAAACCTTTCTATGAGAATATATACATATACAGTGCCTTGCGAAAGTATTCGGCCCCCTGGAACTTTTCAACCTTTTGCCACATTTCAGGCTGCAAACAAAAAGATATAACATTTTAATTTTTTGGTGAAGTATCAACAACAAGTGTGTCACAATTGTGAAGTGGAACGAAATTTATTGGATCATTTAAACTTTTTTTGTAATAAAAAAACTGAAAAGTGGGGCGTGCAAAATTATTTGGCCCATTTACTTTCAGTTTAGAAAACTCACTCCAGAAGTTCATTGAGGATCTCTGAATGATCCAATGTTGTCCTAAATGACTGATGAAGATAAATAGAATCCACCTGTGTGTAATCAAGTCTCCATATAAATGCACCTGCTCTGTGATAGTCTCAGGGTTCTGTTTAAAGCACAGAGAGCATCATGAAGACCAAGGAACACACCAGGCAGCTCTGTGATACTGTTGTGGAGAAGTTTAAAGCTGGATTTGGATACCAAAAGATTTCCCAAGCATTAAACATCCCAAGGAGCACTGTGCAAGTGATCATATTGAAATGGAAGGAGTATCAGACCACTGCAAATCTACCAAGACCCGGCCGTCCCTCTAAACTTTCATCTCAAAATAGGAGAAGACTGATCAGTGATGCAGCCAAGAGGCCCATGATCACTCTGGATGAACTGCAGAGATCTACAGCTGGGGTGAGAGAGTCTGTCCATAGGACAACAGTCAGTCGAACACTTCACAAATCTGGTCTTTATGGAAGAGTGGCAAGAAGAAAGCCATTTCTCAAAGATATCCATAAAAAGTATTGTTTACAGTTTGCCACAAGATACACCAAACATGTGGAAGAAGGTGCTCTGGTCAGATGAAATCAAAATCAAACTTTTTGGAAACAATCCAAAACGATATGTTTGGCATAAAAGCAACACAGCTCATCACCCTGAACACACCATCCCCACTGTCAAACATGGTGGTAGCAGCATCATGGTTTGGGCCGGCTTTTCATCAGCAGGGACAGGGAAGATGGTTAAAATTGATGGGAAGATGGATGGAGCCAAATACAGGACCATTCTGGAAGAAAACATGTTGGAGTCTGCAAAAGACCTGAGACTAGGACAGAGATTTATCTTTCAACAAGACAGTGATCCCAAACATAAAGCAAAATCTACAATGGAATGGTTAAAAAAAACATATCCAGGTCTTAGAATGGCCAAGTCAAAGTCCAGACCTGAATCCAATTGAGAATATGTGGAAAGAACTGAAAACTGCTCTTCACAAACGCTCTCCATCCAACCTCAAAGAGCTCAAGCTGTTTTGCAAGGAAGAATGGGCAAGAATTTCAGTCTCTAGATGTGCAAAACTGATAGAGACATACCCCAAGCGACTTGCAGCTGTAATCACAGCAAAAGGTGGCGCAACAAAGTAATGCAAGGGGGCCGAATAATTTTACATGCCCCACTTTTCAGTTTTATTATTACAAAAAAATTTAAATGATCCAATAAATTTCGTTCCACTTCACAATTGTGACCCACTTGTTGTTGATTCTTCACCAAAAATTTAAAATGTTATATCTTTTTGTTTGCAGCCTGAAATGTGGCAAAAGGTTGAAAAGTTCCAGGGGGCAAATACTTTTGCAAGGCACTATATATATATATATATATATATATATATATATATATATATATATATATCCAGATTTCCACTGCTCCTTTCTAGAAAGAGTTGGAAGACAATTTAGATAAATCACCCAGATGTTTCACTTTGCCAATTTCTACCATCAAAGTAATTGATCACTCTTCACATTGCTAGACGTGGCATTTTTCGTTCTTGAACAATACTAGTGACATCATAAGAATATTGAAGGAATATATGATATTTTCACAAGGTATGGATCTAGTGACCGCAGATTATATACAAGTATCCCTATAGAGAAAGGGATTGAGGCATTTAAATATCACCTTACACAAGACAATGAAATGGATATGATTATGGTGTTTTGTTTAAAACACAATTATCTTTGGTTTAAGGATGATTTTTATCTTCAGTTTACCGTAATGGTGATGGGGGTTTTGCAGATATTTTTTGACTTATTGGGAAAATGTTAAAGATCCCCTTAATCAGATAAAACATACGGTTAAGAAAAACTGGTCTGTCTTGAAAAACGGCACAGTTTATGGATCATCAATGGCAGACAAGCACACATTAATTTCCTCAAAAGCCCCAAATGTGAAATATAAGTTGGGGCAAAAGAGCTCTGGGCAAAGTAAAGAATAAAAATTAGGTAATCTGTTCACATGATGAGTCTCTTGTATAGGCTTCAAAAATCATAATTTAAAAGAAATTAGTATTAGAGTACAAAGTGTGGTTTCCAAAGGCTGCAAAAAGGAGTTTATTATAAAGGGGGCATTACATGTGAGCATGCCGGATTGGTTTAAATGCTGGATGGCCCTTGTGCCTGCCCATAACAGCTACTCCAAGTGTCCAAAGTGGCTTGGGTCTTGCCAGACAGTGACAAATGAAAGGAGTGGCCCACATTCTCCGTCACATTATAGTACAGGCAAGGATGTCTTTTTTTTGGAAAAATAATGGTGGCTAGGTATCTTCCATGAAGGCTTAGTGCAAATCACTTAGTCAAGTGACTATGCTGCCAAAACTTGGCCAGGTGGGAGTTAACCTTGCACACCACATCAGATTACTGGGTGAATATATTTGTTTTCTGGCTACACATTCCATGATCGATGGCTGTTGAAGGAACGGAGGATGAGGAGTCTGAGTTGAAGAAGCAGTAACTAATGATGATGACGACAAGGACATTGTATTGCATGTAGATGCGGCATGGCTTCCACAAAGTAGACCAGGAGAAAGAGGACGGTTGTTCCCATTGCTGCTTGCCAGTTCTATTTTCCCACTATATCTGGTGATGCCACTCCATTTGCTGCAATAGAGCTGTGGTGCCTATGTTTGTATTTAAATGCAATGGTTTATATTTCTACTGAAGATTTTGCACAATGCAGTGTTTTTATCTGCAGGCTCTGGGGATAAAAGCCATGCTGGAGATATTCACAAAGAGCTAGCAGCAGCTAAGCTTGGCCTAAGTCTGGCCTGCATCCACAATATGAACAGGTTTTGGCAGTACCTTGCCTCTGCTCTTTATTATAGCTTCAGCAACTACTACTAAATATGCCCCAATAGTGTCCCTAAAACACAATACGATTGCTGGCTTGTGTTTATAATTGCTTTTTGGCAGACACAAACAAATACGTTCTCTGATATTGCAAGCCATACTTAGACTGGCGTCTGTGATTTATAGATAGCACAGAGCTGAAGGACCTGCCAAAATCTTGCCCCTTGATTGGTTTGTAGCATGTCTGAAAGTCTCTGAGGCAATCAGGGCAAGCCCCCATCCCTCCCATGGTCATGTGATCATCCATCTTTATCCTCTCTTGCCTGTTTCCCACTAATGTTCACAGTTAAATTCTCGAATTCTCGTATATCTGTTATTTAAAGTTTGAATTCTCGTAAATGTATTATTTATCTATGCTATATTTATTTTATAGCTTAAAATTTACAGCACTTTGTATTTGCAATATAGTTGCACGTAACAGTGTTGCATTTTGTTTTTCAGTTAGGCTCTTCACAATTAAGCAAGCATGTGCTCATCAATAGACTAAAGTGGTTTTTCCAGACAGATCTTTAAGTAAGGATGCTTCAATTTAATTTATGCAGTGTCTAGTGAACGACAGTATGTTTCTAGTGCATTCAATTTCAAAGCTGCACATACACTTGAAAATGCCAACACATGCTGTAGATTGCCTGCTGTTCAATGTCTAACAAATTAAAATGTTTTCCTGTCTTGAGCTTTCTATGCAATTTGTCTGTCAATGAACAAATTCTCTGAGAAAAAAAATATTGTTGTATCTTCCTCATCAAAATGCAGTAATGAAGGAATAAATAAAGAAATAATAAGTCTTTTGGTGCCACCTTCTGGAATAAGTTAATATCAAAACATTAACATCTGATGAAGCACTTAGATTCAGAAATATGTTCAGATGAAATATGAATTAAACTGGTGGCTATATGTCTTAAGAAATAAGGTTAAAAACATAATCACTGTTCAACCATCATACAGCTATACATATATTTAAGTTGAAGGTCAGTTCTGTAGTTTATTAATAGCTCATCAATTCCTAAAGAAAAAAAATGATGATAGATGAACCGCTAGTGGTACTTGGTCAATGATCAGACGGCCAAGGTGATACTCCCTTTATTTTGGGTTCTGTAGTAGGTTATATGGTGTAACAGGATCACAATAATACTGGTGGCATAATACTTCCCTTGTTGCCATATAGACTCCTACTCTGGTATGGTAATGGTCATTCAGATGTTGGATGTCCTCCTGTATATCATTCCAAGCTATTTCAACTTGGCTGCTGTGCATGGACGGTTAATCACCCCATCCAGTCCCATCACATAAACTGAGTTAAAAAAAGTTAGTAGTATTACACAGCCATGGTATCTAATGGCACCCCACATCACAACACTTGGTATTGGTCCTGTGCATCAATGCACAATGGCAATATGCTGTCATGGACGTTCTTGCAACAGGTTGCAGAAAGTCGTCTAGGCTTGCACATGTGACATAATCTGACATGTTTTCCTTTTTGTGTTGTTGCTGTTTACCACACCCCTTCCCCTCAGCTGTTGCAGGTGTGGTAATTGTCCCTCCCCTATTTATTCCTGCTTCTACCACAGTTACTTGCAGTTTATAGTTTCAGTGGACATTGTGGTGGATTGGTGTGGTTCTCTCCTAAGATCCGGTTGCTTCCATTTCTTCTTAAGATAAGTGTCCTCTTTCCCTTTTGTGTTTACCCTGCTTTTCCCTGCTGTGTTATTTGGCCTTTTGGAGACTCCTGCTCGTCCTTCCTTTTGGAGGAATGGGTAGACTCAGTCCTGTCAGTAGTTGCAGGGTCCTATAGGGTCAGTTTGGTTTTAGGTTCCTGTGTATGAACTCTCCTATCTTTGAGGCCTGTTCATACTTGAAGTCAGTCAGGATTTGTGTCAGGGTTTCCTGCAGCAGGTGACCCTTTTCCTTCACTTGTTTCCTGGCCTCATCCCCTTCCCTCCTACGCTTGGTGTGGTTTTCCCTTCCACACCAGAGCATGACATATGCATTCTTCAGCTATCATGAGAACTCTGATGCAGCCTTCAATATTACCAAGGCAGAACCTGCTTTCATCATTGAACACTATTGTTTGCCATTGATGCCTCCAATGGACTCTCTTGCAGCACCAGTGCTGGTGCTCTTGGCAATGATGAGAGGTCAGTGGTAAACAAACTAGGGCAGTGCACCTTTAAGAAGAGGTTTCCTTATGGTCTTGGCAGTCACTGCAGGAGGTACTGTAGAAACAATCTGTGATGCCATGGCTGTCCTTTGTGATACAGCAGCTCTTATATAGCAGTCTTGTCTATTCAGAACCCTCTATATGTGTGTGAGTGCTCATACGCATATTATTAATAAATAATAAATGTGCATTTTCTCTTTTTGATCATGTACAACATACTATTTCAGTTGAAATCATTAAAAAAAGCTAACAGTTAAATACTTGATATGATGTCCCCTGATGTTCTTTACTTTATTTTATTCATGTGTTCATGAATGTCCTGCTTCCATAGTGCTTTATTTCCTTGTTTAGTCAAATAATCATCATCATTGACTTTACAGGGCTCTGATCCCAACATGGCCACTGATGGAGGGTCATGTGACCAAAACTCATCCAACATCATCCCTCACTGGCCAACCCCTTTAATATGTCCATTACTGGCTGTCACACAGGATCACTAGCTTACTTCCTCTACTAGTGTTGTGTGAATCAAGGCATATGAAGTGGAATTTAATCCAAAGTTTAGGAAAATTTGGATTTGCAACTCATCCAAATTTCCTCACACTTTGTGGTAACAAATCATTTTTTCCTAAAATGGAGGCTACACGTGTTACAAAGTGAAAGTAAGATGCCTGAGAACACAAGATCATCCATAATGCCATGCAGTTAGCCAGCAACAATGATGTCACAGCCCTTTAAAAATCTCATCCTGCCTGTTCTCTCTGCCATTTCACTGTTAGTTCAGCATAGGGAAAAACTTGACAAGTGCTAGGGACAGTGTTGCTAAAAGCTTTCAATTGTGGAATATTGGATAGGGAGAGTGCAGGGACAGTGTAGGGAGATCGTAGGGACAGTTATTATACACGGTAGGGAAAACATAGGGAGAGTGAAGCTGAAGGGATCCATAGGAGACAGTGCAGTTTAAAGTAATCCCTGTGTAGAACACAGAGCTACCAAATTTAACAGTGTGCTCCTTGTTTAATAGATTAGGTCTTGATTCTCAAATTGGGGTGAATAGGCTGTCTAATTTTACTGTTATTTGGGTGCCCACCTTTATTATTAGATAAGCAATAATATCACACCTTGATTTTTAAATTGAGGTAAATATGCCTCCTAATTTTACTGTTATTGGGGTGTCCACCTTGTTTAATAGATAAGTAATTCTATGAGCCCTTGATTCTCAAAATGGGGTGAATAAGCTGTCCAGTTGTACTGTTATTGGGGATTCCACCTTGTTTAATAGATAAGCAAATCTATTAGGCATTGTTTCTCAAATTGGGTTGAGTAAGCTTTCTAGTTTTACTGTTATTGGGGTGTCCACATTGTTTTTAGATAAGCAATTTTATTAGGCCTTGATTCTCAAATCTGGATGAGTAGGCTGTCTAGTTCTACCGTTATTGCGGTGTCCACCTTGTATATTACCTAAGCAATTCTATCAGGCCTTGATTCTCAAATTGGGGTGAATATCCTGTCTACCTCTTCAGTTATTGGGGTGTCCACTTTATTTAATAGATAAACATTTGTATTATGCCTTGATTCTCAAATTGGGAAGAATAACCTTGTTTTAATGTTAGTGTGTGTTCACCTTGTTTATTACATAAGCAATTCCATTAGGCATTGATTCTCAAATTGGGGTTAATTATCTGTCTACATCCACTTTTATAGAGCCTCCCAAAAATCCCACCATACACAATTGGTGGAAAGAAAATGCCCAAACACAATATCTAAAACATGTCGAGTTTATTGATAATAAATACAAATAAGCAATAACAAATATCACATACAATAACTACGGGGATAGCCATAAAATTGGGTGACAATAACCCCTACTACAATGTGAAACCCAAGGTACCCCACCCCATACTGAATGCGCTATAATAAATGTGTACCTAAAATCGCTAGACCGCAGCTACACCTATCCCGCTGCATGTCAAACAACAGCAGGTGTGTCAGTAAGGGTATAGCTGTCGGTCAGCAGTTACATGGTTAAACAACATCCCCAAGCACCACATAACACCGATCTATAATGATGTATATGTATAAATCTCCCACAAATCGCACAAAAGGATATATGTCTTAATATGTACTTAATATAGATATTCAATAACGAATAGTAGATTCAAACACACATGCCCTTATCGGCACACATATATATCCTTTTTAGAAAATGTGGGCACAGGAGCTAAACACCACTAAAATGGCAATACCCCTAGATCCAACCATAGGATAGCCATACATGTTATTAGGGCTCAACATGCCATAAAGTCCACGCACAGCCCATACTCAAAATATCTATTGCTCCCAGTGCTTACCCATGTTGTATAGCAGCGCAAGACAATACGGGGGAGATTACCTTCAAGACACCTTGACGCGCGTTTCACCTCAGCAGGGCTTCGTCAGGAGGTAACTATTGCTAACCTGAGGTCCTTTAAATAGACCATAATGGCGCCAAAACCATTCTCCCAGGTGATTCTCCTCACGGCGCATCCAATCTGGGTGATCAAGAGGGCGCCAGTCAGACGTCAAAGAAGGGAGCGGCCCACCTTTCTGCGAAACGGTCCCTCCCTCAAGGCCCGAATAGTTGCGCCCCTCGATGACGCGGACCACAGCGCACACCAGTGATGAGCTCCATCACCTTAAAGCAGGAAACAGTCAGAGCACGTACTCCACCCCCCATCACCATGGATACCCAAGGGCGCTTTTAAAGCACAACGTAGATTCTGTGGGCGGCAAAAAACGATAACAACCTATATTCGTGGTGAAAGTGCTAGTGCTAAAAAATTATTGTATACATGTTAAGCCATGTGATCAATACTGATTATTCAAATAATCAAACGACTTATCTCCATATAATAAAGTGCAAGTGCATAGGAACAATTAATGTATATTCAACAAATAAAGAAAAAAATAAATACATACCTAAATTTGCAAGTGCATAACATATATAAGTAATTCATACAACTACATCTCCATACTAATAAAGTGCAAGTGCATAACAGCAATGGTGAATATTCATCAGTGATAGAATAAATTCATACCAAAGTTAGCAATAACATAACATATGTGGGTAATTCATTCAGTGAAAAAATACATAAAAACAAATTTAAGTGAATTCATTATAACCCGCCACGCATTTCCATATCACTTCTCATCTTTAAACGTAATTTCATATCAGGAGGAACGCCTTATAAGAAAGGTTTGAAGCTGAGGGCCTCATTAAGTCCCCCCGGAGTTACTGTGTCAAATAACACAATCCATTTAGTCTCCTTTTGGAGGAGAAGTTTTTTAAGGTCACCTCCACGGCAGCCTAATCTCACCCGGTCAATTCCCGAAAAAAAACAGAACCCTGGGGTTACAATCATGTACCGCTTTAAAATGTTTCGCTAACAGTTTTAATTTTCTCAATTTCTCGGGATCATGGATTTCAGCAGCCGCCTTGATGTCCCCAACATGTTCCTGAATCCGCACCTTCAGAACTCTTGTCGTCATCCCTATGTACACCAATCCACAGAGGCATTTAGCATAGTATATCACCCCCTCTGTATTATAAGAGACTAGCAGAAAGACCCGGCTTCGCCTGGGTATATTTCATCTATTTATTTAATGTTTCTGTGTGTCGTTGCAGAGAGAAAGTCAATGCAGGGGGTTAAGTCCTTCATTTCAGGGTGGCCTGAATTATAGGTTAATGCCATGGTAATTTGAGGAAACACAGTGGGTAGCAGTGAAAGAAAACATTGCTTTGTGCGGGTATATTTAATCTATTTCATTTAATGTTTCTGTGTGTCGTTGCAGAGAGAAAGTCATCCTCCCTCCCATCCCTGCAGCTGACAGATGTTGATTTTTACCTTCAATTGTTCAATCTCCATTGGCTGCGGAGTGGGAGGGGTCATGGCCTGACTGAGTCGGGGGCGTGACGTTTCAAGACCTGGGGCGGGGTTTTAAGTCCTTCTTTTGATGGTGGCCAGAATTACAGGTCGATGCCATGGTAATTTATGAGGAAACGCCATGGGTAACAGTGGAAGAAAACATTGCTTTGCACGGGTATATTTAACGTATTTCATTTAATGTTTCTGTATGTTGTTGCAGAAAGAAATCCAACTTCCCTCCCACTCCTGCAGCTGACAGAAGTTGATTTTTACCTTCATTTTTTCAATCCCTGTTGGCTGCGGAGTGGGAGGGGGCGAGGCCTGACAGAGTCGGAGCGTGGTTTCGCGAGATCTGGGGCGGGGGTCAGAGTGTCATGAATTACAGGTCGATGACATGGTAATTTTTGGGGACCCGCAATGGGTAGCAGTGTAAAAAAACATATTTTATTAGTACTGAATGGTCGTAGTCTAAAATTAGTCAATTTCATCTACGATTTTTGTGTGTCGTTGCAGAGAGAAATTCACCCTCCCACCCCTGCAGCAAAGAGAAGTTTATTTTTACCTTCATTTTTTCAATTCCCATTGGCTGCAGAGTGGGAGGGGGCGTGACCTGACAGAGTTGGGGGCGTGGATTAGCAAGATGCTTCACATGGGTGGATTTAATCTATTTTATTTAATGTTTCTGTGTGTTGTTGCAGAAAGAAAGTCAACCTACCACCCATCCCTGCAGCTGACAGAAGTTGATTTTTACCTTTATTTTTTCAATCTCTGTTGGCTGCGGAGTGAAAGGGTGTGTGGCCTGACAGAGTTGGGGGTGTGGCTTAGTGAGACCTAGGGCGGGGGTTTCAAGTACTTCTTTTAGGGTGGCCTGAATTAAAGGTCAATACCATGCTTATTTATGAGCCCACGCAATAGGCAGCAGTGGAGGAAAACATCTTTTATTACTACTGAACTGTAGTAATAGAAAAAAACATAAGTTATATTTATGGTAACCAGAATATCTTTAACAGTGTCAGTAAATAGAAATGGATGAGATCCTCAGCTGCTGATAATTACTTGGTTGTTATGGAAACCTGCCCTCCCTGTGTGTGCCTTTGCAGAGAATGGCAGTTGGAGTTTAAAACCAAAGTTCCCAGTTGTAATGTTGGCTAATGGAGATCATATTTTGGGAATATCTCAGGAACGTTATGTCCTAGAGAGATGAGACCTGGTCTAAAACCTTGATGGACACCTGATGTACCTGTGTGCCGAATTTGGTGAAAATCGGTCCAGTAGTTTGGTCGCGCATAGAGAACAGACAGACAGACAGACAGAAACTCATTTTTATATTATTAAGAGATATAGTGTAAGATCTTAAACTCTTTGTCTCCTTTGGAGTTGGTAAAGGTCTCAGTCCTTGCCACAAACCTACATGTCGTACATCTACCACACGGAAAGGAACCCCATTTGGGGCCCTTATCTCCGAAGAGACCTCCTGTCCTAGGAGGGACATAATGACTATTTGTCAACATGTCCCTCAAATTTCTTGCCCTTCTCCAACTCACCAGTGGAACATCAGGGATCTGACTCTGTAAATCCCTATCAGTGAGCAAAACATGACAGTGTTTTCTGAGAATGGACTGGACCTGTTTCCACTGGGCATTAAAACCCATAACACACCTTGGATACTGATTTTCTCCCGCTTCTTACCACTCACCAATAGAGACTCTCTCTCTGCATATTCTTAACTTTATCTCGGCCTTGTTTGATCAGTCTCTTGCTATAGCCTCTCTCTTCAAAGCGTCGCGACAGGTCACTTGATTGATTCTTAAAACGATCCTCACTTGAACAAATCCTCTTAATTCTACAGAATTGGTCCTTGGGTATTGCCTTTATAACCTGTGGGTGATGAAATGAGGTGGAGTGCAATAGGGAATTAGTTGATGTAGGCTTCCTGAAGACATCAGTCCCCAAAACGCCTCCCTTTTCCACAAAGATCTCCAGGTCAAGAAACTCAATCTTACTCGTACTAAAACTCCAAGTCAAGCGGATGTTGAGATCATTTTTGTTGAGCCTAGACAGAAACTGCTCCAAGCACGACGCCGAGCCCTGCCAGATGAATAAAACTTCGTCTATATACCTCGACCACGAGACCACGGCATCATGTCCCTCCATATTCATAACGACCTCCCTCTCCCACAGCCCCAGGAACAAATTGGCATATGAGGGCGCACAAGTCGCCCCCATTACCATTCCCCGGAGCTGCAGGAAGAGGCGGTCCCTAAATGTAAATACTAGAGATGAGCGAGCACTAAAATGCTCGGGTGCTCGTTATTCAAGTCGAACTTTTCCCGATGCTCGGGTGCTCGTTTCGAGTAACGAACCCCATTGAAGTCAATGGGAGACTCGAGCATTTTTGCGGGGGACCAAGGCTCTGCCTAGGGAAGGCTGGGTGAAAACCTGGAAACATCAGAAAATGATGGAAACACCACGGAAATGGACAGGAAACAGCAGGGGCAGCATGCATGGATGCCTCTGAGGCTGCCTAATCCCACCATTACCCCAAATTCTCAGGCAACAGCCTGGTGGTTACCCTTATGGCAATTGTGCTCACCCAGACCAAGAAAGGCGAGGCGCATGCCCATCACATGTTAGGGAAGCACCCAACTAGGTGCAACGAAGGTCCATCACCGCCTGCAAGTGACACCACTACTCATGCTGGCACTGCAGCTAAAATCAAGTTTAGTATCTGTTCTTATCAGCTGCTGTGCCTGCTGGTGGTATAGTGGTGAGCATAGCTACTTCCCAAGCAGTTGATGCGGGTTCGATTCCCATCTATCGCAGGAGGCAATTCAAAATCAGTACAATATCTAATATGTCCCCCTACCTGGGAAAATTGTTTGGAGAGAGGGCATGTAGGTGGGGGGGAAGGAGGTTTCGCTGGAAGAGCCAGAGGAGTGCCCCCTGGGCTAGCGTGTGTGGTGGTGACAACAGCCGGACTGGATTTGGGAAAACTGTTGCTTTAACCCATATGGTATCGATTCTTCTCAGTTTAATACCGTATACGTCCCCTATCTTGGGACCCTATATTTAATGGATTTTTCGAACACGGAAAACGGAAAAAGAGCTTGCTCTGGCCAGGGGAGTGTTTTTCCCACTGCAGCTAAGGAGACGTGTCCATGCTCTGCCTATCACAGGTCAGGAGGCAGATAAAAGAAGAACAAAAACAAACATGAGTGCAACTTCTGATACGTCCCCTATCCGGCTAAATTGTTTGTAGAGTGGGCCTGTAGGTGGGGGGGCAGGCTGGGGCAAGGAGGTTTCGCTGGAAGAGCCAGAGGAGTGCCCCCTGGGCTAGCGTGTGTGGTGGTGACAACAGCCAGAATGGATTTTTGAAAACTGTTGCATCAACCGGTACAGTCGTAAATTATGAACTTGATCAAGTGTAGCATGTGTTCTCTGTATTCTTCTCAGTTTAATACCGTATATGGCAGCTATCCGGAAAAATAGTTTGGAGAGAGAGAAAGATAGGAAAAGACGTCAATTGTTTGGAGAGAGGGCCTGTAGGTGGGGGGAAGGAGGTTTCGCTGGAAGAGCCAGAGGAGTGCCCCCTGGGCTAGCGTGTGTGGTGGTGACAACAGCCGGACTGGATTTGGGAAAACTGTTGCTTTAACCGGTACAGTCGTAAATTATGAACTTGATCAAGTGTAGCATGTGTTCTCCGTATTCTTCTCAGTTTAATACCGTATATGGCAGCTATCCGGAAAAATAGTTTGGAGAGAGATAAAGATAGGAAAAAGATGTCAATTGTTTGGAGAGAGGGCCTGTAGGTGGGGGGCAGGCTGGGGGGAAGGAGGTTTCGCTGGAAGAGCCAGAGGAGTGCCCCCTGGGCTAGCGTGTGTGGTGGTGACAACAGCCGGACTGGATTTGGGAAAACTGTTGCTTTAACCGGTACAGTCGTAAATTATGAACTTGATCAAGTGTAGTATGTGTTCTCCGTATTCTTCTCAGTTTAATACCGTATATGGCAGCTATCCGGAAAAATAGTTTGGAGAGAGAGAAAGATAGGAAAAATATGTCAATTGTTTGGAGAGAGGGCCTGTAGGTGGGGGGCAGGCTGGGGGGAAGGAGGTTTCGCTGGAAGAGCCAGAGGAGTGCCCCCTGGGCTAGCGTGTGTGGTGGTTACAACAGCCAGACTGGATTTGAGAAAACTGTTGCTTTAACCGGTACAGTCGTAAATTGTGAACTTGATCAAGTGTAGCATGTGTTCTCCGTATTCTTCTCAGTTTAATACCGTATATGGCAGCTATCCGGAAAAATAGTTTGGAGAGAGAGAAAGATAGGAAAAAGACGTCAATTGTTTGGAGAGAGGGCCTGTAGGTGGGGGGCAGGCTGGGGGGAAGGAGGTTTCGCTGGAAGAGCCAGAGGAGTGCCCCCTGGGCTAGCGTGTGTGGTGGTGACAACAGCCGGACTGGAATTGGGAAAACTGTTGCTTTAACCGGTACAGTCGAAAATTATGAACTTGATCAAGTGTAGCATGTGTTCTCCGTATTCTTCTCAGTTTAATACCGTATATGGCAGCTATCCGGAAAAATAGTTTGGAGAGAGAGAAAGATAGGAAAAAGACGTCAATTGTTGGGAGAGAGGGCCTATAGGTGGACCTCCGGAAAAATTGTTTGGAGAGAGGGCCTGTAGGTGTACCTCCGGAACAATTGTTTGGAGAGAGAGAGGGCCTGTAGGTGGACCTCCGTTAAAATTGTTTGGACAGAGGGCCTATAGGTGGACCTCTGGAAAAATTGTTTGAATAGAGGGCCTGTAGGGGGCCCTCCTGAAAAATTGTTTGACTAGAGGGCCTGTAGGGGGCCCTCCTGAAAAATTGTTTGAAGAGAGGGCCTGTAGGTGGACCTCTGGAAAAATTGTTTGAATAGAGGGCCTGTAGGGGGCCCTCCTGAAAAATTGTTTGAAGAGAGGGCCTGTAGGTGGACCTCTGGAAAAACTGTTTGAATAGAGGGCCTGTAGGGGCCCTCCTGAAAATTGTTTGAAGAGAGGGCCTGTAGGGGGCCCTCCTGAAAAATTGTTTGAAGAGAGGGCCTGTAGGTGGACCTCTGGAAAAATTGTTTGAATAGAGGGCCTGTAGGTGGACCTCTTGAAAAATTGTTTGAATAGAGGGCCTGTAGGGGGCCCTCCTGAAAAATTGTTTGAAGAGAGGGCCTGTACGGGGCCCTCCTGAAAAATTGTTTGAAGAGAGGGCCTGTACGGGCCCTCCTGAAAAATTGTGCTAAAAGAGTGCCAGTTGGACCTCTAAAAATGGCGTTTTTTTGGGTCAGCGTTAGGCAAAGACGATATGGAGGAGGAGGAGGAGGAGTAGAGAAGAGGAGTAGAGAAGAGGAATCGGATACATAAGTTATTTAAATCTTTAGCTGCTTTCCACCGGAGGAGATTTGAATTCCGGTGAAATCCAGGCTTTGTTCATTTTTAATAAGCGTCAGCCTGTCAGCGCTGTCAGTTGACAGGCGTGTACGCTTATCGGTGATGACGCCACCAGCTGCATTGAATACCCGCTCTGACAGCACGCTAGCGGCAGGGC